>OY979450.1:7800000-8207000 GCA_963855545.1 Ethmia dodecea
TAACAGAATTAACTCTCCACTCTCTTGGGCAATTCAAAGTGATTTCGAAAAACATTCACCTCTCGGTGTCCACAGTAGAGTAGGTGTAAACTCGTAACTACCACAAACCTAAATGTCATTGTCAATGTCATACGTAAGTACCTACTCGTTTCATTTGCAGTCCTTCATCACATCATACTGTATTTCGAATAGGGGAAATAACATGTGTGACCGAAGGGAGGTAGGTAGGTATACTTTATGTTAATTTATTGGGGGTTGCACAATGTTTTCTTTCTATTACCTACCGCTAAGATTTAATCTCAACGAACAAGCTTGTGTATTGAAAAGCACTAAGCTTTCTCTATGTACCGGGCTATCGATCAATAGCGCTCCTAATAACAGAATTTTAAAGAGCGCCATTTATTTTTCGAAATGGATGGTTCCAAAACAGTAGGTAAACTAAGTACAGGTATAAACTATATAACAATATAAGCTGAATTGAAGTTTAACAATTGTTATAATGAGATGTACTAAATATACTTACTTGAACACTTGGACTAATAATTTGTAGAGCAAAACTTCCACTTGGTGCATCAGGAAAATCATATGCATCTGAGAACTGTAACTGAAAAGATCAAGAATCTTGTAGAATTAGTTCTATTTTTAATTAATACTTCAATATGGTGCAAGTATTACATACTTGAGCTCCTTTCAAAGGAATGTTTGAATAAAAATCATCGCTTTCATTTATTCTCATTAATACTTTTAGTCCCTGGTCAAAGTCGAAAGTGGACTTGTTTCCGTAATTATACATGTCAATACTACGATCCGATGTGTTTCTGCTGAAATATAAATACAATGATTTAAGATGGCCACATAGTAGGTAGGAAACTAACATATAAATAAAACATACTCTTCAAACTTATCCGATTTCCTTAGATAGTTGAAAGTACAGCAGTAGCCATTTGCCGTTAGACGAAAATCGAACAGCTCGCTGCAATTCTTTGGCTCTTCATTCCAAGAGCAAACTACCAGTAGATCGGTGCACTTGGGTGTTAACTGCCAACCAATATTTAATAAATTAGTTCAAAATACCCTGGGGAATACAGATACTTTCAGAAATTCAATACCTCTGATGACCCCCTTAAGAATAATGTTTTTTTTTTTCAAATTTAAAAGATTTCCTACCCACAAAACATTTTAAAAAACTACAAACTCAAAGCCATCTTGGATTCTCCAAAGTCAAGCACCCATTTATGGCTAAAACTATTTTCCTTTACCTAAACATTAACCAAAGTAAAGTTATCATAAGGCCATTAAGTAGCTAATAGAATTACAATACCATCTCCTACTAAAACTCGAAGATTGTCTGAAAGACAGACAGTGGGTCTAGAATCATAAAATTTTTCGCAGGAGTTTCTTACACAATGTAGGTGAGTGAGCACTGAGAAAGTACCTACTTATCCCCTAGTGGATTAAATAGTATAGGGAATGGAAGATGGTACGGAAGTTAACTAGTTAAGTAAACTCTGCAATTACTAGCCGTGTGACCGGTGCGGTTTGTACAAAATATGAACTTGCATGTTTCTCACTAAGGGGATAAGTAGCTATCTAAGCATAAATTACTTACACTTCTCATGAGTTCGTTCACGTCATAACGGCCCAACGCATTGTGGACCTTTGTGGGAGGCACCTGGTTGCTCATCGGCTGCATGCTGTATAACTGGCCCAACCCAAATAGAAGTGATATCATCTCTGTTTCATTGTAATTTCGGTTGCGATCTTCTTTTAATCTATAAGCAATAATGAAAAGGAAATTAGCGCGCTCATCAGAAATCGTACTCTAAGCCCCTTTTCACACGTGTCGGTTTCCGCCGGTCCGGCGGCGAAATGTATGGTCGATTGCCCGGTTGCCCGCCAGTACGTATGAAAGCGAACGTACCTACATGGCCATATACTTCGCCGCCCGCCGGACCGGCTACGTGTGAAAAGGGGCTAATGCCTCGGAAGAAGTCTGCCTTAAAGAGACTGTTATAATATTCAAGTTATATTTATTTTATAATGAAGTATATTTCAATAGATATTGTTTACGGTGTCGGGTTTTTTTGATAAATATTTTTTGTTTAAGTATATGTATGTATGTATATACTTACCTAGTATAGGTACCTACTATACTAGTAGCCGCGTATTCATAAAAAAAATCCTTGAGTACCGGTTTTTAAGAGGTATCTCCCATAAAAAGGTTTAAATATAACAGTTTTTTATAATCACCATTATCAACTTCTGATTTAGAATTTAGAATAGAAACTTACAGTCTGTGAGCAAGCTCGGTCACGGACTTTTTACTGATCCTGTTATTGAGACAGATGCCCACAGCAGGAAAGATGATCTTGCTGACGGAGATACCTTCTGGCGACTGGGTGGTCACGAGCGGAGCCATATAGAACTTCAGGAATGTCACCCAGACCAGGGTTACCGATAGTACTAGCGCGCCAATCAGGATTATCATCCAAATTATTCTGGTTGATTAAAAGAGGAAGTTAGGTTTAAGAGCAGTGATAGCCTTACGGTTAAAGAGCCCGCTTCTCATGATGATAATCATCGAGGTTCAGGTTCAAATCCTGGCATGTAGGTAACAATGAGTATTTCAAAACTTACATACCTACATATTCATCACACACATCGACGGTGAACGAAAACATCGTGAGGAAACCCTGAGGCATGTGTAACAGACCCGGGCCCGTATTCACGGAGATTCGACATTTGATATTCGACTCGGAATCGGAAAATCTGTCGAAAGGTGAGCTATTTCACAGATGTCATATTTGACATAAGGATTCGACAGATTTTCCGATTCCGAGTCGAATATCGAATCTCCGTGAATACGGGCCCCGGTCCGGCGATAGGCTCACCGTCTATCACTTTTAAGGGTCGAATATTCTCGTCAGATGTGGGTATTTCCAGACATGGAATACCTCTGCCTACCCCCTCGGGGATAAAAGGCGTGAGATTATTTATTTATTTTTAGATTACAGAATACAGAAAACTTTAATAGCTCCAGAGATTAAACTAAGGGCTAACTTAGGAGGTAGAGCTAGCTGTGTTACTATACTTAGAAATAGCTGCAAACAGCAGGTGAGTATTAATACCTAATACTTGCAGTGGTCGCCACAGAACGTTCTATTGGAGGGACACCGTACATAGTTCAGTCTTCTCTATTCTCCATTAATGTCATAAATACTGTAGTAAGACGTAATTTCTTATCTATCTATACATATAATAAAACTCTAACGGGGTCGTGTCTGTACATTAAATATTTTTTGAAAATGTTAACGGTAGTGCATATAGTTATCGATATAGATACCGCTACACCAATTTTTGAATTTTTTGTCTGTCTGTCTGTCTGGTTGTGCACGCATCACTCAAAAACTACTGGACGGATTTAGATGAAATTTGGTATGGAGATAACTGAGTACCCGGGTCAACATCTAGGGTACTTTTTATTCCAGGAAAATATCTCATTCCTACAGGAAAATATCAAAACGGTGTCTCATATGTTGTAGGAAACCACTATGAAGGGATTTTTGGAAATTTCCACGGGAACGGGAATAAACTTAGTCCACGTGGGAAAACGCCGCTGGGCACCCGGTATTTGTAGGCAACCACTATAAAGGGATTTTCGGAAATTCCCACGGGAACGGGAATAAACAGAATCCGCGCGGGCAACGCCGCTGGGCACCCGCTAGTTGAATAATGAAGCCTTCAAGTGCTATCGTTAACAATGTTGATTTAACCATTTTCAGATCGTCTAGACATCTTACGCAATGTTTCAATCTACAACGGAATTTCCGCAATCTTAGCGATCCTGATAACTAGTTAATAATTTATAACTAGTAAAACCACTCTTACTATCCTGACTGATATAACACTTATGTAATCGGAAGCCCACTTTGAAAGCGCTGGTAAATTACGACCAACTAGCTTCGCCAAGCCATCAACCTAAACAGGTCCACGGCTGACTTAAAATACTAGTAATTACTTTCAAACACGTACCTTTCAATAAATGATGTATTATCGTTAACTAAGTACTTAAGACCACATATTGAAGACTCCGCGCAATATTCTTTACCTATAGTCCTGATACTTTCTTTCAAAATCTGAGCTTTGGTTGGTTTCGGTGTATTTTTTCGATATCGCTGACGATATGCCAATACTTGTGGAGTATTTTGTAGACTTGCGTCCATTTTGTATGCAATTCGTTGGCTTCAATGATTATCGGTAGTAAATGTTTGTCAGAATGACTAAATGTAGGTATTTTTAAAAACTGTTGTGGGGAAGTAAGTACGCAGTATAGCGGTCGTTAAATATTCTATTCCGAGATAAGATCAGACGTTAACGCGGGTTAATTGTAGTGATTGATTGGCATTTATCGTGTGTTTGGTTTATTGTTTTGAGAAGTATAATGAGAAACTCAACAAAGTAAAGGGCGGTTTAAACTTTAGGAAGTTAGCACCTACCTAAAATTCATTTTGTCACCGATACGATGCTTTATATGTACTTATAACCAAGGACCATAGAAAACTGTAGGTAGGTGTAGGTACCTATTATTCCATGAAAATAATATTTATCTACTTATTTTCAATTTCAATCAATTAAATTCAATCAATTAAATTTACATGCATTTATTTTAATATTTTATGCATGCAAGTAGTAAAATTACAAGAACTTAATATTAAAATAATAAACATTAAATTCTCAATTTGGCATGTTATTGCAACACTGTACTGTACCTACTACACGACTACATATCTTTTTATCGATAAACTAAATAAATAGATGGATATCGTGTCAGTATGTGCTAGCAAATATAAGTAGGTACGTAAATGAATGTGCTGCACGAAAGGTTACCTTACAATTACGATAGTTGGTGCAATTAATAAATAAATTGCATAAAGCTTATCTAATATCAAAACACTCTGACTAGCTCATTAAGTACCTACTTACACTGAATATCATAGGTATTTTCTGCGAATTCTTTTTATTTATATGCATAGGTATATAGGTAGGTAGTAAGATACATTACTACAGCATTCTTGACGTAACCTTATTATTATTATATTAATATTAGCGGGCTAGTTGGCTCAGTTGGTAGTGACCCTGCTTTATGAGCCGAAAGTCGTCGGTTCGATCCCCGCTCGGGTGCAACATTCGTGTGCATGAACACGTCTTCTGGTTCGGGTTGAGTGTTAAATATTATTTATTTAAATATGTCTATCAGATATAAGTATGTATAGTACTAGTGCAGGCTCTGAGTATTTTAGAATTAATTAATCGTAATTAACTTGTGTCTCATAACTTATTATTATTTCGGAAGTCCACATAATTATTTACATATATCTGCCCGTACTCATAATAAACACGAATTTTACTGCCAGCAACTAAGAACATTCCGTCGGTGAAGAAACAATATCCACAGAATCCATAATCATAAACTTGTAGTGGTCAGACTCAGACGACAATGTATTCATTATTTAGAATCTGCGCTGGATGCCGGTCACATGATCTCCAACAACAAGTTGCAAAACTGTTGGCAAACAATTTGACCATCTCACACACCCACATTCACTTGCTTGGGTGGATATAATATTTTATAATATTACCATATGAACCTTGGCTCAGGTATAATAGGATTCATAGAATTCCTTTCAATTCGGTTTATTCTCATTTAGTTAGGTAAGTGTTACCTAATACGAGTAAGTATAAACAAAGTATTAAGTATATCTTTGGAGCTGTTTATCTAAGGAGCAGTGATAGCCCGGACGGTTAAAGAGCCGGCCGAAAATCAGTGAGGCTCGGGTTCGAATCCTGGCATGTACCAATGAGTTTTTCAAAAACTTACGTACATATTTATCACTAGCTAGACGGTGAAGGAAAACATCGTGAGGAAACCCGCAGGTCTCAGAATTAATTCTGAGACATGTGTAAATAGACCCGGCGCGGCGATGGGCTCACCACCTATCACGTTTAGGGGTCCAATATATCTCGTGAAATGTGGGTATATCCAGTAATGGAATACCTCTGCCTACCCCCTCGGGGATAAAAAAAGGCGTGAGATTATATTTATATTATTTATTTTATATATATATATAAGTATATCTTTGGAATGCAATAATAATAATAATAAATTGTGGGACACAATTTACACACGGTTATTCAGTCTCAGACTAGGCAGAGCCTGTACTATGGGTACTAAACAACTGATAAACATACTTAAATAAATATTAAACACCCAGACACGAAACCAACAGGCATGTTCATGCACACAAATGTTGGCCCCGAGCGGGGATCGAACCGGCGACCTCCGGCTCAGAAGGCAGGGTCACTACCAACTGAGCCAACAGGCCCGTCAATAAATTTGAGTCCTGGCTATTGCGAACCTTTTATTAACAGCTCATCAGAGAGTAACACAATTATTACATAGTATAGAGAGTCAAAGGAAAGTTAGTAGTTAGTACCTACCTACCTAAGTTAGTTAGTTATATGTAGTCTTAATATATATCATCAACAGACAGACAGCAATGGACCGCCCGTCTTAATCTAGATTACCGCATTTAAAAAACGAATATTTTTTTCTTTTATTATGTCTGAATTCCTTACAAAAATCAACTAACTTCAGACATAATTACTTAATACGGCTCCGAAACCCCTTTGTCAGACAGCTTCAGATGGTTTTTATTATGCAACTGAATCGCAATTTAAAATGCAGAACATTACGTGTGCACTACATAACTATATGATATCACCCGGACGCCGGGTAGTGATGGGCGATAGATCGAGACACCTATTTTTCACAGGTCGAGTAGATACCTAAGTTAAGATTGATCGATTTTGAGATGACATTCTCAAACGAAATTTAGCGTGTCTTATAAATCTACTTATTTCATATTACACTAGAATATCAAGAAATTTGTTAATACCTACCTTACTATTTTACTACGATTTACGTAATCAATTTGAGTCTGCCGGTATCAAACCATCACTATCACGGCACTAGCGGACTAAGGTAGGGGCGGTCCGCCACGGGCCTCTGGTCCTGGGGGGCCTTCAAATTTAGCGAAATGTTATATTAACCAAATCCTAAAGAAAGATAAAGGCTGTTGGGTGTTGGTTGGAGGCACCATAGATACAAATATGATTAACGCTACGCTAAATTTGGAGGTCCCTCTGGACTAGAGCCCGCCCCTGCAGGCCTGCGGGGCTTCCAAATTTAGCGAAAAGTTCTCTTTATCAAATCCTAAACAACTACAAGAGGCAGTTTGGTTTGGTAGGAGGTTTCATAGATACAAATACGAATGAAGCTACGCTAATGTTACAGACCCCCAGGCCCAGGGCGAGCCTCTGGTGCTAGAGGGGACCTCTAAATCCAAAAGTTCTAAGACCGGGGGGGCCTCATTCAGTTTTTCCGCCCCGGGCCTCCAACAAGCTTAGTCCGCCACTGTATCACGGTAGAACCAGACTCCATCGTACCAATGGTCATCGTCGTCCTTTCGCCTCTGACGCCGCCGGTCACGCGCATTTACGCAAACTAATCTGCATTAATGAGACAATAACACAGTTATAACATCATTTTCCTTTCATTTTTAGCCATATGATTTCGCAACTCTGAATTTATAATGCTATTTGTGATCGGAGGATTAGGAAGCTGATATGCTAGTTTTCTCGAAAGATTAGCGCTTTGGTGGTTGCGTTTTCCTAATTATACTTAGTTTAATAATTGATTGTCTTTTGTCAATAGCGCTAAGAAGTAGCTAGTAACATATTGTTTCAAAACCAACGGAAAATTTCATCAAAATTACTTAGGTACACCTCTTCGGAATTCCGAAGCGGCATTCACGGAAAACCAAATTGCCCCTGAATCATAAATGGTTAGGTTATGCAACTGACATTGACCTCGGATTAAAAACTCCGAATTCGAGATTAATGTTAGCAATTCCAATGATACTCGTATAACAATTGCGTTAAGAAATTATTTTATTTAATTGCAGGTAAATTTCATCATGTGATATCGGTCATATTATGTACCTAAGTACAGCGTACGTGTTCGATCTCATACGCTCAAATCTCTTTGAATTATTTTGGCAAGTCATTTAAGATATAAAAACCATAAAATTGTTTTTCTTGCCTACAATTATATAGTAAAAAACTAGGCTAATGGCATAAGAGGCGTCTACTACTATTAATTTGGTTGCTACATAGGTACGTATTCGAAAACTGCAATCCTTGACATGATATACATTATTACTTTAAAAAATGAACTAATCAAAGAGATTGGAAGAAAATCATTCTCTTGAGAAACTTTTTCTTTAAACGTCTTTGGAACTAATACTGGACGTACCTATTTTAATGTACCAGAAGCGATTGCAATATGTAAATATTCACTTATTGAATGTCAGTGACCGTATGACCTCTTTAATTTTAAGCTCATGAATTGCATATTATATCAGATCCAATGAATCAGGGTAATTTAAGTTAGCAATAATATTTGTACCTTAGTAACAGGTGCGCCCAGCGGAGCTATCCGCGCGGATACCGCATTTTCTCTTTCCTGTGGGAATGTCAGTATGTATCATTCCAGTACCGCCACGGCTGCTGTTTGGCATGTGAATCATATACACATTTAATCTTCGATTTTGTGCCGTCATTTTGTAGAAGATACGGGAGTTTTAGTGGCGCTAATAGAAAGGCTGCAGCGGCTGAATATCGGTAAGCATATCGTATTTTTGGTGGTGAGTTACACCATATTTTCTACGACTATCTACTAGGTAAACTCTTGGACAGGAAGTAGAATCGATGCTCGGATGATATATAGAGATATGTTTGTAGCGCTACCAGAATGACGTCTTTCCAGCATTGCCACGGTTGTATATTCTTAAGTAGGTACAGGACATTGAACATATATTATGTATTTATATATATATATATATATATATTAATAAGAGAAAATGGGACAAACGAGCAGACGGGTCACCTGATGGTAAGACTACCGTCGCCCATGGACAGCTGCAACTCTATTTGATTACATCATCATTTAGTAAGTACTCGTACTTAATGTTAATGATTTATTTTGCAGGTTACTTTGAAAGATAAATAAAGACAAAGTAGGTACTTAAACCATATTTCCAAAACAAGATTGCAACCTCGAAATCAAGATATTAAGTTTTAAGTTTTAGTCTGAATTTAATAAGGCTTATAGTGTAATGACCGCGACTCTTTATTTTCAAACAGTTTTGCGTGAAGAATTTTTTTATATTAACGAAATATTTGGTAGATGCTCGGTAAGTGTCGATTAAGGATATCGTTGCCTTAACTACTAATTAGGTACTAAGTACAATACAAGAAGTTCATTTTAGAAGGTTCCTTCTTTAATACACTTAAGGTCTAGACCTGTAAGATGTATGTTACCACATAATAAGTTCCACTCTGTTATTATCGCACCACGTCTTTAATCTTATACTTAGTAAATTAAGTGTGTTAGTAGGTGAGCGTGCGGTAAAAATATTGATGCTACATAGAATAGATATAGAATATATAATAAATATAATTTAAATAGATAACTAATAAATATGTTAAGCCAAATGCCTGCTCAGTAGGAATAGATAATATGTAGGTACTTAATCAGTATTTTAAAGCAATTGAGTAGTAAGAGTTAACTTCAAACAGATCCCATAAAATATAGATAGATCCTCAGAAGTTTGTTTCTCAGAATTGTATTGTCGATCATAAAAAACTAATTATATTTAATTGAAGTCCATGATATTATTGAATCATTAAAAATCTCCTTCAAGTGCGTAATTAATAAAATAATAAACCATTGTTTAATAATAATACACCAGCTTTAGAACAATCTCAAAATGGCGAACACTTGGCAGATACAAATCGACCTTATTAAATTCCGTGACACACATATACAATAAAAGAGAAAAGGAGATCAGTTTGTAAATTACAACTATTATTTTAGGTAGAGTCATATACTTATAAGGAACTGATGAAACTTATAGGTAGGTACATACAATAGTAACTTTTTAAACTTAATTAAAGTATTGACAAATATAGGTACCTATACAAAAACAAAGCAAAGGGAGAGTTCCTGAGGCTTTTAGCTTTTTAACTACTTGTAGCGTTTTAGGGGACACGACAATAGAACTTATGCTATAAGTAACTACGAATAAACAAGGATGTTACATTAAATATATCTCTCTCTTTCTCTATGTTTAGTTGTAAATATAATTAAATACGGGCAAAGTCACTGGCATTCAATAGTAAATGAACAAAGACGTGGGGAAGCCCGAGACATCGTACTTTAAGTATCGACTCAAAGTCGATTTATGCAATACTTGAAGTGGTGGGCAAGAAGTCCGTTCTCTTCATCTGCTACGCGAATGCTTAGTTGTGTTTGGATACGGCTGCCAGGACTTTATAAGATACTTATAAGAAATTGTGAAGTGTATTGTGAGCTCGTGTTGTGTTTATTTAACTTTACGGATTTTCATCGCAAAGCTTAGAGATTTTTGGTATGCATTTTCTATGTTTAGAAACATATTTGTAGAATATTATACATTTTAAAAAAGTATATTGTTTATCACAAGTACGTTTTGCACCTTTTACGAATATTATCCCAATATCAAATATTACAGGATTACTTACTACTTATTACGGAATGGGTCAATCAAAGCTACACTATGAAATTTACTATTTTAATACGAAATATAATATATAATTATACTTAATATCTATATCTTCCGCTACAAAATTCAAAAATATACTGACTAAATTAATTCGTAGCTAAATTACAAAAGAAAGGTTAGACTAGAGTTATATACTTATTTCAATTACCTACGATGAAAGTTTTTAACTCACTTCAAAACTTTTATTGCGGACAACAAAGGTCCATTAGGTGGTTAGTTAGACTTAAAACTATGTTAGTACTTATATTCTACAAGTGATTTTGTAATTTGAGTTAAGTACCTCATCACTGGACACTCAATATTAACATTGCGAATATTATATATAAGACCAAGTTAATATAACGTAAAAACTCGTAATTAACGGACCAACTATACATAAACTGAGAAAATAAGAATTTTTTTTACTAAATATATTTCGCGAATATAAATATAAATATATATTGCGACTGTGCATGCCATCAGGCTTTGGAACACCCTCCCCGTTTGCATTAGAAAATCCCAATGCAAGTTTTCTTTTAAGAGGAAAATTCGTGCGTTTTTATCAGGTCAAACATAAATTGTTTGAAAGAAAATCATCATCTTTAGATTATTTTATGTAAGTATTTTTGTTTTATGTTTGTTACGATATATAGTATGTATTAGTTTATTTTATCAACATATATATGTATTAGGATTTACGTAATATATATATATATTTATATTTACCGTAATGTTATATTTAATTGATTTTTTTACTATTTGCGGCCAATTCCGCCAAATTATTTCTGCTTAGCCTGATGGTTGACTGGTAGATAATGCCTTTAGGCATTAAGTTCGCCATGTGTACATTTTCTTGGTACATGAAGTTAAATAAATAAATAAATAAAATTCTTTTGCATATCCACAACTCTACCTACTCGTATTAATATGTTAGTTATTTCTTATTTATCTGTGTGATCATGTTTTTGTAAGTTCACAAATACTTAGCTTATTTTTAAAGTTTGTTTGTCAACAGGGGCTGCCGCTGCCGGGTCAGCTTCTTGTTTCAAAAATACTAACATATTATCGTAAACACAAAAGTTCAACAAACCGTTGTTTCGCCTTAAACGATCAAAGCAATGCCCCTGACACAGAATTTTCAATAAATATTCAATGTACAAACGACCTCCATCATTTATTAATTTGAACATATACCTACTTACATTTGTTTTTTGTTACGCGCCTAGTTGAATAATAAGCTACTATGTATAATATAAGGTACCATTATTTATTAGGATAAGAAACATAAAAAACACGCTTTATTGCATAGTTATAAATAAATAAATTGTGTAACACAATTTACCCACGGTTATTCAGTCTTAAAATAGGCAGAGCCTGCACTGTGGGTACTAAATAACTGATAAACATACTTAAATAAATATGAAACCAAGCCAAGAATACAGACATGTTCTTGCACACAAATGTTGGCCCCGAGCGGAGATCGAACCCACGACCTCTGACTCAGAAGGCATGGTCACTACCAACTGTGCCAATAGGTGTGTCTATTTTTGTCAGACGTCTTATAAATATTTACGATTTTGGTACATTTTGAAGTAAGACGATAAACTAAAAAATAGGTGTATGCTCTAACCTTCACTAAGGGATTATGGAAGTATTAGGCCGTACAGACACACAATGGTATGTTTAGCAAACAGTCGCTCATGACACCAGACATACCAAAATCAACATAAAAAGTACCTATCTACCTAGTTGAATTTTTTAAATTTTTGTATAGGTTTCATTCAGTCATATTCATAAGATCTCCAAATAAATTAAATCGCGACCAATCTAATAAATTTCAATCTACTGACATAATTTCGACGGACCCACGCAACTAGACTAATCATCACAAGACTGGTATTACACTTCACGTAACGCAATACTGACCAATCAGTTCATCTCTTCACACGGTTACAAAACGTCACAAGTTTAAGGTAAAAGTTATTACAGTTGTAGTATACTAATAAGGAACGGTCTTGAATATTGACCAACGGTTATTGTAGAGATTTTGAAAGTAAGTTGGTTTAGATGAGGCGACCTTGTAGAAGCCATTGTCCGACATGCGTGCCCACACGCACAGATCATGTCCGTATTCTGTATCACATCATCAGGTATATCGCAATGGGAAAAAAACGAGACTTGTCAGAACCATCAGGCGATGAAATAGTATCTAGCTTTCATGTATGAAACCTACGTACTTAGTTATTGATCATAGGTAGTCATTAAGATCGTCAGTCTACCTGTTTTTTAACTTTAAGTAGTATTACCTATACATACAAATAAACTAACAAGAAATAACGCATTAAATTACGCTTTCTCTAGGCAACAAGGCTTGAAAATGTATTCCGTAGGTAGTATATTATATTCGATGGATCGATTCGATTGGATTGTACAACACCAATGGCATCTGTCTATTAAGTTGAGCTTGAGATACTTGTGCAAGGACCTACCAAACATTCTTATTTAAAATATATATATTAAATAATTGTTTTAGGTAGATTGATTAGAAAGAGCTGATGATCTTCAAACGGCTGAACAGATTTTCATGAAACATGGCTAAGAACACTCGGGATAAAATTACTATGACACAAAAAAACTAAACGAAAATCTGTTGAGACAGACACGTTGAACTTATAACACCCCTCTTTTTGGGTCGGGGGTTAAAAATACGCACTACTGCCGATAACAACAGCATCTAAAGAAACTCAGTTGGTGCGATAATAAAAAGATATTGTAAAATATCACAGATGACGTAATTTTATTTGTTGCTCAAAACAATACACTGCTGTGAGAAAAGGGCTCACGTCTCAGAATAGGGAAGTATTATCTTACACAATCTAATCTTGTAGTCACTTGGGGCCTAATAGACATTTTAGGTTAACGGGTGCAATGTAGGTCATAGGAACGAGATGATTGCTTTAAACTGTAATATTCTAGATGTTCAGGTAAACCAGTTGACAATTGTAATCACTTATCATATTATCAGTCCTTCTATAATGTAGGATTTGTTTACGCATCGTACGTTTGTAGTGATAGGTAAATATTTATTACATTGTGTACACTATCTATAAATAATTATTACTGAGTATAACGTTTTAGGTAAACTGAAGTAGTTGTACAGAAGGAGCTATGGAAAATTTATTAATTTTCTTTAACAACTTCATGTTTATATAAATATAATTATTGCACGATATGGGTGTTCTACTCAAACAACCATAACCATTTCGATATGACACAAAAAATAAAATTTAGACTTGATTGGAAAACGTGATACTTGTATTAAATACAAATAAGTCTCTCTACGAAAGGATCAGCCTAGCTATCTAGAGAGGGAATGCAGTCTACCTCGTTTCACATGATTCCATTTTTAAATTTAATTTTGGGGCTATGGAGTTGTGGCAGCGTGTAGCATTTCTTTACATAAGACTATAAAAATAATTATAGTAAAAATATTATTATATTATTGTATTATTTCATTTTTATTGTCTTGTTGAATAAATAAACTAGAATACTGATATTCTTATAGTAAAAATATCTACTTATTGTACACAAGGCGTATTTTCTCGGAAATAAATATGGTGTAACAGAGTCGGCGTAGGTGTAGGTACATTAGTATAGTCTCAAACCAATATTCATTGTTCTGTATTTAGATACTACACAACAAATACTTAAAACTAGTGAAAGTAAATGAGTGAAACTAAAACTCAACTACGGAAAATTTTTGCCTATGTCACTTGGACCGTAATAACGGATCTATTGACACCTAATTCATCCAAAATAGGTTGAATAGTTTAACTGTGGTGGACCGTGGAACATAACTTTCCTCCTTGGCTTCGCCGTAGTAACAACAAGAAAACTTTATATGAACAAGAATTATAATAAACTTATATATTTCGCAGGTAACAAAGCGTACAATGAAGTCAGTACTCCTAGTCCTGACGAGCTCGTACCTGGTGAGTTGCCTGCCACCCCCTCACCCTGCCGTGGTAGCCGTGAGGCGGGAGGAAGAACTCCTGCCTCCACACCTGCGGAAACCAGCTCAGTACAACCCTTATCTGCAGGAGCTTCTGTCGTTTACCAGTCTACTGCATCATGGAGAGATGCCGGTATGTTTTTGGTTTCTAAAATATGTAACAGGAAATTAGTTTGTTCAGTATCGACTACTTAATCGATTTATGCTATTTTTAATATGTGTTACATTTATCCGAAAAATTTATTAGTATAACTGAATTTAGGGCTACCTATGGAAACCGTAGTATTATTTCTCTTTATTTAAGAAATTTATGAATATTTTTTATATAAATATACTAATTGGGGTGTATGAGGAAATGCGCTTATTCTGTGACGCGTTGTGTGTGAGAAGTAATTTAATTGTAGTAACAAAACATTTATCTCAGTACCAAAGGTCTCAGTATTAATTCTAAGGCATGTGTAACAAACCTGGCCCGGCGATGGGCTCACCACCTATCGCGTTATAAGGGGTCCAAAGAATGTATACTGGTGAATCGTGGTTATTTCCAGCTTCGGGGATAAAGGTGTGAAATTATTTATTTTTATTTCAACAATTAAAAACATTTTTGACGCGATAACCTTATAAATCTTCCACTCCAGTATGCAATTTTTCATCAATGTTTTCTTATGCCGTTATCACGTAAAATTATCGTCCGTAAACTGACTATATAGACAACCAAATTTTTTATTTCACATAATTAAATACAGCTCTCTTTAGCGAGTTGACGTTGGATTATTTGTAAATAAGAATCATAACCAGTGTGTTTATTGCCATTCTAAGTTGAGTTTCTAAATTCTTCAATATTTGCTCACGCGTTGATGTCATTTCTATTGATTGATTTTATCGATTTGCTCACGCGTTGATGTCTTTCGTATTGACCGAATGTCTTTCGTATTGACCGATTTCATTGATTGCGAAAAGGCTGTAATGAGACTGATGGTGACTGACGGTAATTAGGAGGGCCTGTAGTCGTTTTGACACTAAAAACATGAAACTGAATGAAAACTTATTAAGTAATATGAACTTAAAATAAACTTCATATTCAATACAAAATACTCTTTTATTTTAAAATTTGATTTGATTCCACACATATTATAGTAACTAACATAACCACTATAAAATGGGTAGCTAGAATGAATAAAATCACTTGTAGAATTACCATCAACTCTTATAACAATTATTATTTCGCTAAGTTGACAAGTTCTCAGAAAATAGGCAATTAGCACATTTTGTAAATTATTTTATAACACATTTGCTCGTAAAAGGTGTCTTATTTCACCAATTTTAATATCGTTACCTATCTCATTACGCCCAAGTGCGGTAAGTGTAAAGTAAAACGCACGGTTTATCAAGATGCTCCGTCTTAAAACGAACGGTACTTTTTAAAATCTCAGCAAAGAGTTTTTATGTCAAAAAAGTTGTCAACATTTTATGATTAAAATTAACTTTGGGAAATAAAATATACTTATTAAAGAAATATTTATGTACATAATTATTTAATTTAATTAATTTTGACAGTAAATTACAACCAATCTGTAACAAAAACACAAAAATATTATTTTACTTTATTAGTAATAAGTACTGGCTGTTTTTTGTGCCTTTTCCTAAAAAAAAATGATGATGCGCGCCGCGCGCTCTTTCTTAACGCTGTATTGTTTTTATTCGTTTACCATAGTCGGAGTTTTATTTTATTTCCTCGCAAATGTGTTATAAAACGTCGTATGACATACGTGCGCTTTGACAATTACAGCCTCTGCTTACTTGTAACCCTCGCCTACGGCTCGGGCTAGCAATATCGCCTCGGCTGTAATTTTCAACCTACCGCACTTATATCATAATGTACTATTACGAATTTGTAATGTTTACTGAGATTTTGTGTAGTCTTTTAAACGTTTTTCCAATACATTCTTGTTTAGGATATATTTTTTTAAATTTTATACTACTTTTATTTGCCAATTTATCTGGTATCTTTCATAAAACCCAATTCTTTTTTGCTTATTTTTTCCCATAATAACAGCTCTATTAACATTAGTCGCCAAACTCAATTTCGGAGTGAAGTATAAATTTAGTAAAGTTTATTGGTCATTTTGCGATTGGTCATTGTGCGTATCTGTAAGGTGCAGGTCGTTCCGCGATTTGTCATTCTGCGTATACAGATGTGTCATTTTGCGATTGGTCATTCTGCGTATACAGAATGTGTCATTTTGCGATTGGTCATTCTGCGTTTTGGTCATTTCGCGTTTTTCAGGGCACGATCAACTGGTCATTGTGCGTAGAGAGCTTATTTTGGACACCGGGTGTAATGAAAGGCTTCTATCAAAAGATAAAATAAGTAAGTACGCTAAACACAAATTACAACCCTAATGTCTGTTATTTCACTAGCTCAACTAGCTGAATCATTACGATTTTTATTTTAAAAATCTCTGGCCTTTTATCCCCGAGGAGGTAGGCAGAGGTATTCCATTTCCGGAAATACCCACTTTTCACGAGTATATTATACCCCTAAACGTAATAGATGGTGAGCCCCTTGCCGCACCGGCGGGCGGGCGTGTTCACGGATATTCGATATTCGAGACTCAGAATCGGAAAATCTGTCGAATCCTTATGTCAAATATGACATCTGTGAATAGACTATCTCGAAACCTTTCGACAGGTTTTCCGATTCCGAGTCCAATATCGAATCTCCGTGAATACGCCCGCGGGTCTTGTTACACATGCCTCACGATACGATTTACGATTTCTTTTTCTTTATTAAAGGTCTATGAAAGAGAAGCGGAGAAGGTGTCCAGGCAGGAAATATACAGTATCCTGACTCACGCGGGCTTCGTCCCACGAAGGCCGCCGCACCATCAGCCAGATCCCCACCACATGAACCACCAGCGTTCGAAGAGCAAACACTCGCAATCTCTTCACTCGCAATCTCACCACTCACCATCCTTTGGAGTGCCATCGCACCAGTCTTTCACTAACTCTCACTACCAAGTACCATCCTACCAAAACTTCTTCGACCCTCCCTTCTTCCCTAGTCCCGATCTGTTACAGCATTTGTAACTCTTTAAATGATGTAGAAAAGTTCCAATAGTCATAGTTTCAAATGTATTCTTACATGCCCGGTTGCAGGAGCTACGAAGAGCTAACGGTACGGTTTACCATTATTTGCAATTATCTAATACCAGCTTCGGTTATGTGGAATATCGAGACAGTAGTAGGAAAACGCATGTAAAATTTTGATTTAGCAGTCGTATGACCACAAAGTAATTACAAACCTAAGGTCAACAGTTCCAGATACCGGTCACGATCCGAGAAGTACTCGTACTTTTTTCTAATTTTCGAGTTTGTATAAGACCTGTGACACGCGACCGCTTTTACGCCTGCTCCTCCTCTCTGGGCGTGGGCCTTTAGACTTTAGTAGATCTTGTTAAGTGTATGTTACCGACAGTGTCGCATAGCGACCGTAGCTCCTAAAATCGGTAAACAATATTCGGTATGTGTATATCAAACATAAATGTACCTACCTTTCTAACAGGATAAAGAAACGTTTTGGAACAAACTGTACTCAGAATATTGAGAGCTAATTTGTAAAATGTATCGTTGTTTTAGTTTTATGTGTTATTAGTTTAATGTTAATATTATGTTTGCTTGTGATGGTATCTGCCTATTTTTAGGAATTATATTGTTTTGTTCCTTGTGCATATTACATTTTTGTAAATAGGTAGTTAAGAATGTATATTAATCGTCTGTATTTTAATTTAAATATGAAATTAATTATTTTGTCAATCTTTACAGAAATTGTACATATTTTTTATTAATTTTGTAAAGTATTATAAATCTGCAAAAGATTTTATATTAAAAACTATTTAAATTTATTTAGGACGGCGAAAATCGAGAGCTACGCCGAAAGTACTATTTTAAATTGATGTAAAGTAACCATGATCTTTGGTTGTACAAAAATAAAATGTTTGTTAATCATGAAACTTGCTTATTTATATAAAAAATACCTAGTTTTGTAATTTTTCAAAGCTACAGTTACTACCGTTCTTTGAAATACGTAGATAGGTACTTAAAATGCAACTGGTAACTGTTTCGTTCAACTTTAATCGTTTATCATTGTTTTAAAAATAGTTGTTTGCTCTATAGACAAGGCATTTCAAAGATGAACGTAATTTGATGATTGATGACGACTCTACAAGTGCTCAAACCAAGGCCACAAATAATTGTCGAGAAACCTTCGACGCTAGGCATTCGATGTGGTGTTACACGATGCATAATCATGGCATTTCACAATCACGTCATTATAACATTAAATATTTAAAGGGTTTTGCACAATATGACAAATTGTAAGCTTTTTACCTTGAAATATGATAATTCTCTATAATTTAATTTCTGCTTGCATGCAAAAAGGTACTGCAGCAGATTTTCCTATATTAAATCTAACCACTTAGGTAAGAGTACTACGAGTAAGTTACCTCTATTTTAAATTAAATGTTTGAAAATGCCTCCTACGTCCTGTAAGGATCTCATCAAGGACTACTGTGCAAATTGTAGTTTTGCTGGTGTGCATTTTATTGCTGACAGTACAAAACATTGGTCTGAAAGGTAAGAAAGATATTTCAAAATATATCCTGTTATATCCTCTATCCAAAGCTGTTGTTATAGTCGATACCTTACCTGTTTGGTGTATTTATCATATGATAGCAGTGTCTTTAACTGGACATACATATAAAGGAAAATTTTCTTATCAGAAAGTGTGCAGAAATTTGGCGATCGCTGTATATATTTATTATGGTATATACATTTTTGCGTGACGTAGTACATATACACGTTGATATCATCTATGTATAGGTCCATTTCAGCTAGAGTTGGATACCAGCCTCCTCGATCTCTTCAAATGTAGCTAATTAATAACAATGATATTATGTTGGCGAAAAGTAGACATTATGTTACATAAAAACAAATCGCGTTCTGCAGAGGTGGCGGCAGGTATCTGTATCTCATAAAATGTCAAATAGTTTTTATACAATTTAGGGGCAAATCCACTTATTGAAAGTTTTTGCAGCTACAACCAATTTTGAGTATGTTACAGCACAGAACAAATCCTACAAGAAACTCCACAACACAATATTATTTAAAAAACAATACAATGCGAATTAATGTTTGCAGTGCTGGAAAAAATGTACACCGTCATCATCTATACTAATATTATAAAGCTGAAGAGTTTGTTTGTTTGTTTGTTTGTTTGTTTGTTTGAACGCGCTAATCTCCGAAACTACTGGTTCGAATTGAATAATTCTTTTTGTGTTGGATAGTCCAGTTATCGAGGAAGGCTATAGGCTATATAACATCACGCTACGACCAATAGGAGCAAAGATATAGTGGTAAATGTGTAAAAAACGGGAGAAATTATTTCATCTTACGGGAACTACGCGGGCGAAACCGCGCAGAACCGCTAGTTTTAAATAAAACCATTTTTAAATGAGTTTTAAAAATTATTATTATTATTCATTTACAAGGTGGCTATGGTTAATCCTGGTATTACTTTCGTGGTACGGTTCAGCACTGCTCATCATTGCAGCCTGGGATTCATTTAAACTGAGTCCCATCAGTTTTGGAGTGGAGACTACTTACACCGACTGGGAAACTAAGATGCCCACAGTGGCAATCTGCGAGACTTCTAACGACGATATGCTCTATAATGTTTCTGACACGTGAGTAAGAGGAATATAAATAAAGGTAACTTTATTTAAAAGCGCGATACTAAATTATTCGATGAGCAAACAAAATATCCAGCACTAATAATATAAAGAAGAGGTAAAGTTGTTTGTATGTGTGTAGGTCTTCTCTGGACTCGGGAAATAGAGGCACTGATCCACTTATGAAAATTCATAGTTAGATAACGTTTAGATAATATTAATTTTACTTGACTTGATATTTTTGCTGCCTGCGTTTGGTGGTTATGCTATCTGTTTCAAAGACTTTTACATTATTTACTGTTTGTACACCAGCATTAATGATAAATCGGTGCTTATGGCACAATTGCTCTTGTATCTACACTTGATATATATCGTGTACCTACCTTTAATTGGCTTCCTGATGTTTATGTTCATTGCTCATTATTATTATTATAGCTGTTGGTCTCCCTACAACTAAGTAAATAACTAAATATAGGTAGTTAGGTACCTAAGGATCTACATAATAACCTAAATCAATTATATAAAATGCTACCTACAAGTACGCTACCCTATCCTCGAGCGAAATACTCTACGAGTAGGTACAATTTATTGAGCTTGTGTAATATAAAGATCATCATGGAGATAGAAAGGTCAATGCGCTAGACGTAATACGAAGTAGAGAGTCCTTTCATGTACAGTACCTGTACCCACTATTGAAATAGTTCCACAAATGAAGTATAGGTGTTGTTTGTCTAAAACTTAGGCTATTGTTTATTTTGACATAATATGACTATTTAAAAGCTACGGTAGATACTTTTAGTTTAAAGCACTAAGGGAATTGAAAATACTTTTTAGAATTTGACTGCTTTGTGTAAAGTACCTATATTTATATATGCGCATCAGCTCATACCCAAGCGGCATCTCTGTCTAACTGTTCTCAAGCGGAGATTGGGATTTGGGACTCAAGTTCCATTCTTTAAGACAAAACAACCATAAGCCGACGTCATTCATCAAAAATAAATATCGGTAAATATTTGCATACCAATTTAAGTCACAATATTCTTTCTTTGCAGAATCTGGCCACCGGACCATCTCCTTGACCTAGAGGATGCTCTAAAAGACATCGTCTACTTTCGAGGCATCAGCTATAGCCTTGTCGACATCTGCTATAGACACAAGAACCCTGACCCATTGTGTCCCATGTCCAACTACAGTTACTACGTCAACTTAGTCCGCAGTGATTGCCCGAAGATCTTAAGAAATTGTTCCTACAACGACCAGGCTTTCGACTGTTGTGAATACTTTCAACCAATAGATACTGATATGGGAAAATGCTTTATCATCAATTCTATTCAGACTAAGTATTGATACAGAAATTATAGTGGTTGTTTACCCGTAGCAAGACGATTTAATTTGTGTAGTACTATCAATTTATAACTATTTTTTTATTACAATAAAAAAATGGCATATCAAAAAGCGGCGCGGTTGCGCGATCTTTGACTACTCTCTGTCTATTTCTGGTTATTCGTGCTTTTATTGCATCAAGGCACTGAGTGAGCATTACTGATATTTATCACATTTTTGAGTTGAGAATATATTTTCTTACAAGTTTTGACGTGACAACGTCTTATAATTCGATGAAGCCGGCTGCATGCACGAAAAAGTATGACGTATGCGGCGTTCCAGTGCAAGCGAGAGCGCGCAACGAGCGACAAAGAGGCACAATCCATTTCAGTATTTTCTTATGACGGTGTCACGTTCAACCAGAGAGATTTAAATACTAGTATTTAAATCTCTTTGCGTTCAACTATCGTCAGTAAACCGACTTTACAGACAACCGATTTTTTTTTTTTTTACTCCGTGATACGATAGTAGGTAGGTACTATTAAAAGCAAGTCCTTCTGCCGCAGAAAACAACCACTATAATTTCACGTTGTATTTTGGAGTTCTGTTGAAATACATTTAAAATGTATGAGGACCTATCTTACGCACATAATTTATTTTGTTTCCCAGTAATCCTAGACCTTATCCGATGGTGAGCAACATGAAACATAAGCGCGCCGTTATCAGATTCAATGTTTTAATAGGATCAAGGGTACATATTTTTATATACCTATCTAATTATATAGGTACGAATTTGTGTTTACTTGTTACTAAACATAAATCAATAAATTTTAGATGTACACATTGGGAGATGACGAAATTCCAACAATTACGACATTGCAGTCGTCCACGATGAAGATACAGCTTGGGATGAGTCATACGTAAGAGGGAATTTTGCTAAAACCTGAAATCTCAATCTTAAATTTTCCTTTCATAATATTTAGGGTTCGAAAAATATACAGGTGACAAGGTGGGTACTTCACGGAATTAAAAACCTTCTGCTAACCCTCACGGAGATAAGACAAAAGATTTTTCTATTATACTGAGCCAAGACCTGATATTGATACATGAATTACCTAACTTTCCTATACCGTGTTTTATGAACTTTTTGGAGTACCTAAGTAGATGAGGATATTACCCCTGCTCAACTTTATGCAGTTGAGCTATCTAGTTGAGCAATGGGGAAGTCACGAAGTCAGCGGCATTAACCCCACGGCACTGGTTATTTCCCATTCCCGTGGTAATTTTGGAATACCCTTTCTTTGTTGATAACTACTACGGCCTAAAACCTACCAACATCCTCAATTTTAAAGCTTTACGTCAATCAGGATTAAATTTATAAAGATAGATAAAGTGGAGTATATTTTAGGCTACTGCGTTAAGGTTTAAACCATTTCAGACGCCAAGTGACAGTGCGGAACATAGAAAACGACCCACTGGTGGTAGAAACGACACCGAAACAGCGCGCGTGTCGTTTCCACTACGAGAATGAAGGCGGCTTATACCCGCACTACTCGTACAGCGCGTGCACTGTGCTCTGTCGCAAGCAGGCTCAGCTGGACCTCTGCCAGTGCAACGACCACTTCATGCTGGGCACCGGTAAGTGGAAGATGTTGACCCAAAAAAATATTACTTACGTTAGGTAACGCATAATGTACATAAAAGGGTCTAAGGTTAAGTAGGTACTATTACTTTTGTCTGTGAATCGCGATACAAATGCTCACAACCTTTGTTTTGAGTTGAGTTGGGGGTTGGGTAATATGTAACGACGTACCTATCACATTTCTGTTTATGCAACTACTAACTTCACCCGCGTGGTTACCGTTCGCGTTCCCGTGAGAAAATATATAGCCCATGTTAGACCAGAAAAGTAAACTTTACATTGGTGAAAAAATTTGTAAAATCGATCCATTCGTTTTTGAGTGTATTCGTTACAAACATACAAAAATAAAAATCTTTCCTCTTTATAATATTATTGTAGATGTATATGGAAGAAGTATCTAATAAGACAACTGTATTTTTTAAAACCTTTTTATTACAGAACGGGATTCAAGTAAAACAGTTTCAAAAACAGATGCTGTCATTTTCTGAACAATAATGTTAAAAAGTTAACTTTAAAACCGGTTTTGAAATAAGACCGTGAATGTTTTACTATACGCTCTTCAGTCCATATCAGTATTTAAAAGACTTACTTCGCCGCTACAGTATTTGCAAGCTGATGATCTAGGCCGATCATTCGGGGTATACCGATACCCCGAACCTCGTATACCTAGTCACAAAAGTATTTTCTGCCAGCCCTTGTGCCCATCTCCAAACAAAGTCTGTATTAGACATTTCTGACGATGACCTTCATCATTTATTAGCAATCCGTGACAATACAATGCTTGGAGTTTCTTCACTTATGATGAAATGCGACAAGCATTCAACTGTAGAGCTTACGGCGAATCGGAATTATAATGACGCTATCTCCTTGCAGCCGAAGTAGAGCGCTGTAACATCTCCGGTATGTCGTGTCTCCACGCGCACTCAAGCCACTTTACTACGCTAAAGCCGCAATGGGCAAACCGCCCCGGATTGGCTTGCGACTGTCTGCCGTCTTGCGACGAGACGGAGATTACAATCATCAAAGACGTAATCATTCCGTAAGGTTGCATTTTAACTATTTATGAAAAACCCAACAAGGGTGACTGCTTAAAAGACATTGAAAACATTACCATTTTCTCGTGCAGTGGGAAATCTGACAACACCTCGCGCTTCAAAGTGGCTAAAGCTAAAGGCGGATAGATTACCTACATTTACTTATATACGACACTCGAAAAACATTTCAGATGCAGTCGGGTAAAACATTCTCAACAACAAATAATTGTTCTTTTTTTTATATAAAAGTAACATAAATAGTAGGAAAGAGTAAGATTGATATAAGTAAGAGATATTCCTACTTCACATTACACATAACAGTAGATAATATAGTTTTACGATAAATCGATAGATGACAATATAATAGATACCTACTTAATCAAAATTTTAAATAAGTTCATAATCGAAAAAGATATAATAATCTTTTACCAACATATAGTTTTCAAAATCAAATTACATGTAATGTAGAGTCGTGAGTTTGAAAAAATGATTGTTTTTTGCCTCAGAATTTCTTATAATAGTCACTGGATGTATTTAGTTACATATAAGTAGTGTCTGCTCGTCAAGTAACCTATCTGTATTATAATTACAGCAATAGAAAGAGTAAAAAGAAAGCCACAGTCGAAATGGTCCTGGCTTATCTACCCACAGAGAGGTTTAAACGTAATGTAGTCAGAAGTCGCCTGGATTTAGTAGGTAAGATACTTACTCGTATTTATTTAAATTATATTTCTGTTTGCAAAGCTGAAGGATTTAAGTTTGTTCAGGACGAAAAACAAACTCAGTGATTTAATGTTATTGTATTCAATAACAAAAAGGTACAATTTTTGTGATTGAAGTAAGTTTTTAGTGAGGAACTTCCCACGTTTACTATACTTCCAGGAATGAAGAATTGCTATGTCAACCCATTATGGAAAAAGCGTGAGCGTATATTTTTCCTATTACATATTTATTTTCAACTGATTATCATTTTACTATTTTAGTGAAAAGTAATTTTTTTGAAAAACGATCATTGTATTGCATGATCTTTGTACAGTACACATACATTTTTATAATAGTGAAAATACCTACAACAGAACTTAAATTTGTGATACTTATAAAACTATGTAACAGTAGATAGCTGTAGCAGTATAATAGTATACTTATATGACACACAATGAAATATTATGGAAGTTTATTAAGTAAACATAAATAAATCTTGTTCTCGCAATCTTAGATGCATCTTCCTATTCAAACGTTTCAGAACCATTTCTTTTGTGTTCCAGTGTCCGTCGGCAGCACAACAGGGCTCTTTGTTGGAGCCAGTTTACTCAGCTTTGTTGAACTTATATTCTATTTCACCGTTCGCTTTGTAAGCAATATTTTGATGGAGCGCAAGAAAAGGAATAAGAAACAATTAAAACCACAAGTTAAGAAAGTATACCTAGTACACTTTTGAAGGTGTAGATAAGCGAAAAGCCGTATGCCAACAGCGGTGTGCGTGATCAGAAATTTATTTTGTAAATGTATCTAAGTAGCTTATTAAAAGATTACGTAAATATAATATAGCTAATCAGCTTCTCAAACGCCTCTAAAGTCATGTGATCTACATAGGTAAGATTGGTTACAACGCCTTTGTTACGCAAATTTTAAAATACTGTTTCGTAATAATTTAATATTCACTTTTATGGCAAATTTATTAAAACGTATACAAAATGTAAAGTATAGTGTTCCTACATTTGCGTAAACTTGGTTGTGACCTAATGAGTAACGTGTGTCACAACCACAACACTACAATTACACAATGTATTTAGGTACCTACCCTAGTGTCATCGCACTGACAAATGTACCAGTAAACTCTGGAAGCGGCCCAGATCGCTTTACAGGAAGACAACAGTTAGGGCTGATGCAAGCGCCGGCCTATCCGTCCTACCTATACCGTCAGTGTAAACGTTTCGAACGGTATTATATTGGGAAGCTAAGTTGGTTATGTGACCCATATACAATAGTAAAGTAATGTCTAAAATAGTAAGTAAAAATGAAATTATGGGTTCTATTCTATGAGTGAAAAAAATTCCGAAGTCGAATCTATCTACTTCGGAAACTGTATTCTAGGCGTTTCTGATAGCCACGGAAAATTTTCCGAATCCTTATGTCAAATATGACATTTGTTTTCGATACCGACATCTGTGAATAGCCCATCTTCGACAGATTTTCCGATTCCGAGTCTAATATCGAATATCGAAGCTCCGTGAATACACCTGCAGACCAGACATTAGGTGCCACGTAGGCATGGCAGAGTGACCCGAAAAAAAATACTTATCTAAAATAAATACTGTAAAATATAAATATATATAAATACTGTATAATATACCTATTTTCCGACTTTGCACTTATTTGAACGAATGATTTCAATGATGCTTCGAAAATATTTCAGTATTGAATAAAAATGCATTTATTAGGTTAAAATATTGTTTTATTAAAATAGACAAAATAAATTCGAGTCTGACCGTTTCAAAATGTTAGTAAGTACTTATGAACTAGCCTTACCGAGGACTAAATATATAATTACTACACTAACTATAAATATAGATAATACAAACTTTGGTTTTATTTTGGTAGTAATTAAAATACTAGGCAAGTATAAGTTTAGGTTTCCAATTACAAAGACTTTTCTAATGTCCTTTAAAATTTCCGCTTTCTTAGCCAATCGCTGTAAGATCTTTCACAAGTTTGTTTCTGGAATGTTCAACCGTAGTATCAGGTTCTCCTCGTGTGCCACCAGCGGCTGCAGTGGCCGTGGAGGTGGAAGCGGCGGTACCTCATACAATGCCATTGAGGGATCTGCTGCATTTGACGGATGGCCTCTAACTATAACAAACAGAAAGCAAATTACAATAAAATAAAAATATGCGTTTAGGGGTCCAATGTATCTCGTGAAATGTGGGTATATCCAGTACTGAAATACCTCTGCCTACCCCTTCGGGGATGAAAGGCGTGAGATTATTTATTTTATTTTTAAAAATATGCTTGTACGCCTTTTGGAACGCAGAGGTATTTATTCCATTTCTAAAAATATCCCCTTCTCAACAATATATATTTGGGAACGTCGCCGTCGGTTTTCTGAAGATATATTCAATTAGTCGAGGTAGTGATTAATAAAAATGGGTTTACGTCAAATAGTAGGTAAGCCCACCCGGTTTAAAATCGTCATCAATTTGTAACTATTTTATCCCTTAATAAAGCTGTTATAGGCCTGTTGGAAGAAAACTCGCTTCTCATGCGTGAGGTCCGGGTTCGTATCCCATGTACCAATGAGTTATTAAAAAACACATATGGAACATTACCTCGATGGTGAAACAAAGCCATTGAGAGGAACTCGCATTTCCCAGAATTGGTTAACTAAGACATGTGTCCGGTTTGGATTAAACCTGTTACGTTTTGGGGCTCGAAAAATGCAATGGTGAAATTTGGGCAAATTTGGGATCGAGAATAAGGCGAACAGGTTTTATTTATCACAATCTACTTAGGTACAGCCTTGGTAGTTAAAAACTTCTAGAGTTTTTAAACTTAAAGAAAGGAAATATATTCTATCTCGTAATGTATCTGTATTTCAAAAATATGATCAAGTAAACTGCTGAATTTCATACGGGAAAAAGTTGTTTATATCCGAATAATTACCTACTTATTTATTGATTTAAAGATCTAAATAATAACTCAGAGTTTAACAAATTACAATCTAAGAGCTGTAAGTTTTAACCTACAAAATTAAAATGATAATTAATTATGAATACTCACATAATCCATATTTCCACGTCGGAATGGATACGCTTCCGTCAATACAACCAAGCACGCCGCGACCGCAAAAAGCAAACACATAGAATAGAACTTCATTTCTTTCACAATTAAAAACAAACTATTTTTATCGGTCCTCAGTGACGTCGAGTTAGTGCCCAGTGGTTAAGAGTAATGCCGGGATAGACGGTCATTCCCGTCGTTTATATGGGAGCAGCGCCCACGCGCTTTCTTCCCTACGTCGCGTCGCGCAAAGAGCATACTCGTAGAATCACAGATTTTTTAATTATGTGGTTTCTGTTGTTCATCCATCATGCATAAATTTGCCAATGTGCCTGATAGTTGATTTATTTATACCTAAGTTAGAAGAAGAGAAGAATACAATTTCGAATGTGGGTAATTTTGACTTAGGTAGGTATAATTTTTTGTTACCAACAGCAGCAAAACGAAAACAATATGTTTAATTAGGAAATCATTAGGTACCTCCTCAGTCTTGTGGAAACGTTGTGGATGGTATCCCACATCAGTATAATACATATATACATAAAGTTTTATCATAAACATGCCTTCTTGTAACCGATAACTAAATTTAGGTACCTATAGGTACACATTTCAGGCAATTAGGTTGTGTGGTGATCTGTTAGGTAGGTAAACGAATCTCTGTATCAGGAATACTAGGTAGGTACTCTCTAGATATTGTTAAAACAATTAGCAGGGTTTCTAGGGAAGCACGGGTAATTATTTCAATTCTGGAGTTAAAAAATAACTTAGTAGTCAAAGTCGAAGTCAAACATACAATACACTTAAAAACATCAAGAAAACGTCAAATTAATTAGGTACTCGTAATACGTATGAGTTACCCTCAGCATCGGCATAGTTCAATATTACAAATATTTTACCCGACTACACCATAAGAAGCGTAATGTTTTAAATCCTATTAGTGTATTTTTCAAGCAGTCGACTGTTTTGGATATTAAATAATACTTTGTTAATCTGTGTATTTAAAATAGGACTTGTCTTCACGAAAACCCATCCGCCATTTGCAAACTTTTCTAGTTCGATGCGACTTCATTAGACAACTATGTACCTATTCGTTTATAATTGTTCTGTTTGTCTGTAACCTGATATTAATGACTAACAGCTGAATACTGTTGAAATAATTCCCCGAACTGCTACTCACAGCATTGAGTCAGATAATAATTGGATTAACCTGCAATATGAAGACTACCTTAACTTCCAGTGTCATTCGCAGATTACGTGATCTCGCATTAATTTAAGTGTCCGTAATTTGATATTTTCCTTGAAGGAAGTTATATGTTCTAGACTGCTTTTTGATAAGGAGGTTGGTGTCATTGTAAGGAGTGTTCGATTTCAAGGTGGTTCTCGTCATCATGATTCAAGCAAAATTATTGCTTAAAAGAAGGCTCCCCAACTTGTACTGTAAAAATTGTATTCCATTTTTAGAAACAATTTTTTTTTTACTCTGGGACCTCCAGGATTCTTTACGATATTTTCATTTATCGTTGATGACAATTACGATTGCGGAGTGATAAGTCTGGTTAAAATGAAATAAGAGCTTGATAGCAGAACGGGGCTCGTATGAGGCTCGGGTACGAATCTTGGCATGAACCTAAAAATTAATTCCGGTCCAGCGATGGGCTCACCACCTATCACGTTATGGGGATAAGTATATCTACTGTTCCATAGAATAAGTATATCTACTGGTGAAACGTGAGTACTTTCTTAAATTGAATACCTCTGCTCATAGCCCCTAGGGATATCAGACGTGAGATTATTTATTTTTAAAAGCAACAAAGACAAAATTTATTTTATAGGTAATTATTATTTATTTTACAACGTACCTACCTACCTAATTACCTAATTTCCTTCTAACTTTAATGCACTTCATCGAGCGTTTGGATCCCTTCCAACCCTTCGAAATAGGCATTGGTTTCGTGAATGATCTCTTCGTTGTAGGTTAAATTAAATCTTATCAAATTCGGAAACAGAAAATAGGTACTTAGTCGCAAGGAACCGTAATAAGACAATCTCGCAGATGTGTCTACGTTTTAAAAAACTTAATTGGTAAGTAGGTACATTCTCTAGCCAAAATCCGAACCCGAATCTCACGCATGACGAACGGGCTCACTAACCACAGAACTAAGTTTTAATTTTGAACTTAAGATAGGAACATGCATAGTTAGAATTGCTTGATATTTGTTTACAAACTACTTATTTCAATATTGTCAATTGTGCCTTCTTTTGTCTACATCCACACGAAATTAGAAATGCGAATGTCAAACCTTTTGGGGTAACTTTACCCCAGCGGTAACTGTTTTTCTTAAATTACTAAAAAACTATCAGCAATACAATTTTTTTAATCTGCACTACATTTACAGAAGCCGGAGTTCTAATTATCTGTATCCTTCAAATGCCGATATTCGACAACTTTTCGCTGGAGTAACGAACCAAACCTTTTGAAGGCTAAATCCAATTGATGAAATTTAGCAGAGAAAACTTCTTACTTCTCACTATTTTTTATACCGGAACGAAGAGCTAGTCACTACATAGAATAAAACAAAGTCGCTTTCTCTGTCCCTATATCCCTATGTCCCTATGTATGCTTAAATCTTTAAAACTACGCAACGGGTTTAGATGCGGTTTTTTTTAATAGATAGAGTGATTCAAGGGGAAGGTTTTAGTGTTAGCATTGCACGCAGGTCGCTAGTGGAAAATAAAGTAGATTATCCATCTATAGCAACACCTAGCCCGAACATAATACAGCTTAGACTAGACAGCCATGATAAACGTTTAGCCTGAAGCCATAGTACTTTGCCTTAGCAAGTACGATAACCATAAAAAATAGACAAAAAAAATAAAATAATGATAAGACTTTCTACTTACTACCTGAAAAAAAATGCTTCCACCTTTATCCCCAAGGAAGTCGGCAGAGGTACCTATTCAATTCCTAGGAATACCTATATTCACCAAATTATTTTGTGACCCCTTAACGTGACAGGGGATGCTGTTACACATGCTTCAGAATCATTTCTGGGACCTGAGGTTTTCTCACCATGTTATCCTTCACCGCCACGCAAGTGATAAATTTGTTTTTGAACGTCGGTTTTTAAAAACTCATTGGTACATGCATGCCCTCACCAGTATAATACTTAAACCCGACCCTCATTACCGATAGGGCGGGCTGTCACTGCTCGATATCCTACTCACCTGACAAACTGTGAAAAACTTTATTGTTTAAAATAGTTTAAAGTTTAGTTTTTAAATGTTTTTACTAATTAGATAGGTACATGATGATACAATGATGTCGTCATTCTTTTTAAAACGAAGTACCTACCTAAGTGTGGTGGCGTATTTTTGGCCACAAACAAAACACATGAGCGCTTTTTCCACTGGAATGGTCACCCCAGCCAGTCGGTATCGATTGAAGATAGAACAAGAGGGATGTAGATATACCTCTACGCTCTTCATTTGTCGCATAAACATGGAAATCCGACCGTATTTACCGGCTATCGGAGCAAATTCACAAATTTTTCCAAAATATTTCAAAATTCAATGAGTTAACATGTGCAAATTTGTGATTGTGAGAAAAATTATGTCCTAAAATGTAATTGAAAGTGAAAAGTTTATCAATAAGTGCCCTTCATTCATTATTATTATGGTGGTAAGTTACCTAACAATAGGTTTTGGTTTTAGAAACTGTAAATATTTTTTTTCTAGGTACCTAAGTAGGTAAGTACCTCTTTTGTGTGTTTATTTTATATAACAGTATATGCTAGGGGAGTTTACAAAAATACATAGGTAGCTAAAGAAACTCGGGTTTATTTACACAAGACCTTAATTTTATAAATATGTACGTAATAAATAAATAAACGTTAACATTTATATACATTCACAGAGATAATTATCTCAAATTATTATCATTTACACACATCAAGCAACAAATATTCCCTACAGTACTAGTTACATAAGTAGATAGGCAACGTTTTATCTTCGTAAAATTACAGTAATTTTCCATACGCGTGATGTAGGTTTGCTTTCCATCATTTCATTTTTATCGACGACTACTTTTTAGACGAATTGGTCTAGTAGGTAGTAGGTATGTTATGTAATTCCAATAGGTAGGTAAGGTAGACAGACATATCAGAGATTGCAACAATCTGACCAATAAATAAAATTAAACTAGGTACCTCATGTTCCCAGCTGCGGTGTAGGTAGGTACTTCTTGGAGCTACCTGCATGCTTAAGTAGGTACTCGTAGGTACGAAACTAAGTTAGTGGGCAATTAATATCCAGCGACTACCCAAACACCTATATAGGTATCAAACGAGTACCTAGATAGGTACCTATCTAAGTAATGATTTCATCATCATTAGGTATCATTTTCTTAGCCGTTTCCTATTTATTAGGGATCCACACTGCCTTCTTCCATTGATGCCTAAACAGTCATATCTACATTCACTTCCTTTTTGCACATACCTATCATGTTTCACAAAGTTTATCCATATTTGCTTCCTATAAACTATAGTACCTACGTCCGACAAACAATTACCTCTCAAATTCTCCGTTAAGGGTGCCACTTTCAAACCCCATCTTAATAATTATTTATAGAACTACAAAGATGGCAAGTGAACAAAAACCCAAAATGAGCGGCACACTGAGCGCGCTGGGTGGTGCGGAGGCATGCGGGGCGCGCTGGACTCTTGGCGCGCTGTTGCTGGCACCGCTGGCTGCTGCCAACTCAAGCTACTGCGCCGTACTCGCCGTCATGCTCCTCGCTATATTTGCCACTGTCGCCAGTAAGTACCGACGGAAGCTTTGATCACCACCAATTTTTGATCAGGCTAGGTTTATTTTCCAAAATGCAAAATATTAACAACTAGATAAGTATTAGGTTTGATTTAAGAAAGAAAATTCGTGATAATTAATATTATATATCCCCGAGGGGGTGAAGAAGTATTATTCCATTTCTTTGAAATAGCTACACTTTCGTGAGCATTTTTTCGCACCTCTAAAAATAACGAGATATCGGGATGGATTTCCTCGTGATGTTTTCCTTCACACTCTGTCATTGGTACATATTATAAGGTTTTGAATCCAAGCTACTTCTGACAGCAAAACTTCTGATTTCAATGTTTCTATTACAGCTTTTACGTGCAAAGACTTGAAGAAACTAGCTGAAATTCTACCACCCCCAAAAACCAGCCGGGGTCGCAGAGAGAGAAACATACGATCTTTCGCAGACTTCATGGCTATGTGGATGTCCTTCCTATCTCACTTGGTAGCTGTGGCCATCTGCGCGAGGATACTGAGTGCCACAGCTGATCACGTCACCGGAGGGCGAACGCGGCGATGGCTCTTTGGCTACGAAACAAGGTCTTTAGGAGAGCCTTGGCCTGATGTACTCGGCGTCACGGTTGTGATGGTCGTTTGTGCCATGTTCATGTGTGGACTTGAGGTATATAAAACACGTACTTAAGCCACTCTGGTTAAAATAGAAAAGATTTAACTTTTAACTATTTTTGCAGGAAAGTATAATGTTTACATTTATGCTGCTGATTCTTCTGTACATATTCAGTCAATTCTTTGCAATCGTTGGCCTGATTAATTTTGATATTGCCAACATAAATATGCCAATAGCAATTACTATTTACGAGGTAAGGAATGACATTACCAATTGCAATTTTTTTTAAAGTTATAACTATTAACATCCTACAGTTGAAAAATAATCTTCTTTCAGCTTTTTGCTGCTGGTGCCCCAATTTCTTACGCTTTCAGTGTAGCATTACCATCAAAAGACAGCAATGGATCAATAAAGAAACATTTATTCCTTACAATTGGATTACCAACCATTGTTCTTTGTGGCTTATGTTTTCTTTATACAAATATGTTAAAAGGGTAAGTTTTCCCCATGCCTTCAAAACCACAGGTAAACTTCTGAGATTCCTTTAAATAGGTAGGTACTTGGCACTTGCAACTCTTCACGATTTGTTTTTAGTTCCAGTATTGATGCCGCTCTCCCTGTTACTACTCTCCTAGAAGCCAGATCAGCTGAATGGGTTTGTCCAGTGCTAGCCGCAGTGACCGTTGCAGGAGTAAGCCTTGCCTTAACAGAGCTCTGTCCTTTGCTCTTTACAGTTTTAGTAGCTTTAGCATCACCTGAATGGAAAGTGCTCACTAGATCTATGACTTACGAGAGCACTACCACTGGAAGTCCCGTGCTAGCTGTGTTTACTGCTGGTTTGTAAAAAAACTTTGTCGTGGAATAATATTAATTATCACACGAAAATTGACTTAATTGTTGCGATTTTTTTTCCAGGCAGTCTAGCGGCAATATTAGCATTCGCTTGCCCATTGTCACACATGATAACTTTGATGAATGCAAGCCATTTAATTGGCATATCGATTCAAGCGTTCCATTTTCTCATTATGCGATGCGTACCAACAGCAGAACAAATAGAAGCTGGAGGTAAAAATATATTTATACCTTAAAAAAAAATATTACAGATTCTAAAACATCTAAGTATGTTCATATACGAGGATGTACACTTATTTCAGACGTCGAGTACAAAAGATTAGGCTCTGAGGGAACATCCCGAGGAACCACATCATCAGGAGGAAAATCCAAACGTGGGCTCTGGTTTATTCCGTATGCTATACGACATACTAAAACCCTGGAGAGCATAAAATCAAAGGTAACGGCCAAAGGTATGCATACGGATTTATTCATAATAAATTAAGTAATAATTTTTTTACATTTTTAAAGTAAGTGTTCGAAACAAAATTCTAGAAACTGAGGAACGCGAATGTTTACTCCTCGACGAGTATGCAGGATGTCCAACAGAGGAACTGGAACAGGTGACGAGCGGTAACAGTAGTGTAAGGGATATCACTGCAGTTGGTGTAGAAGAGGGAGCTTCAGATGTGGAAGCGAGTGAAGGAGATATATCTTCCGGAGACGACTCCACTGACATCGACGCTGTAGTCAAGGAATACAAAGACACGATACAGGTATCGATAGACCTCTGAATTGGCGTTTTATCGTATTAGTTTAAATCTAGTTTCCTACAAAATTTGTCTACGAGATGAATCTCATTTTCAAAAAAAAATGGCCAGAACTACCTACCAACCTACTTAGGTAAATTGTTGACGAAAATCTTTTATTCGCCTCCGAAAGATTCTCAATTCGACGTTTAAATACCAGAAGAAGTAGTCTCAGCACCCAATGTCAATCAATTTAAAAATAAACTTGACAAATTCCTATTCTGTAATGAGAAAGCTTGAGTGGAAAACACCTGGATACAGGCGTTTATCAGTTGTAAACAGCTTCATCATCATCATCATCAATCCGTAACAGCCCACTGCTGAGCTAAGGGTCTTTCCTCACACATGAGGAAGTATGGGCTATAATTTCCCACGCGAGCCCACTGCGGATTGGGAGATGGTGTTAAGCTAGTGGCCACTTAACAGTCAGAATTTTTCAAGTCACCCAAGGGTTATCTGACATGGCTTAACGACTTCCATTGTGCGTAAACACAACAAAAACCGGGACCAACTGTTTAACGTTCTTTCCGAAACACGGAGACGCTCGTATATATAATGCCACTAGGCGGCACTCATTCACTGAATGACTGCGCCCAACTTTGCTCACCAGTGTAATCGTTACAAACACACTGGTCCCACGGAATTACGGAGAACAAACCATTGATTGAATTTACAATGTATGGATTTTAACACAACCCCCTAAATTGGAGCATTAGCTTTCTAGGTAACTATAACTTAAAGATTAATTCTCAGGTTGTAACAGCTACCCCAGAAGCGAGTGCACCGGCTCCGCCCTGTGTCAGCGGAGCACGATGGTCAGCAGTCGGCGCTGTGGTCCAAGTGATAGCCAATGCCTTCATTGCTGTAGCGTTTTGCAACGAAGCTATTCGAGTGCCAATGTTAGCTACTGGATTGCCATGTAAGTACCACCGAAAGCAATAAGTAATCCCCTAGATTTAACAGGTAAGTAATTTTAAAACGATTTCATAAATCATTTGACTATATTGATTAGGTATGTTGTACCTTTATGTTACCTACCCTATTCTTTAAGAGTCGATGGATTGTCGATTTTCTCTGTAGTCATCTGTTGTATAGAGTAGTAAGTAGAGACACAATCATACAAAATTTCAGCACTACAAATTTTGTATTCCTTACCTATTTCTATTGCATTTTAGTGTGGCTCTGCGGAGCTTTCATTACTGCGTGGCAGCCAGCTCACAAGCTCGGCATGAGGAAGGGGCAAAACGTGGAGGCGTCTTTGACAATGCTAGCATCTCTGCTTTTCCTCACTCCACTGCTCCTCGACTCTTGGCCTGCCATCATCTTGTTTGCTGGCGCTGGTATGCATATTGTACTTATGACATTACATGTAGGTAGTTAGTCAGTAACCCACATCTGCTATTAGATAAAAGATCTGATTAAGACTACCTACTTCAATCACTAACATTATTGAAGGTGATCCGCAATCGTAATCAAAGGAAATAGATCGGAAATCTGTTTGGTTCTAGATCGATTAAATAAGGTAGGAGTAAATAGGAACACTACATCATCTTTAATCTCTCAATGTATGATGTCAATGAATCACACAGAACGGACCGTCTAAATCAGTGGGTCTAGAAACATGAAGGCTTTGCTCAGAAGTTCCTCATATAACGCGGGCACACAGATATATTTTTTAATTCGTTAGTTATTTTTGTAAAGCCCGTCTGGTAAGACTAGTTAAATAATAACTTTCAAAACGCTTGTAGGTGTGGTGATATACGCTCGCTGCGAACGCTGGTGCGGAGACCTGGCGGTCCAGCAGGCCCGGAGCGCCATGGAAAGACGCAAGTTGAGGCCCGTTTCGTCAGCCGTTCCCCTCTCCGGCCCCCGGCTCACTCACATTGACACCGTGTATATCACCAGGTATTTAAACCAAAGACCCTACACGCAAATACCCTAAAGCCAAACACAGGGAGTCAGAGAAAGTAGAGTCCCTATGAGATGAATCTACAAACCCCTGAGACCGAGGAGGATAACAACATTTAAGCTTAAAATAAGTATAGGTTTGTAGGTATATTATTTATTTATCTGCTCATACCAAACAGTCAGCCGAATGTAGATACATTTTTTATTTTGATAATAAAAAATATAATTGATTTTTAATCGCTGCAGAAAAGGTATAGCCATTCTAAAGCATATTAGTGTTACGCCATAAAGCCATAGTTACCCACATAGACATGTATCTCAATCCCTAGTAACCCCTATGTTTACGCGCGTTACAGATGACAGGAAGATGACTCGGATACGAGTCTCGATAATCTCTTGGACCCTGACGAAGAGCCGGACCCTGACGAATGACACGAGACGGAAGCTATCGTCATCATCGCCTCATAATTACCATGACCCCTTCATGAAGTAATAGTCATCAACTATTTTGGTAGATGTAGGCGATGTAGCGTACATCTTATGTACTTCATGTTATAACTAGCTGTTGTGAATTATTGAGCCTTATAAAGAGTATTTTTTCAATTTGCTAATGCTTTGATAAGCGTACTGGTACCTCATACAAACCAACTGATAAGAAATGTAAGATTTAACTGGCTTTCAGCTTATTGCCCTTTTAAAATAAATAAAAAAATGTAGGTACATAAGATTCGTGAAGTATAGAGACAATTTTGTAAAAAATTAATTCGTAACGATAATAAAATTAAAGTCATCCGTCCATCCATGTCGACAAAATCATCGTCATTTCATTAGGGCACGCTTTTCCGCGCGATTATTCAATATTCACTTTGCAGGATAATTAAGTAGGTATAACTATGTACTGCTTAGTATGCAACAAATGCCTTAGTCTCAGATAAATCATATGTACATTAGGTTTTCAAGAGAAGTAGAATTGATTAGTAATTGAATAGGTATATTTAATAGGCCTAATTAATTCATAAGTTTCATGAAATTGTAAGGATCAACTGTTTGTCATCATCATTTTGCAATAAAAAGAACTGCTAAATTATACTTGTTTTAATTTTCCCATAAATAAATAACAGCGAATATTTACCTCTACTTCATTATTTCTCTAATAAATGCATTTTGTATATTTTTTCTGCATGTTCAGTTTCAAAACTTGGACTAAACTTTACGTCGATGATTTCTTTAAAACCTTCACTTGGTGATGGCTCGGTAAATTTATTCCTGCAACAATTAAATAACAATTACACAATATAAAATATGAATAGTGCAAAAAAACGTGAGTCCAGTATCAGTAATCATCTTTATCTATATAAAGGAGAAGCTGACTAGCCGAGCTTTCGATCAATGCACGGCTGAAATCTCTGTGTCTAAAAGCACCAAATTTTTCCAAAAAGTTTCCTTAAATTAGGTGAGCACTAAGAATGGATTTTTGGAAATTTCAATGGGAATGCCACCCACTAGTAATATGAATAAAAGTAGAGATCATACAACAGTCTGTGAGACTATACTATTATTGGTGTACCTATCTATATTGATAGTACAGGTATATGATTCATAACATAAGTATGTTTTCGTTATTTGTATTATACAATATAAATTAAATAAATAAAAACAAAATTAAATGATTGAAATACTTTCATATAAATAAAAATCTCAGGCCTTCTATCCCCGAGGGGGCAGGCAGAGGTATTCCATTTTTGGTTATACATACCCACTTTTCATGAGATATTCTTTGAGTTATTAAAAAAACAAAAGATGACAAATTTAGGTTCGAAATAAACTTCCACTACTTATGGAACCATCAATTTTTCACTGTGAAATCTGTTTGATTACAGATTTAACAAGTTAAGATAAGCAATTCACATTCTATATTCTTCATGTAGGTAGTATAGCAAAGCAAATTGTAAATTGATGAACCACTGCAAGTTAATACTAACTTGTAAGTATGAAACACAATATCATTAACAGGCATGTGGGTGATCTTCATGAGTTCTCTGAATTTGTTGTTGTGCTGTGCGTGCGCTTTGCTAACTGTCATCTTTGCACACCGGCACTCTACCTGCATCTCCTTGGCAAGCGCTGTCCAGCGCGCACGAGATTCTATGTCTGGATTCGTACTGTCCACTATGACACTTTTCCCTTGCTGAAAACAGAATCAAAAACACATTTAATATAACATACGGTATATATTAATTACAATATTATGTTGTACAGGGTGTTTACCCGCGTAAATCCCGCTCCCGTGGGAAAATTATAGCCTATGTTACTCATAGAAAAGTAAGGTTTCCATTGGTGAAATAATTTTTTGAATCAATCCAGTAGTTTCAAACAAAAAAAAAACAAATCTTTCCTTCATTTAATATTAGTGTTGATAAAATATTTTTGCTTCAGACTTGTTTATTCCTATTTATACTCATGTAATTTGTATATTCACTTAAATCTCCATTCATATAGAAACACAAATGTAGAAGTACAAACACTTTCTCTAACTATAAGCTATAAGTCAAATCAAATTTAATTTTGGTTGCATTACATCTGCCTTTTATATGTAAGTATACTATTTTTCGGATAGAACTCAACTGTCTGGTAAGATAATAGTAATGTTTCTTACTCATATGTACCTTTAATAGTTCTGTGGCTTTTGCAGCACATTTCTGCCAAGTTCCCAAAACATCTCGACAAACGGATACATACTGATGACCAGATTTTTTCTCAATTTGTTTTGCTAGATATGATTTCCCACTGCCAGGGTACCCCACTAAGACGAGAATCTGAAAGGTTTTAAAAGTATAATAATTATATAATAAATAAAAGTATATATTAAAAATTAAAAAACATCCTAAGCTTTTTATTTTTATATTTTGCTTAGTCCTTACCTCTTTTGCTTCACTTAATAAGTTTTCATTAAAAGGTTGTGGTGTTAATTCCTTAGGATTAAAATCTGGTTTATTCATAGGTACATTAGTAATGGAATGTCCTAGGAAAAATTGTTCAGGAGTATAAAATTGTAGACCAAGATTTTCGGCCATTAATTTGTCAGCCATAGAATGGTCCTTCTTCTTCCCTGGAGCCCAATTAGCGACTCTGCCCGCAGCATCCCCGCAGTAGAAACTTTGGCTTATATCTATATCAATGCCATCATTTTTCTAGAAAAATCAATGAAACAATATGAAAGTTTGTTAAACATTGCAATATCGAAACTTTTTTTTATTCTTCTACTAATCTTACCTTCTCACTCAAGAATTTCCACATTCCTGTAGTAGGTTTCCTATAAAAGCCTTTTCCTGTTGCTATATAAGCCTGTATAGGAACACTTAATTTCTCAACTATATTTTCAATCTTCTTTTTAAAATCTTCTATTTTCACCCTTCCATTTCCTATAGGTGCTTGGTTACTCAGTATCACAAGCTTGAATCCTTCTTTGAAAAGATCTTTTAATTTCTGCCCAACTGGAGGAAAAGCTATTTGCCAGTCATTAGTATCAACTGGATGAACTTTGCCTGATTTAGTTTTTATTAATGTTCCATCCATATCAAAAGCAGCTATTTTACGACTGGATGTAACACCTTTGGAAGTAAATACATATAGCTCGCCTTTGTCTACATCTTCCCATGTGTTATGTAAATTTTCTTTTGCCACCGATACCATTTCGTTTCCAAATTCTGTTTTCAGGGCCTTATTTTTTCTGTCAGATGTCTCGTCTTCGTCTAGTTTCCGCTTGTGACTGGGTTTTGATTTTTCATACCCCTCAGGGGGTGGATCAAATTCAATGACATGGATATACTGATTTAGCAATACCTCGATTCTGCGATCATGGCCTACTTTATATACCCCATTTTTATTGAGAGCAAAACCATCCAAGCCTGATGGGTTTACACCCAACTGTTTGACCTCAACTAAACATTCTTCACAATCAGCGTTGAGGCTTACTATAAGAAATATAACAAAACCTTCTAGGTAATTATATCTAGATGTGTTTCAAATAATTTTGTAAGAGCTTCATGCAATGGTGCATGAAAACATTGTGAGGAAATGTGCATACTTCATTGAAACTTGTAAAATGGCACACCAACCTGGCCATTGGCTCCTCATCTATTACATAATATAGAAAAAGAATAAAACTATCTTTGGCTACTTCCATTAATGAAATACCTACTTCCACCACCATTACCATTTGTTCATTCTGAATGTGGGATTGAATAGGTTTTTAATTAGCTAACATCATAAATATGATTTCTAACATATCTATAACTTACCTAAATTTTAGTTCTAATTTATAAATCAAATGCAGTGTGTTAGTCGCGCAAAAACTTGAAAATGACTGGATAATAATAAAAAAAAATATAGTGTGTTTGAGTAACTTTACCCTAACTTTCATAAAGGAGATGTTTCATGAATGTATGAAGACTGTGCCTGCACCATGTACACCAGTTTTTTAGATAAATAAAATAACTATAGTTTTATTCATGATTTTACTCATATTTGTCTAGTTTCGTTGTACAATAAACTAGCATCGCGGCGACCGAGAAAAAAATTTGCGACCTGTCCTGTAAAATGACAATTGACATTATTTTGATGTTTGTTCCACTAATTCACAATAACATGGAAATTGGGCTTATGAAGTTAGAAATAGTATTATTTTCAATGATTCCATGCGGATCCAGTGAAGTTTAATTACTTTTGTGCAAGTTAAATAGACGGAAATGATTTTTTAAAATATTTTTCTGATAATCACTAGATTTTTCTCTATCTTTTACGCTGGTGTACAATGTGCAGGCCCAAAATGGAACGTCTCCTTTAAGTTGATTGGATTTGCTCATAACAGTGTCAGTAATGTCAGAAGTTCATTGTTTACTAAATTTATACCTTCTCGTGACGAGCACTTTAGTGCTGTCTATATATAGTAATTCCCCAAAAAGGTAGGTACTGACCTTGTTGACGGGAACATGACTGATCCTTGATCTTAGTAATTTTACTGCGCCCTATAATGATCTCTTCTTTATGTGGTAAATTAATCGGCGCATGTGAGTCCAACAAACATTTCAAAAAACATCGGCGAGTCATGATGTTTTGTACAGAGAGTTCAGAATCAAACCAAGACACCAACCCAATTATAATTATTTAGATTAATTTAGATTATAATTATTGGTACTACATGCCAGCATTTTGGTAAACTTTAATTTAGTGAACATGAACAAGTCAAGAAGGTATCTTTTAATTTTCTTTGACAACAAAACACAGCAACAAAACATTTGACATGACCACTCCACCACAGAACACTTTTACTCTACTCCACAATACTCCACATCACAGAACACTTTTGCTCCACATGCGGCTCTACTCATTTTATTTTCTTTGCTCTACTCCACTATTTTTTTTTTCCTTATTTTTAAGGCATTGGCATTTTGAGCCATCAGCACTAAACACGATACGAAACTCAAGATTTTCAGCTCTGCTTCAGAGCTATGCACAAAAATACATAAGTTTCTTCAAAACTTATCGAAATGTCACTTGGTTATCAACAGTAAAGCGATAGTGCACTTTTACTGAAGATTTTAAAGAGGCTTCTTGAGGTAATTCGAAAAAGTCCATCGCACGTATTTTATCGAATTTTCAATTCACTGCACACTATCACGGACATTTGATGGTCAAACGAACTTACCTTAAGTGAAGTTCGACCCATAATTATATGAGGCCTTCGTGTCCGAACCGAGTCCTAAAACTTATAAATATATGTGTCTCTAGTGATCGTCATTCACACGGATTTCAAAGCTTAGTATTATTTAAAAAAATAAAAGCATTTTTCAGTCTGGCAACACATATGTCACCCGTTTCCGTCAAAGTCCGCCATATGTCATTTAAGTTCCAAGTTTAATATTTTAGGGGTAGATCCAAACTTTGGATCCAGGGTTGGGAGGGCTGGACTCGGTTCGGACACGAAGGCCTCATATAATTATGGGTCGAACTTCACTTAAGGTAAGTTCGGTTGACCATCATATTTGTGCCTTCGTGTCCGAACCGAGTCCTAAATTTACTTATAGATAGATGTTCAAAGCTGTTTTATTTTAAGTATAATATTACTAAATTATACTTCCCTGTCTAAGTAAATATATTTTTTATTTCCATATAGTAGGAAGGTACTTGCTAGGTTTTGGATAGATAACAGATATCTTAAAGAATAATAAATAATCAAAAACTCTTACACTGTATGTACTACAATAATAATAAAATAAACACATTAAAAGTACCCTGCGCAGTCGGGTAAATAGGTGTAAGATAACTATGAAAAGGTGTAAACAACCTAGAGATATATCTACAGCCAAATGAAACCTTACGAATTAAGCAAATCATCTTTCCTTTAGCTATTGGGTCTATTATAGAGCCTTTTTCTTATAGTCCCACATTTTGGGTAGCAAGTGTTGCAGCCTACATAAATACGTATTATTGTTTTGAGCTATCTACTCTAAGTTTGTGTTGAATATTTTCTGAATAAGGTTTTATGAAGCTTTGGAACAAAGAAGTATTACTGGAACGTAAATTTTTAGTCAATTTTAAATAATTAATCGAGCAAGGTGCAGGCTGGACAGTGGACATATTTCAGGATTGAACTTGAAATAGACAGGCAAAATCTCAATTATTCTGAGAACTTTTTTATGGAGCAGTTTTTATTCTTTCTGGATTTTATTAAAGTTGTGCAAACATTACTTTAAAAACTATTTCAAACTTCAAATCAGAGATTTGATGAAAATTGTGCTCTTTTCTATCTTGCACACTAGTGCTAAATATATTTTGTGTGTTAATATCAATATTATTTATGTTATCATATATAGAAGACAGAGTAGGAGTGAAACCATTGTCCAGTAGCTAACACTGTAGGTAAAGAACTGTATATTTATTATGGTTATAATAATATACTTACTTTTTCTTTAGGAAACATTCTCTTCAGATGGTCCGAACACAAAAAATGATCCCTATAGTATGGTATTTACAGATTAGGTCATAATTGTCATCAATTGTAAAATTATCACATTCTTGTAATAGTGACTTAACTTGTTAATTTATAAAACGAAGGGCCGATCTGCCTGAGTTTGGTGTGGCACAAATTGTTAACTGAATTTAGAAATGGCGAAAAATTTCATACTGATATCCTAGACAGAAGTTTCAACATATAGGTATATCCAAAGAGTACTGGAGTAAAACCACTAACGTTTAAGGTATACCTAGGCACAGATATTACAATACTGTAGGTACAAATAATATATGTTTTTTAAAATATTTTTGAAAAAAAAAATATTACCAGTATATACATTACAGGATCATATTGCTTTCATAAATGTCAATACCCTGAAACACAGAACACTTTTACAATACCTTGATGTACATATACGCCTGCCTGGCGTCTCCCTGCCACCAGAGTAATCTACTTGTATAGGTAGAGAGTGTGGGTTCCTGAAAGGGTAAACCAATAGTTTAGTGGGGCCTAAACATTGGAAATCGAGGAAATTTTGGTACACCAAAATTCTTCTTGGACTATCAACTTAGATCAAAACAATTTTATCTAACACTATCAATAACCAATATTTTTCCTATTCTTTGAATGAGTCTTACAACTGTGCGAATACTACTGCAAATCCATTAATAAACCAACAAAAATACCTGTAACAGGTTTAATCTAGGTTCTTGCAAATAAATAAATTGTTGATTGTTCCAAAGTATTTATACTCAGCTAAAATCCTTTTTTGCATTAACATAAAGCTTTCTAGATTCCTTGTAAATTTCTTTAGAGGTAATATATGATGCAAGCATATTTGAAAATATACCCATTTTTAAATTCTAACTATTGCATGTAAATAGTAGTTTTTATTTGTAGATATATGTATATATTCATATTCATATCTTTTAATTTTATTCGCACCTGAGAAATCTGGAACAAGATTTCTTCTCTAGAGATATTCCTACTATAAGTACGTCATAAGCAGGAATGTATACAAATATACCTACTGCATCCATGGTCGTACGTAAGCGTAAGTGAGCAAATTGAGTAATACCCATATTATTTGTCTAATTCAGCAGTTGTCTTATTTATTCGAAAAAGTATTACAGAATGATGATAGTCTTTGCTCTTCTGAAAAAGAACTCAAAAAACGCTATCGCCATTACTTCCCGGTAATTATGTTAGTTTCTTCTATATTCTACTCTCCTTAACATTTTGTTAATTACGAGACTGTATTGATCTTATTCGATTATATTCTCACCTTACCGTTATCATTATCACCATTATTTAAATAATGCAAGATATTTCGATCGCCCAATATTTCTGATGTCCATACAGCCAGTCGTACTGAATGGCTGGCTATGCTGTTGTAAGGGTAGCAAAAATTTTAACAATCACTCTTGTCTTACAATGTCGTAATAGTTAGTTGTTTGAACAAAATTAATTTATATTTTAATATACCTAATAATTTTCTTGAGTCAAACATTCTAATAGAAAATCCATCAGAATTAAGAATCCTAAAAATTTGCAAATCTTGCTTGTGTGATTGATTGATTACCAGATATGGTACTGTGTTTAGGCCCAATGGGTGAACATTAATTTATATAATACAAACCATCCCAAAAAACAAATCTAAGATTTTATTTTATGTCATCTTCATGAATAAATAGTTACCTATTAAGAAATAATAACCTTTAAATACATGCTGGACATCACTGGATTCATTAAACTAATGATAGATCTTACATCTTCCAACTTGAAATGGTTTTGTATGTATTTATTTATTTTTTCAATTTTTAGAGGTTAATTATTACTTTGAAAAAGTTATTTGCTTTTGGTATGTACTATAAATACCTTAGAAATAAATTGATTAGAATGTGGGCCACAACGTGAGATTCCTTCACATTCTAAGAGTCTCAAGATCTCTGTACGTAGAGTATGCATCTGGTTATTGTATGAATTACCTGATTGATTATATACCTATATTTAGTCATTGTTTCGGAGGCTTTCCTGAAGGAATGCTGTATCCCGAAATGTAAGACAGATTCACTTTATCCTGAGTGTTTTCCTCCAGTTATAATGAATAGTTAAAGTCCTCCACAGTGATAAATTGACCTTTAGCGATGATTTTTGTGTATTTGTCTACTGCTGCTGAGGTCTTTGCCCACCAGCTGCCACTCAACTTGTAGTCTCATCTGCTGTGGCTGTGGAGGCGGGCCCCTTCAGTTTAAAGTATCTGATTTGGGTTTGTTGTTGATGAATCTTACTTTGAAGATCATCTGTTGTGGTGTCTGATGTCGCAATTCTTAGCTGTTTTTGCTTATTTTATTTGTGGTTTTATACTTTCAAATAAATTAGGTATCACCGAACAAGAACTTTCTTGTCTTTGTCCTTTGCCTCAAGGATAGTTTCTTTCGCTGTCTTGAAAACATTAGCCAACACCGGGCCTGTATTGTTTCACAGCAGCTGTTAATCCTTGAAATAATGCACTTAAGGATTTTGCAATATTACCTAAGTATTTTGATTCGACTTCTAGACATCTACATACCTATATATATTTTAGTAATATTTTATTTCTTTTCGAAATAAATAAGGGTCCAAAGAATATCTCGTGAAAAGTGGGTAAGTATATCCAGAAATGGAATACCTTTACCTACCCCATCGCGGATAAAAGGCGTGAGATTGTTATTATTTTTCCGAAATAATAATTGTTGTTTCCAGCATCAGCAAAATAACATCCTGCCTTTACAGAATCTCTCACCATACTCCTAATGGAAGTACAGTATACATTATGAGTAAACAGCTTAGTTATAACCGCCACATACTCAAACTTATTAACCAAGTAGGCACATACATAGTCTTTTTTTTTCAGTTTCAACTTGTAGGCAACTTTTTAGTTTAGTTTCGTCTTTATGCAGCTCCAGTAATTATGATTCGGCTCCATGACGCAGAAGTTGCGTCAAAGTGTCGCCTTAGGGACGATGCCCCTTAGGCTAACTTTATCTTTTCAGCTGTGACCCCAGTGATGGTGATACAGCTCCCTGATGCAGGATTTCGGTCAGTGTCGCCCTAGGGACAATGCCCCTTGGGCTAACACTACCTGTTGAACTGTGGCTCCAGTAATAGTGATACAGATCCATGATTCAAAATGTCGGTCAGAGTGTCGCCGTAGGGACGAGGCCCCGTAGGCTTACCCTACTTCCTGAACTGTGGTGTTAACGAGGTTAACTCCGCAGCAGGAAGAGCTATGGTGCTCTGATCAGCGATAGCAACAACCCCTAAGGCAGTGCGTAACGCGTGATCGAGGTGTCAAGGGTGAGAGCTGGAGCCCTGCAGGCAATGCGTAGCACCCAATTAGCAGAAGTGAGAATGCAATTCTGTCTGACTGTCTACAAGAGGTTGTCTCTTGTAGACAGTTGTGTAACATGTGAATTTATGTGAAGCAGTTCGTGTTATTTTCAGAAAATTATCCTCGTCTGGATATTCTCTCATTTCTATCTCTTGTTATCTTCTACACAACTTGTGACTGACTCTCGACAGCTTAGACGACGAGGATGGTGCAAGCCCATCAATTATTTCTATCGCACGAAATCGTGCTGATCAGCATCTGTCCTCTCTTTTAATGTCTTGAGTAACGTTTCAATATCCTCACGGAGTTCCTGCAAGTCTTCATTTTTCCATTTCAGCATCTTGAAGTCTTTTAAAACTTGAAAAAACAATTTTATAAAATTTACCGTAGTGAACAACGAACACGGAAACACGTAATGACATATGGCTTTCTTTGACGGAAACGGATGACATATGAGTTGCCAGACTGAAAAATGCTTTTATTTTTTAAAATAATACTAAGCTTTGAAATCCGTGTGAATGACGATCACTAGAGACACATATAACTATAAGTAAATTTAGGACTCGGTTCGGACACGAAGGCAGAAATATTTTACCACATAATATACTATTAAAGCCCAAAATATACGGCAAAACGAAAATTTTACAAAAAACATGACGTCCTTCTTCGGATTCCCGCCAAAAAGCCCTTTACTCCACTATCTATCTTTAGGACAGAAAGAAACCAAGAAAAAATCAAGATTCAAGATCAAAAAATGACAGTTGATTTTTATTGTTTAATTTTTTGGATTCTAGTCCTTACAGCCTAAAAACGACAGTTTGTAAAATAAAGTTGCTGTCAGAGGTTGGAAGAAAATAGGAGAGAAACTTTTTCTTTAAATGTTTTCGGTTGCGCCGTGAACCTTCCGTGAACGTTTGAAGAAAAAGTTTGTCTTTCTTCCAACCTCTATTTAAAAAATAGACATCATATCATATTTATATTGATGGCCTTGATACCAATGCTTAATTTTTAAAATAAGAAAAAAAAAACAGTCATGTCAATGTCATTGTCTGTTTAAAAAAAATCATTTGTAAATTAATTTTTGTGAAGAGAGCGAAGTGTGCTTTTCTTCTTTCTAAAACATTTGGATGAAACTCCTAATAGTTGAATGATATTACTGTAATTAACAATCAAAGGACTCTACTAAAGGCTTTGTTTTATAACTGGCGTAAAAATTAAGGTTTGTAGAGTTGATTGAAAAATTTCGAATTTTCAAATCTCACTGACGTGTATTTGTTGGGTTGGCATTTGAATATCCTCATTATTTTTCAGGCCCTAAAGGCAATTATCATGCCTATAACTAAGCGTAAACAGTCTCCAGAGAAGGAAGAATTGCTTGAAAATGGCGAAACAGTGACAAATGTGGGAAGCAACATCAAAGGAGATGAATTAAATATTGCTGTTTTATTATTCTTATACACCCTTCAGGGAATACCCCTTGGACTGGCTGGAGCTGTGCCCATGCTGCTGCAAAACCGTGGCATTACATATACACAACAGGTAAGTGTATTCAAGCTGATTTTACTTCTAAATAGATGGTTGTTATTTAAATCCATATAAATAAAAGGTTGTCTGGAAGAAACCGTCAAAAGCGATAATACCTCTCATATCGCCGCTCTATTTTATACATTGTATTCCATTTGTGTATGTCAATAAAATAAAATATAGCCTTTATTTAACAATTGGTTATACATTAAAATATACTACAATGGCTTTTTTTTAGGTTTTTTCCCCCTTAAAAATAGTTGTGCTTTCCAGCTTAGCTATGCTGGAAAGCAAGACAAATATGGTATACAAATATCTATTTTTTAGGGTTCCGTACCTCAAAAGGAAAAAACGGAACCCTTATAGGATCACTTTGTTGTCCGTCTGTCCGTCCGTCTGTCCGTCTGTCAAGACCCTTTTTCTCAGGAACGCGTGGAGGTATGAAGCTGAAATTTATATCAATTACTCAGGTCTACTGTCCCTTGAAGCTGTGAAAAAATCAAACTTCTAAGCCAACGCAATCAAAAGATACAGCCGTTTATGCCGCAAATTTTCGACACTTGCAAGGGAATCAAAACCTACAGGGTGCTTCCCGTGAACTCAGAATCTTGAAATTTGGTACGAAGCAACGTCTTATAGCATAGATAAAGGAAAAATTACGAAAACCATAAATTTGCAAGGTTGTACGGAACCCTCGGTGCGCGAGTCCGACTCGCACTTGGCCGGTTTTTTTAGTACTAATTCTCGTTATTAGATGTAGAATACAGCATTATTAATCTTTTTCAGGCTGAATTCAGTTTCGTGAACTGGCCATTTAGTGTTAAACTGCTATGGGCACCAATAGTGGATTCTCTATTTTGGCCAGAATTTGGAAGACGGAAAACTTGGCTAGTACCAGTCCAATATCTAATTGGCATAGTAATGATCATCATGTCCTATAGTATAACTGACTGGCTTGGGTCTGACAACAAAGAACCGTCAATGATGGTGCTGACCATCTCATTCCTTTTCCTTAACTTTTTGGCGGCCACACAAGATATTGCTGTCGATGGATGGGCTTTGACAATGTTAAAACGGTAAATTATAATATATTTATTTAAATAATTAGCCAGGATAAGTATAAACCTTATTTATGCCTCTCATAAATAAGGTGCACACACGGTGGACTCCTAATGAGTGTATTTTCCATTGTGTTTTTCCAAATAATCGACAACATTGTGAGGAAATTCTTTGGTCCAGAATTAGTTCAGAGGTATTTGTAACACTAGTAAATTTTATGGGTTCCAAATAATTCACAAGCGAATAAGTATTTCTAGAAATTAAATACTTCTGTGATAGCAGCAGCAGCTCAGGCCGCTCATGCGTGAGGTCTTGGGTTTGAATCCTGGCATCTCATTGAGTTTTTTCAAAAACTTACGTACATATTTATCACTAGCTCGACAGTGAAGGAAAACATGAGGAAACCTGCAGGCCCCAGAATTAATTCTGAGGCATATATAGCCAACCTCTGGCAATGAGCTTATTGTCTATCACGTTAAGGGGTCCAAAGATAATACTGGTGAAATGTGGGTATTTCCTAAAATTTATTACCTCTGTCTCAGGGATAACAGGCATTTTTAGAGATTTATTTATTTAAATACTTTTGTTGATCTGCTTGGGGATAGAGCTTGCAGCTATTTAGTTTGGTTTGTCAATGTCAGTTCTGTCTTCATTTGTAATTTTAATCCCACGAAATAACCTGGTTTTATGCTATTTTAAATGACATGTTTAAACCCATTCTATACAATATATGACATTGGTATTCAAACAACTATTGTGTAACCGATTGCTAAATGTTAACAACAATACAAACTTAACTACTTTAATTAATGTTTCAGGTGTAATGTCGGTCACGCTTCAACATGTAATACAGTTGGACAAACAGCTGGCTTCTTTCTTGGATATGTGCTATTCTTAGCTCTTGAATCTCCATACTTCTGCAATAAATATTTAAGAATCGAACCTCAAGACTATGGTCTAGTTACTCTTTCTAGCTTTCTGTTATTCTGGGGCTGGATTTTCATTGCCTCCACCACTCTTGTTGCTGTATTCAAACATGAAGCAAATGATTCTGTAAATAAAAAGGAAGGTCAAGTAAAGGGTGTGAGTGACATTGTGAATGCATACAAACAGCTGTATACCATTGTGAAATTACCAGCTGTGAGAACTTTGGCTTTGGTGTTATTTACTGCTAAGGTAAATTGGTAACAGTTTTCATCATGTACAAAATTTTCTAATGCAGCAATTGATTCAAGTGCATTTTTTATTTCCAGCTTGGATTTTGTGCCAGTGATGCCGTTTCCGGATTGAAGTTAGTGGAAGCAGGAGTACCCCGGGAGGATTTGGCCCTACTCGCTGTTCCATTGGTTCCAGTGCAAATAATAATGCCTGTGGTAAATATTTGTGTCCAACATTTTTGTGCCTGTCTTTTGGCTTCATGTATTTAAGTATGTCTATCAGTTATTTAGTACCCATAGTGCAGGATCTGCCTAGTTTAATTAATTATTATTATTATTGTTAAGAGTTAAAATATTATTATGTTGTTTGTCATTTTAGATCTTAGCTAAACACACAACTGGACCGACGCCACTAACATTGTGGCTTCGTGCTTTTCCATTACGCCTCTTAGTGGGACCTCTAGCAGCCGGCTTGGTGGCTTTAACCCCTAGCCTACTTGGAGCATCTGGACCATCATACTCTTACCTATTTATCTTGATGGCCTTGTATATATTCCATCAGGTAAGTTGTGTAGCCTACAGATCTAAATAAAATATTCAAACATTTAAAACCATAAAGTTTAAGTTGTTCTTAATCAGTTAAGAACCGCCGGTTCCAATTGGAACTGAGACACAATTAAAAATCTATTGTGTCTGTGATTCATGGTCTGAGAGGTTAAATAAGTTTTCTTCACTCTTAGTATAATGAGGGATGACTTATTATTTTTCTAGCGGTTCTGCGCGGTTTCACCCGCGTAGTTGACGTTCCCGTGGGAATACGGGAATAAATTATAGCCTATGTTACTCATGGATCTTTTAGCTTTCCATTGGAGTAAGAATTTTTAAAATCGGTCCAGTAGTTTTTGAGTTTATTCGTAACAAACATACAAAAATACAAATATTTCCTCTTTATAATATTAGTATAGTACTATAGATAAATATAGGTAGGTGAAAATCTACAGGTACCAATATACCAAACTAGATTTTGATTAGGATTTATAAATATAACATATAATCTTGACATAACCACTCAGCAGAATGTAGATTGATTTCAGCAGTGCAGAAGCACTAGAAACATTTGCAATTATCTTGTATTAATCTTGATATTTAATCTTTAGTCCAGGCAATGAAGCGGATTTTTGTATGAAGACCCCAACATTAATTCCTCAGTCGATGAAACTTTGCAGGATTGTAGTATAGTATGAGACCGAAGTTAGGTATTCTTACTGAAATAGTTATTTATTTGATATCTTTGTTGGGAAAAATGCTCAGTCAAAATTTTCTTCTCCAGCAATATTCATGTGTGTTAAGAAAGCTATATGCGAAATATCCAAAAAAATCTCCTGGTAGAAACAACAAAAATCAGACGTATATGTACCTTGCACGGGAAAATTGCTCAGTCCATTTTTTTAACTGGAATGTCATTTAATAGTCGCTGTGAACTTACAATAGGAAAATCCAAAATAAAAACCGTCTCGCTACATTATTTTCAGAAAATATCAAATTTTCAACTAAAAAAAAATTTTTTTTTTAGTATAAAAACCTAACTTCGGTTAGATTTTTTTTTTTTTTTTTTATGCAAGTATTGTCTCATACTATACTACAATCCTGCAAAGTTTCATCGACTGAGGAATTAATGTTGGGGTCCACTACCTTTATTGCCTAGACTACTTCCTATATTACAAAATCTATTCAAAATAGAATTAATAAGGTATTAATTTCTCATTTGCAGACTTGTCTATACTGCATGTTTGTTGCCGTGATGGCATTCTTTGCTAAAGTCTCAGACCCTGCAGTGGGAGGCACTTACATGACACTTCTGAACACAGTGTCAAATCTGGGTACCAACTGGCCTAACACTCTTGCGCTTTGGGCGATTGACCACCTGACATTTAAGAACTGTTCACTGCCAGATGCCACAGACAATATGTGTTCTACACAATTGGAGGCTGATGTAAGTTTGTTATATTTTCTTTGAGTTAAGTAATTGGGTATGCTAAAAAACGGTGCTGTTTTAAATTATTACTTTTAGATAATGTATTTAATATATGACACCTATTTCGATATAATTTTTTTTAGATTACTACTGTTATCGTAATATATTTTCTTAAGATTTTGTTATGACGTCATCTAGTGACAAGTTTTTAAGGACTCTAGAACTTATTTCAAAGTTACCGCTTATCATGTTTTCATTTTGCCGTTGACGTTGCTGTCGGCATACACCCATGCCGACCCAATACACCCAAGAGATCAGTTGTCAACATTTTATAGAAGATTATTATGAAATGAACTTGCTTGTGACAAGATGAAGTAATTACAATAAATTGTGTTTTTTGCATATTTTAGCGCAATCGTTTACTTTTTTTATTTAAGTATTGAATTAACTGAAAAATCTCAAAATGGTTTTTGAATTTACTGCCTCTATAATTTTTTTTAGCATGACCCATTGTTGTAAGTTGTAACATCGTCGTGAATATATTTTTTATGAGCAGCTATAACATGCGTTTCTATGGCTCATTCAGTACTGAATCATCACAGAATAATCATATAGGTCTACATTTTCCTTGTAACAAATGTCTGGCTAATTTACATAAACTAGTTTTCTGGTCCAATAACTGGTATAGCGTAGTAGCCCATTGTCACAACATAAGTGGATATATCCAAGAATTAAATACATCTGCATTCCCGCTCTTTTACAGACGTGAGCACATTATGTTTTTAGATTATTCATATGAATAAAAGGTTACTTCAATTGTTTTTCAGCTTTGCAAAAGTAAAGGTGGCACTTGTGAAACTCGGATCGACGGATTCTACATCGAAACCGCCATTTGCGTCGTTATTGGTTTCCTCTGGCTCCAGTGGGGACGGCCCACCATCAAGCGTCTCCAGCGGTTGCCTGCCTCTGCCTGGCAAATCAGCCACATCGACAGATAAGACTGAATTCTCTTTGTACAAATACTGTTCTAGATTATATTCAAGGATGTTGTGAATTACCAACCCCTTATTTATTTAAAGTTTTACATTCCCGAAATATTAATGTGATGTATGTTTCAATAGTATAAGAATTTGCTATAAGCTGTTCTGGCTATAGAGTTTCATCCAAGAAAAGTAATGGCAAATCAATATTTTTGCAAAAGCAATCGTTGTAATGCAACAGCACCTTGTATTTTAAATACATACCATTACTCTATGTGCTTTAACATTCTCTATTGACGTATATAAAATAATTATTATGATAGTATTAACTGAATGAAGTAGGTATTGTGATAGTTAATTGACAGCTTAGGTTCGGATTCGTCCAAGTCTTATCCTAAATATGAATTGTAAAAAATATAGTACTTTGCGATTTAATTTCGGAGTAAGCCTTAATTGAACGAACCCAAGGGTAACCCAGGGTTTAAAATTAACTGCAGTAGATATCATAGTTATATTCATCAAAAAGTATATTATTTAATTATTAGTACCAATTTCCAATGTTGTACGGGTTTTTCTGTATATATTGTTTTAAAATGTTAAGAATAATACAGGTAAATTAAAAAATGCTAATGCGGTCATTATAGTTTAATTATGTACATACACGTCAACACTTATTAAAATGTACAGATCTATAACAATACTAGATTCGATTTTATACATAAACAGTAATAAATATTGACACTATAAATATTTCTCGCACAAAACTATAAAAACAACAACATGCTATTGACACTATTCAAAATATATTTAAAAGTGATATTAACAGTGCCACTCAAATAAATGGCAACAAGTTTTTAGGCGAAATTAACTTTGGAAGAATACTTTTGTAAAATATTACAAGAGTCTCAGTCTATGTTTTGTGCTTAAATAATAAACAAAAATGATGAATAATGCAAATTACGTCAATATTAGATAATAAATATCAAATAGTTATTTTTAATGTATAGGTAATGTAGCTGGTGTCATAATAACATTAAATATTCGTATTTTGTTTGTGTAGCTAAATTATTTATCTGTTTAACAGTATACAATTGTTAGTTTTGTTCTTTGGTTTAAACGTTGATAGATAAGTATGTTCTTGGATTGTTTTTATAATAATCAATGGACATTGGACATGTTAGTAGTAATTTTATTCAGGGAACCGTTTATGTTGGAAACTTTATTTTTCTACATCAATTGACCCTGTTTTGATACTGGACATCTTAAATAAATTATTTTGACATTTCTTTTGAATAAAATTATTTGTTGACTTTTATATTAACTTGATATACTAGTCAAAGTTATCCGAAAAACTTTAGATAAGTATATAAATTCCTAGACCATGACTATATTTCGTTTCTTGAGATCCACAATCCTTCCAAATCTAAACTGAGCACGTCTTTTAAAAAAAATCATAACCAGATTTTTATTTATTAATCTAATAACATTAATATCCAAGCAAATTAACACAGACTGTTACTAATTTTATTAATTGTCTCGTTTAAAAAGCCTGGAAAAAACTACAAAGTGTCGATGATTTCCATCGAACAGTGCTAACCTGGAGGACTACTTACCGGGAAAGGTAACATAAAACTTCAGTATAATATGTACTTTCGAAGCCATTAAACGTTTAGAATCACGGGTCCCTTCTAGCTAGTTCATCGTAGCATATGATAGGTTTGCGGTCATCGCCTTTGCTGCCGCCACCCAGACGGCCGACGCGTCGAGCTAGAGCGCTCGTCTTTTCTACTGCACCCCAACCACCATTGTTACCGCCGCCACTGGCTGACCGGGAGAGGAGGCCAGTAACACCTTCGCCCAGCTTGCTATGGTGGATGCCGTACAGGAAGTAGAGGAGTAGGCCTGTACAATACAGAGAAGTGAGGCTTGCGAGTGTCTAATAATCTCGTAAAAGAAATAAAAATATGTCATCGATAAGGAAATGTAAGTAAACATTCTGTGTTATCTTGCTAAATCTATTTTTATGCAACGGTAATCGGAATCGCTTTCATATCTGTAATTTTGGTTTATGCCTCATTGAATGTCTAGATAGTGATCATAATAATTTATGGTACTATTTAAGATGTTAAAAAATTAAAAAGAACCAAACAGTATACTTAGGGATAAATTATTCATCAAAGAAACATACCGAAAGTCATCCAAATAGCGAAGCGGGCCCATGTAAGCGCATTCAGGTTGACCATGAGCTCGACGTTGAGCATCACGCTAGCGGCTGGCAGGAGAGGCACCCAGGGTACTCGGAATGGTAGACGCGTCGGGCTTTGCTGATGAGCTCCAATCACCACCAGGCCTAGAAAGCAAAAAACCCAACACTGAGCCCTAAACAAACTCGAAATGATTCAATCGAACCAATACTGACTCACTAATTTAACATTTCATTTTCACAGAATAACAAACATATTCTGATCAGGAGTGCGATTTTTGAATCTCACTGGTGATATCAAAATCACCGGTGACTAAAATTATCACTGATGACTTTTATGTCACCATTTTCCAAAAGCCGTATTTTTGAAAGTCACACGATGTTTACCAACATGCAGAAATTTTACAATGTCAGTCAGAGACAATCTTCCCGTTACGTTCCTTTTTACGCAGATGTTATAGTGTTGCCCTTGATATCGGTTTTTATTTTCTCATACTATAACTTAAAAAAGATTCATCAAATTGGTCAACCGTAAAACGTAACGTATCTGTCAGTGTCATGTAAACGAAAATTAAAGTTTTGAATTGAAAAATTCACTTAATTCACTAGAGAAGGACGAATAAAGAGAACATAACACAGATTTTACAATTTATAAGAAAAGGTATGTACATTTGTTAGTGGCATATGTTTTACAAGTAATTTAACTTTATAATTGTATTTACTAATAACTTGGATATTGTTTTATTTAATTGAGAGGTTTTTTATATTTCCAATAAATCGTCGCAATCACGAAATATCACAATCGAGCCCCGCTGCTAATTCTTCCGAAAAACATACTTTGGCACTTTTGGCAGATGTCACATACGTTAACTGTCAAAAACAATCACATGGTGATTTCAATTACGAGTGGGTAGGGGCACTCGTAAATCGATATCATAGGTATGACAAATGTAAGTCACCGATGAGTTTCAAAAATAGGAACTTTCGGAAATCACTCACATCGGTGAGAATTAGTCACTTGGTGAGATTCAAAAATTGACCCCCTGAAGTGAAAGGTGTAGAGTAAACAGTGAAGATAGTTTCATTGAAACAGTGAAATTGATCTGAGATTCGGAGAGTTGAGAGAAAATGGGCTAAGTGTGAATTTGCATGTGTCAGAATAACGCTACTGTTCAGCTGCTTTTGGGTTGCTATAACGTATTTAGGGATTTTATTTGCTCAAGGTTTGACTAAAGTTTACCTGGTTGCCCTTGTTTTTAAAACGGCCAGCTTTCAGTCAGTGTGGCAAGTATCTATAAGCATTTCTTACATTTAACCAAGCGTCAATTAACATTTGTCTTTAAAATTAAATACCATTTCTCTGATGGTCTCTACTAAATTGCAACTAAAGCAATGGTACTCACAAGCAATGATAATACAGCTCAGTATGATGTCCGGGAGTAGTGCCCAAAGACCAGTATGCTCAGCCAAGAAGTGGTTGTGGGCGCAAAGGGCGGCAGTGGTAACGGTGAATGTGTAGACGCAACCTGTCACTGCAGCCCCGGGTGCTCTGCCCCCTGCAATGGGCTCCAGCCACGCGTATTGAGCCCGAAGACGGCCAACTGTTAGGGCTTCAAACATCTGGAACGCGGCAGTAATTTTTTTGTGATTATTGATTATTGAAGGGCCCACTGCAGGGTCGAAAACATTTTAAATTGCTTAGATTTCCTTATTATTGGCTGGCTGATATCATATAGGTACCTACCGAGTGGAGATTTTTGAATAACAATATACTTATTTAAGAGGATGGAACCGATGTCCCAGATAAAAAAAATGTTACCTCAGACGAAGAAGATCCACCATCAGTCGCTGGGGTGCCGGTAGCGGAACTATCTTCGCGATCTCCAGGCGAATCCAATTGCGGTGGTCCAAAACCCTTATCTTCCACCGACGATGATGGAGCAGGCCTATATCGCAATATTATTACAGCTGCACTAACTATAGTATAAGCCAACAACGTGCCTATCGACATAAACTCGATCAGCTTCGCCAAGTCGAATAGCAGAGCTATCAAAGCTGAAGACACTCCCGATATAATAAGATTTGAAATAGGAATTTGCGATTTGCTACTTATGTCGCTAAGAAAACCGAACAGTAGCCCATCAGCTGACATAGCGTACAGACAACGCGGCAGAGAGAATAAGGAACCCAACAGAGTGGTTGTCATACCACAAACGGCACCTACAGCAACTGCATATTTGGCCCAATCAGCATGTACTGCGCCCAGCGCTGCAGGCAAAGCTGCTTCAGGGTTGATACTGGTATATGGCACCATCAAAGTCAGCGATATCGCCACAAGGATGTACCCAAAACCGACTAAGGCCATGGACAAAATAGTTGCAACAGGGATCGAACGCGAGGGATCTTTCGCCTCCTCACTTGATGCCGCTATACTATCGAAACCCACAAAAGCGTAAAAGCACGTCGCAGCCCCAGCTAACACCCCACTAAAACCGTAGGGCATAAATCCACCAACATCCTCGGACCAGTTACTAATGTCCGCGTAATAAAACCCTAGGAATATTACGAGTGAGATCACAAGGAGATTAAGAATCGTGAGGCCATTGTTGATATAGGCAGAGGTTTTTACTCCCACTGCGAGGATTAATGACGCCACTATGCATATGAGAAACGCTAAGACATCAGGGTATCTGCTCAGAAGAGAGTCGTGCATTTCTCCAGTTATGGATATCGTGGCATTACTAATTGCTCCATCTAACATTGCATCTAAATATCCTGACCACACCCTTGCAACCGAGGCGGCACCTAGAAAAATAAATCAAATTTACACCACTTGTTAACTTTAAATGATCTTATCGAATTCACAATTTGGCTTACCTATTATATACTCAAGTACAATGTTCCAACCAATTATGAAAGCCCAGAATTCGCCAATGCTAACGTAGGTGTAGGCGTAAGCGCTGCCGGCTCTAGGTATTCTGGTACCAAACTCGGCGTAGCATAGCGCAGCCAAGGTAGACGTTACTCCAGCTAAGAGGAAACTGAGAGCCGTGGCCGGGCCAGCCATGCATCTGGCGACGGCGCCGGTAAGCACGTAAATACCCGCACCAACCATATGACCCACACCTGAAAAATATTACAATCTAAGGAGCAATCATAATTCGGCTATCTTAAAAATGAGTCAGGTTCTGGGTGTCACGATTCCGATATGGGTATACCTATACTGGATGATTTTTTTTACCGTCTGGAAAAAAATATGACGTATAAGGTATCTAGAGCCGAAGTTGTACACGAGATTAATTGTTAAATATAGTCATGTTTTAATGCAATTTACAAAATCTAGAAAACTACGCACAGTACTACGCGCAGCTGGCGGTTGTAGGTAAATTGCGCATAAATGGAAGCTACGAGCCTGTTTCTTTTTAAAATACTATTTCAAATATTTCAGTGTGTATTATTGACTACAATTGAGTAATTTATATTAGTTTAAGTAAGAAAAAAACCTTACATTGCCAAATGAATCTATTACACTTACCTATCACACCACATTTTTTTCCAGACGGTAAAAAAAGTCACCCTGTATATTTCTCTCTATCTCGATGATGCGAAAAACATCGTAAGAAACTAAAGGCACCAGAATTGGTTCATTTGTGACGATGGAGCAATCGTGACGTTGTAGAATGTTAAGTTGTTTCGAATTACGACCCTCAACTTTTGTGATCATCGACGGTAATGACATCGATAACAGCTAATAGTTATATATAATACCGGGTACAGAAAAATCGCATCGGGGTTATAAGTTACCTAAGTACGCAGTGTAGCAAGACTTATTAATATTATTGTATATATTATGAAGATACTAGCAGCGCCCCGCGGTTTCACGCATAGTTCCCGTTCCCGTGGGAATACGAAGATAAAATATAGCATATATGTGTTATTCTAATGTATAAGCTATATAACTGTAAAGTTTTCGTTCAGTCATCGTTTCGTAGGAAGTAGGATTATAGTACCTATGTATAATCTTAGACCTGTTAACAGTATTATATTTGTACAGTTTTAATAATGAATTTGACTGTATCTTTCTCTACGTCGCATCATACAAGTTGTATCTCCTGCCAACCAGGTTCCCACCCATCAGCCTAAAGGCAGGAGATACTTTCCATAGGATAGGTAGATAATAAAGTACCTTTACCTACCTATCTAAGTAAGCCTATACTTCCTCCTAAGTAAGCAAAGACCAGACTCGACAGTTACTGGGTACGGATGTTAAATATCATCTACTCGACTTACCCAGTAAAGTAATATCAAGGGTAGTAAGACACCGATTGAGCGGAGTCTCCATCGAATCCCCGTAGATTGGTTTGCGACGATTCATTTTGTGACAGAACCCCGAGAGCACGTGCCCGAGGATCTTATGCCTTGCCCCCGGCATTTTGGCTGTAAACAAAAAGCATGATATTTACCTTGGGGATTTTCTGTTCGCGATTTTACGAAAGAAAATTTAATCATATTTATTATAAAGGTATTATACAATCTGCTTTAGATATATATTTACTAGATGCCTACTTTAAAATTTGGTAAATAGTAGGTCGCTTAGATACTCGTTAGAACTAACTATAGCAAGTAGATATAAAGATGGGTACATATAATTGGTGCATTTCAATTATTTAAATTTGATAAAATTACTATTTCTTTTACATGATTTCGCATGTGAAATTTCACAGAAATTTCACAGGCAATGATTATTAATTATCATGAAAAATCACACTAGCTACATAAATTAAAATATGAAATGAAATTCACACGGTTTGCGTTCTCACAAATAACATTGGCAAAAGTCCATGTGTTTTGGGTACCCTACTTTCACCTGCCCACGGAAGAAGAAACCGTGTAAAATCGATAGTTCTTGGACAGACTAAGAGTAATCATACCACATTTTTATAAGTTGAGGTTTAAAAGTTATTCGTTACCTAGTGTATTTTGTAGGTTATTATGAGATTTTAGGTACCAAAGACGTGTAAAGAAAAATTTTCTCTAGGAAAGAAAATGATTTTCTTACAACCTCTTTGTTAGAAAATAGCACTGCCTACCACATGCCATAATTATAAGTTACTCTATGCCACATAGTGGCAGTTAGTGATGGCTTGGGCAAAAAATATCGATACCTATATTAAAATATCGATATTTTTCCAAATACATAATTATCACAATATTATATATATCGTCGATATTTTTAATGGCGATATATCGACATTTATTTTACAGTATCGAATTCGTATCAATTTTAATATATTTTTAACGCAATTCTGGTTTCGTGTTTCATTTCATGTTAGGTACTAGATACTTGTTTAGACTAAAGCATTTATAAAAAAATACTATTTTCATCGTCCTTTTTTACGAATTTGGGAATATGTATTAATAATAATGTAAAAACTGACGATGTATCGATATTTTTCACTCGATTTTTATCTATAGTATTTAGAAATGTCGATACGATAAATATCAATTTATTTTTTCACTTGGCCATCCCTAGTGAATGACACGGTTGACGTGATGACACGACGTTCAATTTTACCACAATATCAAAAAAGTTTTTGTATTAATCAAAGACATTAAAATATAATAGCATAGAGGGGGCATTGGGAATATTTTCATACAAAACTTTGAAGCTCAAGCGTCATGTCCTTGTCATGTCAGTTAGTATGAACGCGAGCTGTCATTCGGTCGAAATTGTACTAGACTTATTCCACTTGGAATAACTTTTGGCTTCAAATAATCCTCGCTCTGTCCCCTCTATGCCTTATATTATATTTTAATATCTTTGGTATTAATAGATTTCCCAATCGATCGATTCGTGTTTCTATGATATTTTTGTTTTATTTGACTCAATATTTTCAACTGCTAGATTAATTTAAAAATATGGAAAATTTCGACTTGTTATGAGTCAATAAAATAAGCATAGTGTGATACCCCGTGGGTGTCTATTTCAGTGGGTACCAAAGCTGCCGTTGTTCTTTAATAAGTAGCAGGATAGGTCACATGATTTTTCACATGCTACTCATGAAATTACCCATCTCTAGTAGAAACCCACCTACTTACATAATTAATTACCTACGTAGCAAGTGACGGCCTATTGTCTCTGCCTACCCCTTCGGGTAAAAGGCGTGAACATATGTGTGTTACATAATTTTAATTGATCCCAAATCCACGATCATTACTAAGTAGGTAAGTTGTTAATGCGTGAATGTGTCAAATTTTTACCCTATATACCTATTGACAAAAAAATATAAGAACCATAACGAAATAATAGGAATGTCTATCATTTCTTTTGTGCTCTCAAACCATTTGATACACAAAGTATGTATAGAAAATTTGTATAATAGAGCGTGAAAAAAAATACTTACTGCGTCTCCCTCAGCTCAGCTGATAGTATGTATTTCAAGTTTATACACTATCTACCCACAGCGTTGACTCCACTAACTCCACTGTTACGATTTCTACATGGAGATAAACGGATGCGCGCGCAACTAATCGATTCTTCCTTCAAGTTATATTTACATTGCTGATATTATGGGTGTTGCACTGGGGATTTAATAAATACTTCATTCCAAGCACACATATTATTCATAAATCATATGAACTCATTATTATTCTGTGTAAACTTACTGATACTGCAGCTACTAATATTACTACTAATATTAGAATATTTCGAAATATGTAATGATAATTTCAATTTTCACGTAGGTAAACTCTTGGTTATTAGGTACTGTTATTATGTAGGTCTCACTTCTTAATTCTTTTTGTTACCAAAAAAAATCTTTATTGACGTGTTTTATTATTATGTATTCCCTGTTAACTTTAGTAGGTACCTACCTACACCATCTAGACATACCTTTATCTATCCACATAAGATACATCCTACATAAGGTTGTCCGGGAGAAATCGCTCGCATATTTTTAATTGGTGTACAATAAAGAATGTTACTTAAAAAATTCTTAAAATTATTTATCAAAAGAAGAGGTATAATAATAGGTATAATAATTAAGTCAAGAATATACATATTAGTTAGTAAGTACATCATAGAATATCCGTTATGGAAACCACCTGTTGCAAAAAGGTATGATAATGGGTTCGGCCTTTCAATCTGGTCAGTGACCTGAAATAGAACACCGGCACTACTGAACTCATTTTAAGTAGGAACTAAACTATACCACACCACGTAACTAGGTACATAGTGATTGCGTTAATATATTTTATATTAAAAAGTTAAGATCACGATAGAATTATTTTATTTTTACACCACATGCTCGACAAAGCCGGATTATATATCATATATCATCATCATATATTATAAATGCGAAAGTTTGTATGGATGGATGTCTGGATGTCAGGATGGATGTTTGTTCCTCTTTCACGCAAAAACTACTGAACGGATTTTGAGGAAACTTTACAGTTATGTAGCTTATACATCAGAATAACACATAGGCTATATTTTATCCCCGTATTCCTACGGGAACGGGAACTACGCGGGTGAAACCGCGGGGCGCTGCTAGTATATCATATAAACGTCACCGAAAGCAAGACATTATATCCCTTGGCTTTAACCGGGTTATAATGTTGTATGGAATTTCATTATAACCCTAGGTCAATAATGTAATTTTCACTTTTCATAATCCTTATTGCTATCACGATAAAGTCTAATTTCGTTAAGCAAAATGTGGTGCAGTCGTGGCCAACTCGATTTTCGAAAACCGAAGCCGCGACCAACTAGATTCGCATGATCTTCAATTGTTAAATCAAGTACCTAGGTCACGCCCGGCAGAAACAAGTTGCTGTATAAATTTTATAGCTTTAACATTTCAAAACGAATATCGAAAATGTCGAGTGATGAAAGTAGGTACTTTGACTTCAGAGTCTATTATACTAGATGCCATAGGCATTGCCAATAATCTACTACCATGCAATTGCATTTTATGGTCTCGCATAAGGTGAGAAAAGTAGAGTATATAACTCGGGAATAAAACTGTTTTTGTCTTGGGCGCTTAAATCCCTCACTAAACTCAGGACTCAGTCTTAATTTCCTCGCTTCGCTCGGGAATTAAGTCATGGAGTCCTTCGTTACGTTCAGGATTCAATGTCGCGCCCGTGACATAAAACAGTGCTTTATTCCCTTGTTGTATAATCTTCTATTCTGTCTTTGTTTAGTCAACCCAAAACAGATAAATAAATATAATTACTTAAAAAATCTACTTTAATTAATGCCTAAAATAAAGTCATAGTTAAGTAATATAATTCACCCTGACACGTGAATAGCGATTATGTATTTTGATTGAATCTACGAATAAGGAATTCTTATTCGTAGGATTGAATGTTTATTTGACTGTAAAGCTATATAAATCAGAGAGAGCTTTCTTTAGGTATTTGTTCCTCATTTTAAACCTCAAATTTAAATATTATGTTCAGCCATGTTCCTAACCTAACCTAACCTAAACTTTGAAGTACTTATAAATAAATAATCTCACGCCTTTTATATCTGAGGGAGTAGGCAGATGTATTCCGTTTATACCCACGTTTCACCAGATATTCTTTGGACCCCTAAACGTGATTCGTGGTGAGCCCATCGCCGGACCGAGATGCTGTTACACATGTCTCAGAATTAACTCTGTGACCAGCGGGTTTCCTCGCGATATTTTTGTTCACAGTCGAGCTAGTGACAAATATTTACGTAAGCTTAAGCTTTGAAAAACTCGATGGTAGGTACATGCTAAGATTCGAACCCGAGCCTCACGAATAAGAAGCAGGCTCTTAACCACTGAGCTATCACTGCGTTTTAGGGTTCCGTACCTCGAAGGGAAAACACCTTTATAGTATCATTTTGTTGTCCGTCCGTCTGTCTGTCAAGACCCTAAATTTTGGGAACGCCTAAAGATATCAAGTTAATAAAACCATATACTCAAGTCTAGTCCCTTAAAGCTGTGAAAAAAATCAAACTTCTAAGTTAACGTAAAAAAAGATACGGCTGTTTATGCCTATATTTTTTTTAAAAACGTATATCTCGCTCGACACTCTCAAGGCAATCAATATTTATATGGTACTTCCCGTGACCATAAAACTGACTATAAAATTTGGCAAGTAATATCGTCTTATACTACAAGTACAAGGAAAAATCAGAAACTATACATTTGTAATTAAATCACTAGTTAAATCATAAAAATATATTCTTTATTTAAACTACGTAATCAATCATCGAGGTATAATATGTTCCTACCAATTTGTACGGACCCTCAGTGGGCGAGTCCGACTCGCACTTGTCCGGTTTTTTTGGAGTGTGTATCTTGCGCATTTTAATATTTCTGCGATTAAATAAAGATGACAAAAGTAAGTCCAATATTATTATATTCAGGAATAAAAAGAGGTTTTTAAAAAAATTTGAACCGTTTATTACCTCTTACCTAGTAAGGTGCTCCACTGAATAAAGCATAATAAATTAAAACCTGTTTCACATTTATATACAAATTAAATTATAGGTGCTATAATAATTTGTGTTACATTCTTATATAAAAAAAACATTAAGTATTACTTATAAAATATTCTATCATAGAATAAAATCAACTGATATTGAGGTGCCGTACATTGTAGTGTATATTTTATTCTATTTTAATGACTATCAATATTCTTCTTCCACAGAACACATTCGAACATGATCATAAAATTATATATTTTGACTTTTAGGGCAGTTTTTACTTTTAACGTTTTAGGCCACCCTTATATTGAAATATGTAATGCGTTATTCTAATTTATAAAACTTATGAAACATACCTACTGTTCCTCAAAACGATCGTTTGAACTTCTAATTTTCTTGGTTACATTTTATCAAGAAGCTATAAGTACATACACAAACTCGTAATAATTACACCAACACATCCCTAATAATAATAGTTAGCTACAAATTCACAATATTTTAGTTCTTTCATAGTTCTATGGCACAATATAAAAACATTAATAAATAGTTAATTGAACTACCTACTTGCCAAGCGCTATGAGACGTATGACCGATTTAAAGTAAGTATAAAACATTTAATTTGCAATAAAATGCCTATTAAGTACCTACCTAAGTACATACATAAGGTATAATTTTAATCGTGCAAATATTTTAAGGGTAGGTGCAAATATGTAAGAGAAATAGAATTAAAATATATAGAGACATTTCTAACAAAAAAAATCTCTTGTACCTAAATATGCTTTGCATAAACCCTCACTACCGCACTAAAACGCCAGTTTTTCCGCTTTTTTGTTGATATATTTATTATGTGCTTATTAATCCAAATCCAATAAAATTTACGTTTTGTACGGAGTTTTTAAAGCAGACATTATTTTTCATACTAACATTTTATTATTTATTTCTGGATCTAAAAATCCAAATCCAACCAAAAATTTGTCTGTCTGTTGACAAATCTTTAAGTTTAATCAGCTTAATTTTTTTTTTAATAATCGATGTTATCTAGTAAAGAATCGTATGAAAAATAAAAATCACTGCCGAAAATAGTTTTTTGTAAATTTTTTGACATACCCTTTAAATATTTACACAATAAAAAATTACCATGGAAAAAAAATAAAGTAACCAAGCGCTAATTTTTTATTTAACCTATTTTAAAAAAGATATTTTTAATAAAACACACTCATTGTGATTAATCGTAATGAACTTGTTGCCTTCAGAGTATGGGATTTCCATTGGTGAAATAGTTTTTGAAATCGGTCGAGTGTTTTTTGAGTTTATTGTTACAGACAAAATTTATACAAAAAATACAAACCGGAAAGGTTACCTTTCTTTGTAATATTAGTGTAAATGTAGATATAGCGAGCTACTCTGCTATTTGTACTCTGTAAAATATGCATGCTGTGTTTACCTGTTTTGCACTTGGCAATTATGTACCTAATTTAAGATAAAGGAGAAACAGTGTAATAAATCGTAGGTACCTAAACCTAAATAAATAAATGAACTACAAAATCGAAGAAAAAACAATGCATGTATACATACTATGAAATGTATTTTTTAGTTTTTGATCTTCAACTAAAACCTTTTTATACCTACTAACTTGTGCACACCGAAAAAAATATTTAAAATGAATAGCCAATCACCCACCACAGTAAAATAAATTATTAAACCAACTTCTAAAAAGAAGCAATACAATAGATAACATTGTAAAAGAAATTCCTTTTTTCTTGTTGTTTAAATTAGCTAGGTACTCAATTAGCCCTTTTAATACAATAAAAAAATAAAAATTGTGAAATGATTTTTACAAACATGTTATTTATGTAGGTACCTACTTGTACGTATTACTTACGGAAATATTTATATTATATTGTTGAAAAGAAATCCGTATATTACACACGGACGGCTTACGTCTTACCTACTGCGTAAATTTTAAGTTTTTTACAAATATGAGTAAAGTAATTAAGTATGTATATTAATTAGATTTACAGAAAATAGAACTGGGTAAATCACAATAATCTTTAGAAATTTAAATAGGTATGTACGAAAACTAATTATATATTAATTATTAGAAAATATTCAGTTAAATGATATGTTTTAGAATTCAGTCTTTAGAAAATGTAGCGTTTTGGTATTTATATAAAAACATTCAGAATCATGAATAGCCCTATAATTAATCAATTCTACAAATTATTGCGTTATCTAGCACCCAAATCTCTATAGAAATAGGTAATTTATAATCTTTGTCTGTGGTTAAAATCCTCCGAAACGGCTCGAACGATTGAGTTTTTTATGTATATTTGGTAAATATCAGAATAGGTTGTAAATTATTTTTTAATCTTTTTTATACCCCCCCATTTATATAGCAGAACGTTTGCTGGGTCAGCTAGTAAAATTGATTATTTTATTGAACGATTAGTTACCATACCATGCAGCATAAACGAACATTATTTAATATTCTCAACATACTCGTATCATTGAGTACTTCAATATTTAATTAATGAACAATAGACAGGAAATAAACTTTTATTTTAGAAGAGTATGCAAATTAATCTAAACTAATAGTCTGAAACGAAAGATATACTTACTATTTCTAGGTAAGTAGGTACATAATTATTATAATTTATTGTATAGGTACCGATGAGATGTAAAAAGATTGTTTTTTAATTTGTTTATCTGTCTGTTAGTGAACGAATCACGCAAAAACTACTTGACGGATTTTTATGAAATTAGGTGTATTGTATAAATTACATACTAAAATTGTATGTATATGTATGTGAATAGATACAAAATAATCTACTATATAAAAATAAGTCGGGTTTTCCTTCCTGACGATTTAACTCCAGAACGCACGAACCGATTTCCATGGTTTTGCATTCGTTGGAAAGGTCTAGGGCTCCGCAAGGTTTATAGCAAAGAAAATTCAGCATTGCGCCGGGGCGGGTCGCTAGTTATGATAAACTATTGAATTAATACCCGAAAACCTACAGGAAAACGTTTTTGTACTCATATACATTATCATTACATACACTCGCATAATTTTATTAAGTACTTATTAACTTACGAGCTAATCTCATAAAAGATTTTTTATATGAACTCATACACTTTAAAACTACAATTTTTATTTAATTCTGGTAAGTAATTTAAGTATATTCAGTATAATACAACAGAATTAACAGACAGATAAATGTCTACTAAACTTCAATGATTTTATTGTGTAAAATATCATAAGAAATTGTATAAAGCAAATACACATAAGTATAAGAATTATTTTCCGTATTAATTTTTCTAAAATGGTCCCAAAATATCTTGATTGCTTAACTTTTTAAAACATGACCAACACATTACTGTCATATAGAATAATAATAATAGTATATGACTAGATTTGTTTAACAGCGTGGCTAGTTTTTCGATTACGTATGTGAGTCCTCATACCTAATTTTCTTTCTTTGGGAATTTTGTAACGTAATAATTTTAAATAAATTTATCAGGCACAAGGTAGGTACAATACGGCCGTTTTAACTTGGCTTCTCTGAACATAGGCTTCGCCTGCGCAAACCCCCCCCGTACCGCCAAATGGTCCGCTCAAAATCTTATTGTGCAGCCATTTGCGCAACTTCAGAGTGGTCAAGTTATAACGGCCGGGGTGTACCTACTTAATACAAATATCTGAGTAATAATGCAACTAATAAACAAAAATATTTTATAAGTAATCACCTTCATATATTAATAACATTCAGTTAATTTTTTTTAACGAATAAATACCTCATATCTTATTTGACAATTTAAACACATTATAGGTATTCCGAATAGAGATCATAAACTCATTAAAATGTCAATAGATATACTGTACCTATACCTTTGCGAACTATCCAAAACTAAAAAAGGCACCTACTCGAATGATACAAATCTATGTATCATTGAATTGAAAATTATTTTTCGAAACATATCAACGGTATGTATTATCCTATCAGCGCCACGGTTTCTGATTAGCATTTGGACCAGATGTACTACATTACGTACCCATTTTGTACTCTGGTACGAAATAGTCTTGGATTAGGAGATATAGGGTTTGGTGGCGCTGCCAGAATGACGTCTAAACTTTACATCAGCGCCACCGCTATATTTCGGTAAGTACAGCATATTTCTGCATTTGGGCTACATGACGATTTCGTAGTTTTAGAAAGGGAGTAGAACCCACTCAATTCCCCGTGGAATTAAAGATATAGACGCACATTGGTGGCGCCGCTAAAATGACGTCTTTACAGCTGCACCACCACCTGTATTTCCGTAAAAAAAGGGCAGTCATAGTATATGACTACACCAACATTTAGTACTCGTAATGATTCCGTTTCAGCTACCTGGAAAGATATTGACCCGAACAAGTATTTGAGGTTACCTATATGACCATATCTTTGAAAGTACATCATATTTCTAAAATATGTTTGAAGCCACGAAATCAGCATATAAAGGTGCCCCGGTACGAAGGTTACTTTCTAGGTAAATTATCCACTAGATATCAAATAACTAGGAAAACTCACAATTCGACGTCATCCTAGCAGTGATATCTAGTGGAGCCCGTTAATTTGAAGAAGCTTGAGATGCATTGAAACTAAGCGTTCACCCATACACTGACTGACACCGCCTAACATTATAATAACCATTAATAACAGGACACAAAAAAAGACGTATCTCCTTATTTAATAATAATTCAAAACGTGCCTCTATTATTATTTCAGAATTAAGTAAAATAATGAAAATATAGCACTTATAAAGTTACAAAAATAAATATGTATATGCATTAATTAAAGCGTAAGTTTCAATTATATTGTAGACATTGTAGTAGAAAAATATTTTTCCTGTTAAAGCAGTTAAACTTTAAACTGTTAATAATATTATGGAAATTAATCATTTTACTTATTTTCTATATTTACAGGGTTACTTTCTAAAGTGGGTAAATTTAAATATGGATAACATTCCAGAGCGTCAATTGTTTTGTGCACTTACAATCATTTGAAATCCCCATGTTCATTAGGAAGTAATCATAAAATTATTTTACTTTAATTATGTACAATTTTTGTTTGTTTTGCCGTTCGGCAGTGCTATAGTATCTATGTACAGTCAAGAGTACATGAAGCTTTACACTTGTAGTGCGAGTCTGACCTCTAAGGCGATTGTAATAAGAACGTTACAAAGTCCAACATGTCAAGTTTCACATGCTCTTGACTTTACATGTTTTGTTACTTAAATTTAATTGACAATTTAGTTACATTTGACTTTATTACAGAAATTTGTGAGAAAAGGCGTTTCGAAAATTTACGTTGTTTGCAGCCACAATATTATTTTAACTACAATACAATAAGAAGTACCTAATAGATTATATTAAAATAATAATATTTGTTAAAAAACAAATGTCAGTTTATATATAATTTGGATACTCTGTCACATCTTATTACTTTCAACTGGTAGAAATGTTATTCGGTGTAGTTTACACATCATTTTCTATTAGTATCACTGGATTTATTATTTATAAAAATATTGAAATCTTCAGAGTCAAAATAAATTTTATAATAAAATTTATTAGATCATAATAGAAATAGGTACCTAATGTAGGTAGCCCATAACCACTAAGATCATGAATATTAGAAACACTGCTTGACATCCACAAACTGTATTATTATTAGGAATATGTACCTAATAAATATTAATACATAGTTTATTCTTAGATAAAAAGCATTTTTGCTTTTATCTAAGAGTTTATTGGAATTTTTAAATTTATCAACTCTATTTAATTAACTTTAGACTACTTTTATAACAATTGTTATGAAACAACATAGTTGTTACAAATCGTACTTTAAAGTACCTACAAATCTGTTACATGATTTAATCCTGGACATTTTCTTGACAAACATCATTCTCATAACCTATCAATTTATCTTTAAAGATCATTTTCCTTCATAATAAAATATCCTCATTCCATGATCCTGTACTTAGCACCTTAACAATTGCATCCATCTTATTCCTCAACATTTACGTTATATCACATTTATTTGCACATCCAGAAAACAGCTACTGACATGACAAAATAGGCATAAAAATCTATAAAGTTTTATTAATTTTATCAATGTTCATAAAAAATAATTGTTCATGCACTGCTTAGGTTTTTTCCCCATGTTAATTAAACACTATCCACCTGTGCCATTAAAATATTGAGCATGTTTTGTGTATGGAGCTGCAATGTGATAAGGTGGAGGCTGCCCTCGCCCATATACTGGTTCAGACAGGCCACTAGGGCTATGTCTATGGCTTATAACACTTGGTGGGTTTGAAGATGCTGGAATAGCATCATACAAGTCATACATATTTTGGCTAGTAGGAGAATGCACATGACTGTAGCTTCCATCATCAGATATAAGAGGAGTATTTGTCATGCGATATGGATTTGTCGTGTTTGTATGGCCAGTTGGAGAATACAGCTCAGGGGATTGTGTAGATACATATGTTGGACTTGAAACAGAAATTCCGTAATAATTCGCATTAGGTGTAGTAGTCTGACTTATAGATATAGGGTAATGATGGCCATGTGCATCAACACTGGGTCCAGTATACAAATTGTTGTAATTACTTAAATTTGGCATTGTTGTGGAACTGACCACTTGGCTAACTGTGTACACTCTAGGGTTTGGCAAATCACGACTACCATGAGGATGATAATTATAGGTATCATAATTGCGTTGACCATACATTTTCTCTTTCGCCCTAGCATATGGTTCACCATCATATGCACTTTCATGATAATTTCCTTCTAGAACTGAGTGGCATGAAACTTGATCTTTCTGGACATACATAGGCTCAAACGATGGAACATTGTCAATCATAGTCCTTTGATTTATGGAATTTCCTTCAAAATGTGGAGCCAGTATTGTTTCATTATTTGAATGTCTGTCCTGAGAACTAAGGCTCAATCTTTGTAATCGATTCCGAGTTTCATCCAAGCTACTCCTAAAGTTGCTTTCATGCTGATAATTTTTCTGGTCTTTATGGACACTGTAAACATTTTGCACAGGAGCACTAAGCCTGTCTAAATCTTGTCTAGAAGAATAATTTTCAGTTTGATTTGAACTGTAATGTCTCTGAGGCATGTGGTAATGATCTTGATTTTCATTCTTCATATCATTTTTAATTATATCTCCATTATTTTCTGGATATAAAGCATGATCAACACTTTTATAACTTTTACCTTGTTCATATGTGAGGTTCAAAGGTCTGTCATAAGCATTTTCTGCTGGTACATTGTCATACACAGACATTTTCATAGGATCTGAATTACCTCCATCTGGAATGTCTCCAGAAGCATCTCCTTTTTTATTATCTGATGCAAAACGTTGCTGTAAGGTAGGTGTAATTTTGGCTGCTTTTATATGTACTGCATTTTGCATTGGAGGAGTAACATCTTGTGCTCCATCTTTGTGGATGTTTCTAGCATGTTTGGCTAATGCTCTTAATTCTTTCGGGTAGGGAGTGGGCGCTCTCCTTAACTGTCCTGGTTTTTCAGGCACCTTTGGAACAGCTTTCATGTCTACAAAACTTATATGACGTGCAGCAGACTGTGTCTCCATCGTTTCAGGTTTCTCATTGTCAGATTTTATCTCAACGGGAGTTAAAGGCACTTGGGGGAAAAGGAAACAAGTAAGGACTTGCTCATATGTATGGGGATCTACTTCAGAATGCATAGGCACTAAGGGTTTGCTTTGATTTTCAGATAGCCAGAGGGCTACTAAATTATCACAATTCAATAAGGATTGAGGAAGACAACTTAGTGAGTTTCTTACTAAGTTTAAAACTCTTAAAGAGGATAAATGGCCAATTTCTGGAGGGACCTTTGTTAATTTATTTGCTCGAAGCGATAACACAGATAACTTTGCACAACTCCCAATTTCAGGTGGGATTGACCTTAACATATTGTCATCAATGTTAAGGTACTGTAACTTTCTAAGCAGACCCACAGAAGAGGGTATTTTATCTAAGTAATTACACATCAGCATTAGCTCTTCAAGGTTTGTCAACTGTCCAATACTATCTGGTAGAGAATATAGCCTGTTGTTGTCCAATTTCAGAGTAGTCAGGTTACTTAGCTGTCCAATGGTGTCTGGAAGCTGTGTCAAACTATTAACAGACAAACTCACATCTACCAACTGTGTACAATATCCAATTTCTGGTGCTAGTTCTTCAATCATATTATTGCTTGCTTCTAAATGTATCAAATTTTCTAATGGTTTTATGACAGCTGGTATGTTTGTAAAGCTATTACTGTCTATCCATAATTCTCTCAACTTCAGAAATCTTCCAATTACCTCTGGAAATTGTTGAAATTCATTTTGTCCTATATCTAATCTTACAAGTTCTGTTGAACGAGATAGAGATTTAGGTAAAATCATTAAATAATTGTCCCTTAATTCAAGAATACGCAGATTTGCTAGTCTCCCAAAATTTCCAGGAAGATATTCAAGGTAGGTGTCATTCAAATATAGATCTTGCAATGCAATTAGGTTTGTGACGGCATCTGGAAGTTTTTCCAATGGGTTTACACTAAGGTCTAAGAACATGAGATATTTCAATGCCTTCATTGTTTCTGGTATGGAAGCCAATGTGTTTCTGCTTATGTTGAAGTGTTGTAAATTTACCAATGAGGAAATGGCTGGTGGTATGGCTTGCAACTCATTATCACTGAGGTCGAGGTTCTTTAGACCATGGCACATGAAAAGCTGGCGGGGCAGCTCGGTGATACGATTACTGTGACACAGCAACGTTTCTAGCGTTCTCTCATACACAAACACTTCTGTAGGGACATCTGTCAACGATTGATGAGAATAATCTAACTCCACTATGTCCTCTACTCCGGGCCTCACGCAGCACAAGAAGTCGAAAGGCATTTTCCCAAAGCCGCTTCCACGGTACACAAAAAATTACACAACTTTTTTAGACAAACTGACGCATCGTACGCACTCCATTGAGATGTTTAGATTTAGGTTGGTCATACACTGGTCACTTTTATTTAAACAAAGCGCATTTTTTAAATACATAAAATCGAAAAATTTTACATAGGTATTTTACAAAAAATGCAAAATGAATCACTGGAATTTGTGATGTGAAGATTGACTGACACATTTTTTTTTAATAGCTTATGGTTTGGCTACTAAGGCCTTTAAACCAAGTCTTTATTTTACACTTTAATCTTAGTTAAATGGCTCTGCTTCAGAGTCCATGCACAAAAATACAATCACTTTCTACATCCCTCCCTTGGTTATCAACAGTAAAATGAAAGTATTTTTACTAAAGACTTCATTGTGACTTTGGAGGCAATCCAAAAAAGTCCACCCCTTACATTTTATCGAATTTTCCATTCACTGCACGCTTTCACGCTGTGCTTTCACGGACACATGCCAGCTTTGAGTAGGTATTAAACCAACACTCAAAGCATGCCAGTGCCACATAATATACCTAATATGAGTCAAAACCAGAAATATACAGCAAAATTAAAATTATGGGTGGATTCGCCGTTTTGATTCTTTCTTATTTATTTTGAATATTTTTTGAAAGTGGTCGGAAATGCGTGCAAAAAATAATAAATTTAAAGGTTTTTTAATAACCTTTACAAAACTACTAAAGGCACTAAAATCCAACAAGAGAATCAGAAGTTATCGACTTTTAAAGTTACTTGATTGAAATGGTAATGATGTCTAAAGCCTGGTAATGACTTTTCTTTACCGGTAATGAAGACAAGCGAATGGAAATGATGAAAAATAGCAAATAACACAGGTTTCTGCTTTGAATTACTAACTATAATCACAATAAAATATCACAAATCAACGATTGGTGTGATGTATAGATATTCTAAATAGTAACAATGGCAAACAAATGATGTATAGTCCAGTCAATTTAGACCAAAAAAATTTGAGTGAAGTTACAAAAATTCGCAGCCAGCTGGAAATTGGTAGGATTGTTTAAAACACCATTATAAATGAAATCTAAAAAGTCCTCATCTATCCAAAACATGAAAAAAAATTTAATCGGGATCAAAGGCATTTTCACGATTTTCAGCAAAACGGTAAGTTTAATCATAAAATTTCCCTGAACAAAAATTGTAGATTAGATAATTATTTATAAAAAATGTCTTAATACTTTTTTTCCTAAGAACCACCTTTTTTGAGATATAACGATTCAAAACGTTGAAAGAGTTGTAATCGTTATATGTATAAGTACACAATATGCAAAAACAACTCTACGGATTTAGATGAAATTTGATGTGAAGATAACTGAGTATTCGGGTCAACATCTAGAGTACTATTTGCAGCGGGAGAATGTCTCATTCCCACGGGAAAATTTAAAAACTTGGTAATAAGAGAAATACGTACTACTCTGAAACGATATCACCTAGAAACTTTAAATATGGCATGTAGGTGTCTTATATGTAGGCATTCGCTTGGTGGGATTGTTCAAAACACCATCATTAATGAAATCTAACAAGTTCTCATCGATCCGACACCTGGAAAAAAATTTACTCGGGGTCCAAGGTCACAAATACGGGTTTTCCACGATTTTCAGCAAAACGGTAAGTTTAATTATAAAATTTGCTTAAACAAAAATTTTAGATCAAATAGTTATCTATAAAAAATGTCTTAATACTTTTTTTTCCTAAGAGCCACTCTTTTTGAGATATAACGATTCAAAACGTTGAAAGAGTTATAATCGCGATGTATAAGTACAAAATGTGCAAAAACTACTGGACGGATTTAGATGAAATTTGGTGTGGAGATAACTGAGTATTCGGATCAACATCTAGAGTACTATTTATAGCGGGAGAATGTCTCATTCCCACGGGAAAATTAAAACTGGGTATTAAGAGAAATACGTACTGCTCCGAAACGAAACCTAGAAAATTGAAATATGGCATGTAAATGTTGTAGGCAACCGCTTGGTAGGATTGTTCAAAACACCATTTTAAATGAAATTTAAAAAGTCCTCATCAATCCGACACCTGGAAACAAATTACATGGGGTCAAAGGTCACAAAACGGGTCTTTCACGAATTTTAGCAAAACCGTAACTTTAATCATAAAATTTGCCTGAATAAAAATTGTAGATCAGATAATTACCTTTAAAAAATGTTTTGATACTTTTTTCCCTAAGAGCCACTGTTTTTGAGATATAACGATTAAAAAGGTTGAAAGAGTTGTAATCGTCATAATATGTATAAGTACACAATATGCAAAAACTACTGGATGGATTTAGATGAAACTTGGTGTGAAGATAACTGAGTATTTGGGTTAACATCTAGAGTACTATTTACAGCGGGAGAATGTTTCATTCCCACGGGAAAATTTAAAAATTTTGTGTGGCTGAATAACTAGCTGAACTGAGTAACTGGGTCAATATCTGGGTACTTTTTACCGCGGGAAAAGTCTCATTTTCACGGGAAAATTAAAAAACTTGTTAAAAATAGAAATATGTATGTTCTACTCCGAAACAATAACACCTAGGAACAATGATATTAAATAAGAAATATCATTGCCTAGAAACTCGAAATATAGTATGTAGGTGTCATAAATATAGATACTTAGTGCTCATTTTTTGTATCGCCGTCTAAGACATTAATAAACTAACAGTTGAAAATATTTTTTAAGAGCAAACATCACATATAGTCAGAATTAATATGAGTTAAACACATAGTATATCATTACCGTTTACATATTATCATCACCATTAACACAGAAGAAATGGTAATGATGATGATGGTTATGATAAATGACTGTTTATGATTTTTTTTAGTAAAAACGCCAAGCTGCAAAAAGCACCACCAGCAATTTTTGTGGTCTTTTACATAAGACACACAAGCCGGGATAGTTTAAAAAGATGTAGTAATGGTGCAAACCTGAATTTTTCTATCGATGGTGATGATGTGAATTTATGACAAAGAGTCCATAAGCTAATTTATGTCGAAAATTTTGATACTCCTGCGTGGTAAAAATTGAAGTAGCTTTGTGAGAGAGACCACAGAGATTGAGGAAAGGAGGTGGTCGCCTCTCGGTCACGGTAGATATTAGAAATTCGAGAATATTATAACTTTGACGGTGCCGCGATGGTGTTGATAAATTTCCGTGACAAAATTTCTTTAATTTATTTATATATGATATTCATTATCAAATCACTTCATAATTAATTGTGTTATGCACTTTCGAAATATGAAAAAAAACGGAAAGTACATTGACAATTTTTGGAAAATAATTCAGGAAGTTCAATACTCTACTTTTATTCGCAGATGGTGATGACGTTTGGTGCGTGTTTATTGAAATATATAAATGAAATAAAGGTGGTATACAATTTTAAATAGCGGCACTTTACGTAAAAATGTGTAAGAAATGTCATGTAAAGTAAAAAAAAGAATGCAGCTATGTTATTTAATTAATTATTAGCAGGAAATCGCAATTCATGAGTTTCCGCGAATTCACCCTTTTACAAAAAACATGACGTCCTTCTTTGGATTTCCGCCAAAAAGCCCTTGACTGACACACGTCAAATAGTGTAGCCATATGAAAAAAACTAGTTTTTTTTAAAGAAGTTTAGATTGTCAGACTTCTTGACCGAGCAAAATAGATCTGGATTAAAGTGCATTGACGCCTCCCTACCAATGTACGCCATTTTTGCAAACGATACGATACAATATCTATGTTATTTATCGCAAATACGACTTACCTTGCGTATCGTAGTAGAAGGCGGGGTGAGTAAGACCTTGCCAGACGTGACAAACATTTTTTAAATTACATTAGATAAAAATTTATGTATTTATGTGGGGTTGTATAGTAGTATTTACCTATTCATAAACAACGTACATTGTATTCGAATATAAAACATAAAAAAAAAACAAAATATAATGTAAAAATAATCCTTCAATCAAAGTCAATAACAATGCAATGTTTCAAACCACTCAAATTAGTCAATAAAAAAAAAAGTATATTATGTATTCAAAATAATTTCCTTGGATGGAGTGCAGTCGAAGGCTCTGAGAGTCATTTCAGGTGCAATGAAGTCAAGTCCTATTAACTGCTTACAAGTGGAATGTGGAGACCCTCCACTCCGTTTAAGACGCCAATATTTGTCAGATAGATTTTTATTTCGATGCCAGCAGTTCCTAAATCACCCTTTATCAAATAGAATAGCTCGCCTCTCTGAGGAAGTTTCCCTGCCTGGTTACTGGTCTAGAAAAACCGTCCCCTGTCTAGTTGAAAGCTTCTCAAAATGGAAAGCTATTGAAGCTCCAGCCCATCAATCCGAGCTATTGCCTATTTTCCATTGCAATTACAATGAATTAATTTTGTCCCCCAACATTCATTAAAACCTTGGTATTTTTAAAGATGACATATGTCAAAACCATAACTTCAATTATATCATAGACAAAGATTGGCAGGGGTGGCACTACTTATTTACCGACGCCTCTAAGCAAGGTTCTAGTTGCGTGGGTGTTGGAGTGGTGCACCTCCAATATAATATTGTTCAAAAAATTAAACTTCCTCCAGAGTCTTCGGTTTTTACCGGGGAGTGTTACGGATTATATAAAGCTGTAGAATATATTTTGTTAATGGGCTTACAAAGATCATTTATTATAACGGACTCAAAGAGTTCTTTACAGTCATTGGCAAAGTTTCCTTTTTATTGTCAAAACCAACCAATAATTTTTCAGATTCGCCAGTTACTTCACAAATTTTCGTTAAGGGGCTTTTCAATAAACTTTGTTTGGGTACCGGCCCACTGTGGCATTTCGGGTAATGAAAAAGCTGACCTTCTGGCAAAGGACGCAGTGAGATGTGGTGACATTTTTCCGTATAAGAACTTTTCGCATGATCTGGCTACCTTACCCAGAATTTATTTACAGGAGTCCTGGAATAGATTGTGGGAGGGAAATATTTCGAAAGGGAAATTTTATCGGAATATTCAGCCAACTATTCCGAAAAAACCTTGGTTCCATAGAGTAAAATTTTGTAAAATTACTACCTCCATTTTAATCCGTATGCGTTTGGGCCATACTCCAGTCCATCTTGCTAAGCTGAATATACTAGACAGTCCTGCCTGTGCTTGTGGTACTGACGTTGGAAATTTGAATCATATTTTGTTTTCCTGTCCCCTATACGATCATTCTTCCTTTTATACAGAACTCATACTCCTTGAAGTTCCTTTACCCTCATCCGTATCCTGTCTGCTATATAATTTGGATATGTGTATTTATAAAATTATAGCTCGTTTTATTTTGTTTAATAATATCAAAATATAATTTATTTATTTATTATAGCAAGCACATTATTATATTATTTGTTTGTATCTATATGATATTTTATGTAAGCTATATTATCTTATTACTCAACCGATCCTTTTTCCAATCCAAATTCCAAATTCTCCTTTTTTTTCAATTTATTTCGTTTCCTCGTTTTTACTCGACACTGGCATAAAGCACAAAATGTGCAAACGCCACAAAAAAAAAAAAAAAAATTCCATAATCGAATATACAACACTGTAATCTAAACTAAAAACTGAGAGAGCTGACTACATTGCGACCGAGTGACGTACCACTGGCCGCGGGACCTTAAAATATAAATTTTTTGAGTCTCAAAAAAAAAACAGTTAAATTAAATTTTAATAAAACCGATCTGTGGTAATAGCACATGAGTAAAGAAATTACTCAGGTGGTAATAGTGTTTATGAGTTTTTCCATTCCCTGCAATAATAAACTGTGATAATATTTATATAGAGGTAAGGTTTGTATTTTTGTAACAAATAAACTCAAAAACTGATGGACCAATTTTAAAAATTCTTTTACTATTGGAAAGCTACAATTTCCCTGAGTACCTACCATAGGCCCTATTTTATACCCGTATTTTCTCGGGAATGGAAAAACCGCTAATATACATAAAAAAACAATTCGTTAGTTTCAAAAGTTGGTAGTTTAAACCTTGTGGCGAGTAGCAATAACTTGTGGATGTTTACAACGAGAGATGCTGTGGCAGGCTAAATAAAACCAAGTTGTTTTATTATCAGACTTCAAAAGAGGAGGAGGTTCTCTTTTATTTTTCAAGTTAACGTGAACGATGTTACTGACGATTGCTTGTATTAAATTCTAACAACGTAGGGTGCACATTAGGGATGTTACGGAGGTGGTTTTATCGGAACAGAAGTCGGAGTTGGAGTTTTTAAATTTGGTTTTTCGGAGTCGGAGTCGGAATCGGAGGCGGAGTCGGAGATGGTGGCTAAGAAAGATGTGTCCAAATAACACTTGATTTTGAACGAAATCAATTAATTGACACGCCGCACAAAACAAAACAAACCATATTATATGTATGGCGTAACAACAAGTGAAATATTAATCGATGACAGAACGCGTGTTCCCCGGGCGAGATGCGTAAACTTGTTAGTACACTTGGACTGGAGCCGCCGCGCGCCCTCCGATAACCTCCGATTTAAAAGTATCGGACGGAACCAAAGTCGGAACCGGAGGTGTAAGATGAATCGGAAGTTCCGACATATCGGAACCGAAGTCGAAGCTCCGTAACATCCCTGGTGCACATGACATAGTCCTTTAATTACATATAATTGCCCGCTAAAAACAAAATATCATGGAAAATATGCAGACACAGGTGTAGCTCGGTAGGTAGAACTTTTTGTTGATTTTTTTTCCCTGTAATCAACTTGAGGCAAATCAAAATTCTTATTTTCTTTCCCCTTTTGAAACTGAGATTCGGCTGTCTTTATTCTTCCAGTATCTAAAAATAACAAATTGTAAATAATTTTACAGAACAAAAGTCGAGGGACCAACATCACTAAAAATGTAACGAATATAATAGGTTCTAGCAGGATAGGAAAGTTAATACATTAGTCTTACCTTTGAATTTCGCTTTATTACAATCAGCTGCAGGTTTTAAGTATTTTGGATCCAATCCTACTCTATCTGGTTTTTGTTGACTTTCTGGTTGAGGAGAATCTTCAACATTAGATCTGTAATTTGATAATAAAATCAATTAACACATTGAAGAAAGATTTATAAACTACTAGCGACCCGCCCCGGCTGCACGGGTGCAATGCTAATACTAAAACCTTCCTCTTGAATCACTCTATCTATAAAAAAAACCACATCAAAATCCGTTGCGTAGTTTTAAAGATTAAAGCATACATAGGGATATAGGGACAGAGAAAGCGACTTTGTTTTATACTATGTAGTGATAATAATTATATTTATTGTAAAATACTCACAATTTAGATGTTGCATAGAAGTTTATTGATTCATCAGAAGAATTAGTGTGACTATTCCTTGGGATGAAGTATGGTGTTGAGCTGATAGCCATTGGACTCCCGGATACATTCTTGGCCTGTAACGAAGCCACAGGTGGGCAAACATTTTCCATTTTCTTGTGTAACCATTGAATCACTACAAAAAGGAGAACAATGTTTAATTCAATGGGCTTAGGTTCATAATTACATTGTAATATCAGCAGTTATTACATATAGCAGTGGTCTTACCCATATTGTTATTTTTAATAGTTTCATCTTTATCATGCAGTGCTTTTTCATTAACTTGATATTTCTCATTAAGACTTTCAAGTTCACTCTTTATTTTGTCCATATTTTGCTTTGTAATTAAAACTTCTGATTTTAAATCTTCTATTTCCTTTGTATTGCGTTCGATAACTTTCTCTTGTTCCAATGCTATGGCAGTTCTACAAAGTAACTAAAAAAAATAAAATCATCAAAAGAGTTTCAATTTCAATAATAGATAGACGATAGAAAGATAGAATAACTGAAGTGTTACTTACCTTTTCTCTCATTTCAACTAGATCAGTGTTTTGTTTTGATATAATTAGATTTGCTTTCATCAGTTGTTCTGATGTTGAGCTAACAGCTTCATTGTTCTTCACTGCAAGTGACTCACTGAGTTTTAAGCGATCTTCTAAACAAGTCTGAAAGTATAATACTTTTACAGTTTAGGTACTGTATTGACTTATGGGTGAGGCCGCGAATTTTGCCATAAATGACGCAGCAGTGACGCATAAGATTGCGTGACGGTGACGTGAAAGTAGTATCGCAAAATAGTCGTGCAAAATTATAAAGGTTGGAGTATACCGAGCCACAAAAACTAGGTACTTGAAGTTGTGTGTATAGGGTGAAAAATTAAATAAAATTCCTACCACTACCCTACCCCTACCCCTACACTACCCCTACCCTACCACAACGCACGTCAAGAAAAAAAATAAAAAAAAATAGCCTATGTTTTATTCTGATGTATGAGCTATATCATTGTAAAGTTTCATTAAAATCCATTCAGTAGTTTTTGCGTGAAAGAGTAACTAACATCCATACATCCTTCCACACGTCCACACCTACTCACAAACTTTCGCGTTTATAATATTAGTAGGATAACAGTATTTAGGTATACTTCCAAGAGAATCTAAAAATAAAACGCAAAAATCAAAAACAATAAAAGTAGTCTAACTTGTCTTTTTCGACTTAATTGAGGGACACATTGTATAACTAATTGTAAAGCCACATCCTCAATTCCATTTACTTACTTTTTCTTTCTTAGCTATGTGCAGAGAATTGTTCAATTCTTTTATAATGTCAGAGTTACCCTTTAGTGTCTGTAAAAAATAATAAAAAATATTAAAGCCCCTAATTTAACGTGACATAATATTTATAAACTCGATTATGTAATTAAATTGATCAGGTAGTAAAGACATCTGTCCACATTAGAATGTCTAACAAAACTAAGCATTACCTTTTCTAATTGCTCAAATCGTGAGTGTAGCTGATTATATTGCTTCTCTTTCTCCATTATTTCCTTGTCCAATGTTGCATTCTTGGCTTTGAGTGTAGCTACTTCTATATGAGACTTTTGCACCTCCGTTTCCAATACATTTAAACGGTGAGATTTTTCACTTAAAATTAAAAATTGATAAAGAAAAACAGTAACATCAAAAGCAAGTTTGTCAGGAGATATCTTGAGGAAGGACATAACTAATTAGGCTCATTTTCAACCTGGAACATGGACTAGTCAGCCAGTCAGTCATAGACGAACACTAGTCTACACTAATATTTGTTTGTAATGAATAAACTCAAATACTACTGAACCAATGTCATAACTTCTTTCAGCATTAGAATGCTACATTATGTGTAACATAGGCTATATTTTATACCCTTATTCCCACAGGAACGGGAACTACGTGGGTAAAACCGCGGCGCGCTACTTATATTTTATAAAGGTGACCTTTATTTTGAGGCAAAACTAATATCATTCAAACTATATTTAACACAGGAACAGACAATGCATGAAGCGAAAAATTAAAAAAAAAATACAGTTACTATTTAGACTAGAATTTTATGTACAATGTGGCAGCTTAGATACTTCATGAAAAAATCTGGCTAACCTTATCTGGTTTTCTAATTGTATGATGGTATCACGCTGCTTCTTACACACAGTATTTAATTCATCAATCTGTTTTTCTTTTCTATCTAAACTATCTTGTACTGCTGTCTGCTGTGTTTTTGCATTTATTTCCATATTTCTTTGCCATTGCAATCTTTCCTGAAATATTAAATTAAATTATAAAATTTTATTATTATTTATGTAAACTGAACCAACCACAAATAATAGTTAGTAGTTGATTCATATTAATGGCATATAGTAATATTCACAAATTACTTTTTAATTGTGCAATCACCTGAGTCAATCTATCCCTTTCCTGCTTAATCAATTCTTGGTACTCAGCCTCTCGCCTCATTTTATCTTCTTCCATTTTTGATAGGGTATGGGATAAATCAGCTATCTTTCGCTCCATATTTAAACATTTATCATTCCAAATAGCTTCACTGCTTGATGATGAACTTTTGAGTGCTGTCAATGTCTTCTAAAATAAAATATAAAGAGTAAAGTGTGATGAGAAAGTTCTCTCTACCTGATCAAGCAGCGGGTTTTCTTAAGCTATTATTGCAGAAATCATACCAGACTAGCTATATTTGGAATCAGGATTTATTTCTACACACTAAGTTATAAAAAAAGCATTAAAAACAAATTTTTAAAGTGTATTTTTCTGTTTAATAATGTTATAACCACTGAAGAATCAGTGTGATATGGGCTTGCCACCCAGGAGAACAGAAAATTCCATTACATCTCAATTCCCATTGCTGAACAAATAACTTTTCAAACTTACTTTTAAGTTACAAATAGTGTCAGCCATATGTTGCTTGATATCTACATCTGTTGCTGGCCCCGTCTTTAGTGATAAATGTATGAGCCTCTTGAATTCATTATGTTCAACAATTTCAAAATAGTATTGAATTGGATTTGATTGATGCATGATTAAAAACCTGAAGATTACCAAATACAATGCATATCCATAATTTTCAAAACAAAACAAATAGAATTAAGAAACATAAGTTCCTATCTACACTGCTATGCTAATATTGCAAAAAGGGGAAATACTTGTATATTTGTAAATAATAAACTCAAAGACTACTGGACCGATAACTTTTCTGGGAGTAACAATGGCTATAATTTTAAAACGCGAACGGGACTTACGCAGGTGAAATCGCCGGCACAGCTAGTATATAATAAAGAGGAAAGATTTGTTTTTTAGATATTCATTTGGAATGAATGGGCTCCAAAACCAGCTTAGTTTTTTTTTCCAATGGCAAAAGCTTATATTTGTTGTAGTAACATGGAGTATAATTATGTTTGTGAAATAGTAGGAAACAACTAGTAATCTATAATAGACTTGACCTACATATTATTTGAAGCACACTGCTGAAGCAGCCTGACTAACTGCGATGGAAAGTTATCAAAGTCAATTAAGAGTCCTTGTTGTTTCTTCAGTTCTTCATAATCCAATCTCGTCACATTTAGAACACACAAGAATGTGGGATCATCGTCATCTGATAGTGATATTCGCTGCAATAAAAATGGTAAGCTTTAGTTATAGAGAAGAGACGACAATAGCAAATGCAAGACTAACATGGGCGTAGCTAGGGGGGGGCCAGGGTGGGCCGGGCCCACCCTAGAAAGCTGTTGGCCCACCCTAGAAAAATACCCTTTCTCTTACTTAAAATAACTTCATCCTCAATAACCGAAACCGAAAACTGTCTTCAAAAGCTAAAATAATTACCTACTCATCACTTGTGTCTATCTCGGTCGCCAACCTGCGATCTACAGATACAAACGAACAATCTGCATATAATAGTTACAATACACGGATGATGATTGATTTACCTTGTTGTTGGTAATTTAAGATCGGAGCTCTTGTCGGTGTATACTTAGCTATAAGTATTAGCGACTTAAACTACATAGTTTTGGTCAGCACACAGATAAAAGAAAAATAATAGTATTATAGGACAGGATAACTGAAATCCATACTTGATACCTATCATAAGTAGTTGCATGGGCCGGAGTCGTGACCACTGACCACCTTGCTGTGCGGCCGGCTGATTTATGTCTGGGGCCATGGCCCCCCCTAGGAAAAATCCCTAGCTACGCCAATGAAGACGAAGATCTATACAAGGAATCATCATTATACATTCAGTGAATATAGATGATGATGATTAACTCCGACCGTTTTGCGGCCATAGCGACCACTTCGATTTCTAGTCAGGAGCAATAAAGAAGAATTGGAATGTATAAATGTTGTTTCTTCTATAAGAGCAAGCTTCTGCAAGAGAGGTTTCGGATTTTATAGATAACAGACTTACCAAGTTGTCTGTTTCGAAAACCCTGTCTATAGTAACAGTGATGTCTCTTTTACAGTCTTCAAAACCTCTCTTGAAAGCCACGTAGTATTTTCCTTTGTGGTAAGTTTTACAAGCCATATTTAAATTATATAAAGTTAGATTTGAAAGTCAACAGTCACCAAATCAAAACACAGACCACAGACCAATAACCAGTGTTGCCAACTGCTACCCTTACCTTGTTAGCTAGACATCTTGCGAAAAGTAGCCAGATTGCCCGATTTTTGACACAAAAAAGTAGCTAGAAGTAGCTAAAACTTTAAAATAGGTAAAGTAAGCAGATTACCTATATTTTTTCATAGGTAAATCAATTTTCAGTTTATTAAAACAGCGATTACAATTTAAGGACCGATACCCTACTATAAAGTCTTGAAAGTACTCACATCTTGTAAAAGAGTAAAAGTAGCTAGAAAAAGTAGCTAAAAATTTAGGTACAAGATTTTGTAAATTGTAGCTGCCTGACACCCAAAAATAGGTAGATTTAGCTATAAAGTAGCTAAGTTGGCAACACTGCCAACAACCAAAAGTAATCCTGTAAGGACTAGAATCCAAAGGCCAATAAACAATTAACAACCAAAAGTAATCATTGGTGCGGTCCAAATTGCACTTTTGGCGCTCGTGTGCGCTATATTCATGCAAACAGCTGTTAAAATTGCGCTGTGGTACGCTGACATGAGCATTGTCACTACGTCGATGACGTCATCGATTGCTGCGACAGTGCCAACAACAAGGAGGTACTTCAACTTTAACTTTTTGGTTATGGCTTTTCCATCGTTGTAAAACAATGATTTCGCCAATGTCAAGTACCATAGAGGATAATATCACCAAAGTTCTCTTGATCGGTCAAGGGATTGAGCTATATTATTTATATCAATCTGAGAATTGTCCAGTTATTTGTCTGCACAGGTATCTAAAAACAAGGACAACACACAAATATTAGTATTCGGTTTGGTTGGAGAAAGTTAAACAATTAGAGGTAGGTAGGTATAGTAGGTAAAAACACGAAGTAGACAAAATAGGGAAATGGGAAAAATATAAAAAAAATAGTACAAACATGAATTTATTAAATATATGAATAAAACATATAACCATAATTTTATATTATTATTTTTGATAAATTTTGATAAAAACCGAACATAATTAGAAAAACTCAATGTTAATAAGAAATTTAGGTTAAATGGTCGGGGAACTTGTACCGGTATAACATCATATAAATGGGAAACTAAATTGTTGCAATCAAAGAAAATATGATCAAGGGTACCCTCTGCTAATCCACATTCACAAATTGAGTTGTTACGGATTCTCAACTTTTCTAGGAAAACTGGAGAGCAAACATGGCCTAGGCGAAGACGAATTATGACGGAAGTAACAAGGCAATCAAAATTACGGTGTTTGAAAAACCACGGTTTGATGGGGATATTAGGTTGTATGGAAGCAAAGTGTTTACCCTTAATTCTACTGGATTGTTGCCATAAGTCATTCCACGCTTTATCTAAAAAAGGTTTTGCACGGCAGCGAAAGTCCCGAGCATAGCATTTTGAACAAGGAGGTAGTGCAATGTCTCCGGATCTGTCAAACTTCAATGTGCTTGTTTTTTTTTTCGTTTTTTGATTGTTCTGTTTTTTCCCGCCCCGCGAACTTTTTTCTTTTTCGTTAAGTATAAATTAAAATTAGGTATGTCGTCCGTCATTGATATTAACAGAAGTACATTGCGAAGCTTCGGGGGATACTATACGACTAAATTTAACTTCAGAACAATATCAACGAGCAGCAATTGGTTTGTACTAACATTTAAAATACCTATTAAGGCCGCGAGAAAACTACATAACAATATTATAATATTAAAAGAACACTCATTTTTGACAAACGAAAACCTGTTCAAATTGTTTTTATGCTAACAATCGTAATCATTATGCGTGCTTACGAACGTGTATTTACCATTTGCACAAAACGAACCGCACCACTGTGCGAATCTCTGTGAATCATAAATCATAACAAGTACCTTTTTTAAAATTAGTTTTAAGGCATTGACCATTTAGCCATCAGCACTAAACTTTTTAAGCTCTGTTTCAAAGTCTATGCCCAAAAAATATACATTTATTTTTTTTAAAGTACAAAGTGGTGAGCATGTGGTCCTCCGTACCACCTCTTAATTCTTTTCGAAAACCACCTAGAAGTAATGTGACGGTGATTGTGACGCTGATTTCTGCTATCATTTTGATTGTGACGGCTTCCTCGCAGAAGGATGGATCAAAATAGGTGGCACGGAGGTTCACATGCTTTGTCTATGGTTTTCAGACAAATCGTCGAATTCCATGAGAATCACACCATGTACCGGCGAAATTAACATTTTAAACCAATGTGACGGAATATGTGACAGCTACAAACACATTCTTTACATATGTGACGCAATAGGGACAGAGAAATAAGCGATCTTTTTTTCAGAAGCATGTCTTGAGTTTGGCCACCATTTTAACGTCAAAAATCCTAGTGAAACATGCATTTAAATATAAACCTAACAGGAATTCGAAACCATTTAGTCACGACAAATAGCTCATGATATTATTTCTACGACTACTTTATTCGTTTAAGAGAAAATTGGATTTGTCCATTACTATGGAAAGTTACTGTATAGGGTGACTATGATTTTGTTGGGACTGATTCAGGGTCGACCCTCTTGACTAAAAGTACTTCATACTGAAGTGCGGTAGGCACTTCGCAGATGGTAAAGGAGGGGTGTTTATTGTCTACCTACCAATATCTAAGTATGTTTTATTTACAATTTACAATAACTAAATAGAATCGAAAATTTCAATAAAAGATAGTAAGTTTTTATTATAATATTTATTGAAACATCTTGTAATGATACATGTACCTACGACAAACGCTAAGCCTGATACATTCGGTAGAATTGTCGCTTGTAAGCTCAAGCTTTATTACCAGGACCCTAATTATAGTTAAACAATGAGAAGCCAGTAACACGGTCTTTTTATTCCATTCCCATCCATTCGACACAAAATGGTTATAAACATGAAAGAAATACTTTTTTTTTTGTAATTGTCATTGTTACTATAAGAGAGGGCTTTGTCGCCACGGAGCAGGGTGGAAAAAGATTGCTAATTAATACTATTAAGTGGGTATATCCAGAAATGGAATACCTCTGCCTACCCCCTCGGGGATATAAGGCGAGAGATTATTACTTTATTACTAATAAACCGAAATGTGCGAATGTCTATCCAGTGTTATTTACGATAACATAAATTGTGTCATTAATTATTTAATTCTTATAAATAAAAATAAAAAATCTCACGCCTTTTATCCCCAAAGAGGCAGAGGGATTCCATTAATTCTTATACTTTTTATTAATATTTCTTTAGCTTTATTTCAGTTTACCATTACAGCGTGTTTATTCGTTTTTTAAATTATTATTATTCGTTGTACTGACAGCAAACATTCTTTTGAATTTAGAGCCGATGAGAGTTCATTTTTTTTATTTATAGATGAATGTCCTAAAGTGATCTAAGACATTGGTCACCCTAATTCGTGTATATGAAAAATTCATTCAAGTTTTTCTTAAAAAATAATGAAGTAGTCGTGGAAATCATATTATAAGCTGTTTTGTCTTGACTAAATAGTTTCGAATTCCTGTTAGTTTTTTATTTAAATGCATGTTTCACTAGGATTTTTGACGTTAAAATGGTGGCCAAACTCAAGACATGCTTCTGACAAAAAGATCGCTTATTTCTCTGTCCCTATTGCGTCACATATGTAAAGAATGTGTTTGTAGCTGTCACATATTCCGTCACATTGGTTTAAAATGTTAATATCGCCGGTACATGGTGTGATTCTCTTGGAATTCGACGATTTGTGTGAAAACCATAGACAAAGCATGTGAACCTCCGTGCCACCTATTTTGATCCATCCTTCTGCGAGGAAGCCGTCACAATCAAAATGATAGCAGAAATCAGCGTCACAATCACCGTCACATTACTTCTAGGTGGTTTTCGAAAAGAATTAAGAGGTGGTACGGAGGACCACATGCTCACACAAAGTGAGCGCGATTCTACTTTACATCGACCACAGACCAGTAAACTTATTTTGGTTTAGTCCTGTTTTTACATCTAAAAAAGAAAAGGGATAGAAGATAACTTACTGAATTTACTCGTGTCAGGTCAGTCAGAGGCTGTTTACAGTATGCTCTAAACACGTTATGAAATGTGTCGGAGGTCGAATATGATCGACGAAGAAGGTTTTCTTTTATTTGTGTTTTTTTTTTTTTGATCATGTTTTTGAAAATGTGACTTTGTCATTTCAATCATTCCTTTGAAGCCTAAAAGGTTTTAATAATAACTAGTTACCTACTAATCTGTGGTTGTGATCCTATAACGGACTTAGAAAAGGAAGTCTGTGTGTCCTGCGTGTTATATCGATCTTCAGCTATTTTAACGCCCAAAAATCTGTGTAAAATGAATATATTTATAATTAATGTGATGTTCAAAGCATTAATGCATTAAAGCATGGCTCTACACTACCTCATCAACAACAAAAAAAGTCGTTCCCGCCAGAAATAGCTGTCAAAAACTTGTCATTGAGGTAAGGTGGTTGCAGCGTTGCCAGAACGTACCAAAAAGTACGGTTTTTCGTATTATTTGTCACACCACTGTACCACAACCGTACCTCAGTACAGACCGTCCCTTTTCTATATTATGGATTTATTTTTCATTACAAACTACAAAAGGTAAAGAACGAAAAAATAGCCTTCTCCTGTTTCTCTCAATATTCTGAATTAGCATTTAAACATCATTTCTCTTCCAAGTTCCAACCAAATAAAACTTGGCTGTATGGACTACATTCTTTACGTTCTTTTCACAGGAGCTATAAATTTTAAATAACGAAACATTGGCACTATTTACAAACAAATCTTTTCTTTTCGGGTTTGGATGTTATTCTTTTAAGGTTTTCTTCTATACTAATATACACTTTATACTTATACAGGATGTCCCAGAAGTCAACGATAAGCCGGAAACCAGCGATAGGCCTAGTCATGAGGGTAATCAGAAAAATATAAAAAAAATCTATGTTCTTTTTTCAAAATGTTATGAAGGTTTAAAAAAAATCCTAAAAAACGGACACCCTGTAATGAACTTTCTTGTACCGTGACTGTAAATATTTACTTTTTGAATATTTTTTTTCTGTAATGCTATAATGCTATAAATTTGTTTCCAACATTGAATTGTAAATAATTTCATCAACCAACTTAAACCAGCTGTACTGTAAAAAAAATGTATGGCTACTATTTTGGCAAGTATACTTAAAAGTTGACGCATTTAGTCTTAATTCTAAAATGGTATAACACATGCTAGGTTTTGTTATAGTTGAGGCATGAAAATTTTTTTTCTCGATGAATCCGGATTCTATGCCAATCTAATTTAATGAGGTAAAACGTTGGTAACGCAACCTTCTTAGGTAAATCCAGGTTAAAATCTTTTTGAATGGAGACGGACTCATAATTTTAAAAAGAGAACCTAACAGGGATTTTTGTTTATTCGTACATCTTTTGTGTATCCAGTAATGGAATACCTCTGCCTACCCCCTCGGGGATAAAAAAAAAAAAGGCGTGAGATTATATATATATATATCTTTTGTTTATGTCATTTGTTTGATGGCTTTGATTTAAATCCATCTGTCCCAGAAGTAAAGATTCTGGAGTATGTTGGTTAGATTGTATTTGCATGTAATTACGAGTTCGTAAAGTGAAGTTATCTTGCCAAATAGATATACCGCACAGGAGTACGCCAACATGCATCTTAGTTACGAAGAATGCTTATGTAACGCCAATGCTGCAGCTAGGGTGTATCGCGAGAGATACCCAAACTTAGAGCGTCATCCTGATTACCGAGTTTTTATTAATCTGCATCGATCATTATCCGAAGGTCGATTCCCTGATCATATGGCTGGTGAAGGAAGGCCCCTCTTGCCCTACGAGGGCGAAGTCATGCAAGCTGTGGAAGAAGATCCAAGTATATCCGTACGTGGAATTGAGGAAAGCCTTGGAGTACCTAAAAGCAGTGCACATCGTATTCTGAAAAAAAAGCCGTCTGCATCCATTCCATGTACAACGAGTACAATCTTTGCTTCCCCTAGACTACCCAGACAGAGTGCGATTTTGTCAAACGATTTTGCAAAAACACACTGTTCAGAGATCAGTTTTTTGAAACAATTCTATGGTCCGACGAAGCAACGTTTAAAAAGGACGGTTACATGAACCTACACAATTTAAACGAATGGCACGTGGAAAATCCTCACCTAATGCGTGAAGATCATTCACAGTACCGTTTTAAAGTAAACATGTGGACAGGCATTTTAAACGGTACAGTTATTGGTCCGATTGAGCTGCCCGAGACCATAAATGGACATGTTTATTTAGAATTCCTACAAAATCAACTACCCGATTTATTAGAAGAAGTGCCGCTAAATATTTACGGCAGCATGCGGTATCTAGTCTAGTCAGAGAGTTTCTCGATCAAGAATATACAAATAGGTGGATTGGTCGGGGTGGTCCAATTTCGTGGCCAGCGCGGTCACCCGACCTTAATCCAATAGATTTTTTTTACTGGGGTGCAATTAAGGAAAAAGTCTACCACAAACCGATTCAAGATTTAGAAGAGCTGCGCCGAAGAATCTCAGAAGCCGCTGAACAAATCAATTCCAAACGTCACGCCTGGTGCATAGCTCGATCATTTTTAAGGAGATGTAGAGCGTGCATAATAGCAAGCTAGCTATTAGCTTAAGTTTGCTTCACCTCATTAAATTAGATTGGCATAGAATCCGGATTCATCAAGAAAAAAAAATTTCATGCCTCAACTATAACAAAACCTAGCATGTGTTATACCATTTTAGTATCTAGACTAAATGCGTCAACTTTTAAGTATACTTGCCAAAATAGTAGCCATACATTTTTTTTACAGTACAGCTGGTTTAAGTTGGTTGATGAAATTATTTACAATTCAATGTTGGAAACAAATTTAACTTTTTACTTAAAAGTGAGGCAGTTATGTTATTTTTTTTTTTGTAAATTGTAGCACGGCTATTCATTATAGCATTACAGAAAAAAAATATTCAAAAAGTAAATATTTACAGTCACGTTAAAAGAAAGTTCATTACAGGGTGTCCGTTTTTTAGGATTTTTTTTAAACCTTCATAACATTTTGAAAAAAGAACATAGATTTTTTTTTATATTTTTCTGATTACCCTCATGACTAGGCTTATCGCTGGTTTTCGGCTTATCGTTGACTTCTGGGACATCCTGTATATACTTTATACTATAATATTATTAATACTAATATTATAAAGAGGAAAATTTTTTATTTTTGTATGTTTGTATCTTTGTTATGAATAAACTCAAAAACAACTAAACCGATTTTAAAAATTCTTTTACCAATAGAAAGCTACAATATCTCTGAGTATAGTATCAATAGCCTGTATTTTATTCCAAACCTAATAAACCGCCAAGAACCACTAGTATTAAATAAAACAAACAAAATAAGTTACTTCCTCTTTAGTTTAGTTCAGTGGCTTACTATAAATCCTTAACCCCATTAGCCTGTTTTTTCTTTCTAATATCTTGTGTGTAGTGACTTTCAAATAGTTTATTGTTTATACATAAAATATTTTTAGAGGTATACAAAGTGGAGCTCACAGTGCCACAATAAATTATCCCATGCTATAAACATTGCATTCTGCGACCGTACACAAAATCACAATGAAATACATTAAATACTTTAGCTACAAGATTTTTTTTGTTTTTATAATTTTAATCATGCTGTAGATGTTCGTCTTGTGTTCGAATTGGACTACCGTAGGTCAAGGAACTGTGCGTACAAGAAAAGGATAATAAGTTGCAGATGTAAGACAGAGAAAGTCGATTACGTTCCCATTGTGACACCAACGTGACTGTGCTACTACTACTACCCATTCATAAATCCGAATTGTGAAAAGGAAGTAAACTATGATTTTTCGCTCTAACTTTCGGGCAAGGTCACAGTCAGTAGGTTATTAGATCATCCAGTGGCTTACTGCAAGTCGCGTAAGGTTGTTGCATGTCGGTTCACCCGCGCCCGAATTACGAAAAATTTTGTGTTCAGTGAGTGAATATGCGATTATTATTTACAAATTATTTCTCAAATTTGACTGATATGAGTCGTCACGACGACGAAAGCCGTCGCTCCGCGCCGCTATGTCCATTTTTACCACCAAAGAAGCCGCCTTCGTACCTAATGCCGCGGCAGGCATCGCGCCTCGCCGCCCGTGCCGCGAACCAGGCGCGTTCAATGACCGCGACGGTGCCGTTCTTGCTGAGTGAGTCGCAAAGGTGTTTTTTTAGCTTACATTATTAGGATATTTAGTTTGTTTGAAAATTTCACTATTTTTATTTTTACATAACAACTATAATAAATAATTTATGATATTTTATTCAACTAGTAGCGATAGCGAGTTCATTTATTGTGGCATTGTGAGCTCCACTTTGTATTGTTGTGTTGTTTGGATAATACCATTATTGAATGAGGAAACAATCTAGATTTCCTGGCATTTTATGTTGAAATTATAGAACAAATAAAAAGAATTATATTTACAGACCTAATATATGACATTATCTATTAGCAAGTAATTTATTCATAAACTCGTGGTAAGTTAAATTATTACTATTTTTACTATTTATTTTTACTTATTTTTTACTTATATATTTATTACTATTTACTATTGCAGCCTGTCGAGAAACTAATGACAAATAATGAGACTGGTACTTTCTTCGAATGTCTGTCACATTTGACACTAAAAGATGGGCACAATTTCTTAGGTCCTAAATAGTATATTACTGCAGTAGCCATCAAAAGGTAGTTGCATCTGTACACACATGTGTAAGGACTGCGATTAGGTCGAAGCTGTAACTAAGTAAGTATAGTGCATTTTCGTCAATGTCTGTTTTGTGTGTCTTTAATAAATAAATAAATAAAAGGTATTGATTGACGAACGTGTAAATATATAAGTAAATCAATGCCTATTTGTGGCCAAGGCTTGTATAGTACTTTTCTCAAATAATGCACGGAAAATAAAACTAAGTTATTTTCAAAATTAATGACGAACAACGAAAAATTTTTTTTTAATATAAACAGCTTTCTATTTGCAAGCCAGTTCGAAAAGTAATTAAAACTTTTGATAAGTTACCTCCTTGGTTGCCACGTGTAGGAGTAAAAGATCATTCCATTTTTAAATTACACGACAGATATAAGATTAATATGTAATTTATTTGGCCGCTAAAACACGACAGATATAAATTTTCATACAACTTTTGCCAGCCGCTGCTCGCAGGTATTTGGCCAGTACAGCAATTCCGATTTATCTCGAAGAAGCTTGCCAAATAAGGCTCAAATTTCAAAAGAAAACATTATTTTCATAGTTTTTTTTCGACAAAAAACTTGTTTTCACTTTAGACTTTAGTGTTGTTCAACATTTTGGCAAAACCGTACCTTTTTAGAAAGCCAACCGTACTTTTTCTGAAAATCATACTGGCAACGTTGTGTGGTTAATTGTCAAACAAAAGCTCGTCAAAAAAGTTAGCGCTGGAAATAAATATCCAGAAAATTAGTAAAAACTGTTTCTATTACAAAAATTTTGTCATTTTGCTAACTTAACATGTGGAATGGTAAGTAATATTAAATATTTGATCAAAGGAGCAGCAGTTAAGAGCGAATATAACATTGTAGTAACCTGTTACAGATCAGTCTGCTGTCGGGGGCGGATTTTTTAATTCGCCGCATCAATTTGGGAATACTACAACACCAAATCAACCACAGAAATCTGTAAGTTTCATTTACTACCTATTACACGATAAAATAATCCACCTATTTAAATTTCTAATAATTCCGTAGGGCCGGCGAGCTTCGCGTACAGCCCCAATAGTGATCAGACAAGCGCTACACTGTGGGGATGATGGCGTCAAGATTTGGGGAACTGAAATCCAGATAGTTTCTGTGGTTGCTCGAATAAGGAACATCAGAATGCAAAGCACTAAAATCACCTACACAATCCAGGACATTACTGGTAGAATGAGAGCAGTATTGTGGTTAGATCAAGAAGCTATGGATGAAGATGTAAATTAATGATATTTTTCTTTGTAAATGAAATACCTAATGACTAGTAATCTATAAAATCTGAAATTATTATTGAAATAATCGTTTGAGATTTCTAATAAGAATTAGCATGATACTAGTTGTATTTAGTGTCTAAAGTTGTAATCCTTTTTCAGGATAAGTCTTCACCAAAAGTCCATGTTAATGACTACATCCAGGTTTACGGTAATATAAAAACGAATAAAGGAAAGAAAGTATTGATGGCATTCAAAATAATGCCTGTAACAGATGTCAATGCTATAACATTCCATTACCTGCAGTGTATAAACAATAAAGTTAAAATTGAAGCAGATTCTAAGAAGGTATTTCACACTAATATAAATTAATAGGCAACTGTGTCTATAATAATAATATAATTTATTACTTTTCCCACAAATGTGAGCTCAAAACTTGAAAAAGATATCTGGGAGACAGTAGCACTTAACTAGGAGAAAAACTTCTTTTATAAAAAATCTCACGTTTTATCCCTGAGGGGGTAGGCAGTGTAATCCATTTCTGGATATACTCGCTTTTCACAAGATATTCTTATCGCCGGACCGGGTCTGTACACACTACTTTGGAAAGTTTATAATTAAGTTTAAGGGTAATATCTGTTAGTTACCTTTTCACAGCTACAGTAATCTTAAAGAAATTGGCCCAGAAGGTAGGTAGCTTTTACATTTAGAGGACTGAGGCTTTTATCAGTGAATGATAAGTCCTAGGCAAAACCTTTTGACAGAGTTCCTATGGTTTTTGCTTCACAGGAAAAGGTGGTTAACAACAATACAACAGTCAACAGCAGTTTGCCAGCTAATTCAATGGTTGGTGTAAACGATAGCTCTTCAGTGAATGGTTTAAATCCCCGTCAGATGATGGTATTCAATCTCATCAGGGCTTCTTCCCTGGAACAAGGCATAAGTAAACAGGATATGTATGCCACTTTAAAAGACCGGATGTCAAAGGTGGAGTTTGAGTAAGTTATTTCGAGTTACACTATTATTGATCTAATGTAGGGTTTCATACAAACATACGGCATAGTCCTCAAGGCCTTTTATGGGTATTTGCTAATTAGTTGCTTCCATAAAGTGAACATAAAGTGAACAAATGGAATATTTAAAAATGCTTATCCTTGGGGTGAACTTCATTAAACCACATAATATTGAATGTAGTCACTTGATAATTTTGATATCCTTAGGGATTGATCTGAATATTCTGCTGCATGTCTTGGTAATATGAACATGATTGTAAACTTGTTAGTGCAGTATATTGCCCTAACAGTTACAACACAAAATGAAACAGCACAAAAAAAGATAGTAAATGTTACACCCTTTTTTTAGTAAATATATTATTTATTACTTTTCAGAAATATTCTAGAATGGATGTGTGGAGAAGGCCACATCTATTCCACAATTGATGAAGAACATTTCCGTGCCACTGATGCTTTCTAACAAAACATTTCCGTACTTTGTACCTAATCAAACTCAATTTTTTTTTACAATAAAAGGAATGCAAAATACAGTTGTCCAATTATTTAATTAAAATTATTTATTTCCCTTATATTAAGGATTTATAAAAATCATAGAAAATATGTACATTGTAAAAGACTGATTATAGTTCATCTCTCACTGCTGTATTTCTAATATCAGCTTTCTTTCCAGCATATGTTTGACTTTCCAATTGTACATCTTTCAATTCATCTTGTTCTAGGAGGTATTCCTTGGCAGTCCATGCCTGAGAACCATCTTTGAACATAAAGATAGCTCTGTCATCATCTATTAGGTATCTGAAAGTAATTTACAAAAAGATTAACTCGGAGATAAATTTTTTATGTTTGTTTGCACTTGAAAGTTTATTGAGAATGCTTTAGGGTTTAAATCTGAGAAAGCTGATAACTTTTCAACTCCTGCTGATAAAGTGCAAAAGGTTATCTAAATGTGAGTCACTTGACTCACTCACTCAATTTTTTTAAGCAATTATTGGACATAAAAAAATATTGTGTAAAATATATAGAAGGAAAGAAATATTTTGTAAATTATCTAAATATTATGGATGACTTATGGCTCTTGTAGGGATTGAGTAAAATTACTGATTTAATAAATCTATTAATTGTAATCAAATTCACCTATCAAAATGTATACAAGAACTTTTTATTAAAGCCCAGCAGGATATTTTTGATAAAACCAGAGTCTAACATCTTAAATTTTGATGACATCGTCTCCAAATTTTAGATTATGTCACAGCCAAGTCTGGCTGGGGTTGGTAGATCAACTAAGTATACTGGTGTATATCACCGTATAATTAATATAGAATGTCCCTGACAAGTCTGATTTAATCTGGTGCACAATGAATTACCTTTCAGCTTGTATGTGGTTGCTCCAGAGGCTTGTTTGCCATATTTTAGTTAACTCCTCAGTCCTTGCTCGAGATGGCTTATTGGCCACGGTAACAAACATCATCAGTGTCTGACCTTTCTTAGTGGCTTGCAGCACTGATTCAGGGTTTGACATATCCATATTACTGAGGTCTATAGCCGGTGGTTTTCGAAGGTGCTCGGGAAGTTCGTCTTCAGGAAGTGGTTCATCATCTTCCTCCCATTGATCATACAGGCTGTAAGAATTAAAGTAGTACAGAGAAGATTCTAGAAATACAAATAGCACAACAAAACCAAATCTAATTTACCGTTCCATGTCGGCATCGGAAAAGTCACGTATATCTTTTTTCGCCCACGACGGCTTTTCTTCATCTTCGTATTTCTTGGCAAACCCACTGCAAACACATAATAATATAATAGCGTGTAAGATTCTTGACATACTTTCAAGTGATTTTACTGTAGGTAGGTGTAGCAAAATCAGTCTGAATCACAGAACGAACACTTTTATGTGTTCTGTGCTTAAGTGCTTTTTTTTTTTGTTGTTTCACCCCTTACAGGGTAGGCAAAGGCATTACGCCATGCAGCCTCGTCATTAGTTAATGATATCCTTATGTAAATGGCTCTGCTTCAGAGTCCATGCACAAAAATACAGTGTCTTTAACACTTTCTACATGCCTAACGTGCCCTAACTTGGTTATCAGTAAAATGATAGCACTTTTACTGACGACTTTATTGTGACTTTTTGAGGCAATCCAAAAATGTCCATATCTCGCATTTTATCGAATTTCCCATTCACTGCACACTTTCACGGACACTTGCCACATAATAAACTATCACTATTATGAGTCAAAACCCGAAATACACAGCAAAATGAAAATTAGACAAAAAACATGACGTCCCTCTTCGGATTCCCGCCAAAAAGCCTCTGCTTTATGTGCTTTTACTCCTGTCAGAATAGTGCCACAGATAAAGTGCAAGCCCAGTGCTGCCAACTAGTTTTAGCGAAAACGCGCTGTCGGCGCTGTAAAAAAGCGCTAGAACACATGGCAACTTTTTAAAAAGCGCTATATTTCGCGCCAACTACAAATGGTTTTACGGAAACAAAATCAGAAAAAAAAATTATGATAGTATGAAAGATACATAAAATCAATATTTTTTTTATTTCAATAACTTGGAAATAACAGTGACATACATAAGAAACAATATTTTGGATTAAGAATCAAGCCGGGTTAGGTAAATCTTTATCATCGTTGGATTCTTGGATTTCTTCTTCGTTTATATTTATTCCAGCCAGAAACGATCTTAGTAAAGTTCACTACTAAGGAATACAAAATAATACGGGGAGAATCCCCGAGACATAATTGTTCTCATAGATGATGACTCTATGATGAAAACAGAGACTTCGTTTTTTAGTTTTTCAATGTTGTTAGTGGGTAGAAATACATAATTTTATTTAAAACTAGTAAGTTATTAAGTTTTATGCTGTATTAATTAATATACTTTCATATTTTAAAAAAGCGCTAGATTTAGCGCTAGGCGCTAAAACGCGCTTAGCCGCGCGCTTAGCGCACTGAGCCCAAAGAGTAGGTAGGTATAGTATATGTGCAAGCCAGCCAAACGGTTATTAAAAGAAAAAAAAAATATCAAAATATCAAAGAGATTCTATGCCTTTAGGAGTCTATGCACAAAAATACAAAGTTTCTAAAACTTATCGAAATGTCACTGGTTTATCAACAACAGTAACACTAACAGTTCACTTTTACTACAGATTTTGAAGAAGCTTCTTGAAGTTTTTCATTCTCTTTATAGTCAAAGGTGGCGTGGCACAATGGTAAGTAATACAAGATAGAAAAACTAATAATCTAATATTCAAAACAAATAATGTCACTTTGTACAGTTTTGTTTTGTATACTATTTGGTATAATAAATATTTCTTATAATTCAAAATTATATAAATTACCAGCATACTACATAGATGACATAAAAATCATAAATTATAATAAAATATTTTGATAATTATTATAACCATCAACATTTTCTGTGATTACTATTAGTCAGTCGACTATATCCGGCTGGATAGGTACCATCCAAGTTCTCTTTCGTTTTAAAAGGTAAACATAAAATCAAAAACGTCAATGTCAAAACTCCGTGTGTCACTGTGATCACAGATATCTTTATCTAGTCGGTGATTAAAAACGTCACGACAATCGGCCGTGTTACACGTCTCGTACACGTAGCTTTACTTGGTTGCGATCATGCAGAATTCCTAACGATTTTAATTATTTATTCTATCTTTATTCTTTTGAAATTAAACTTACCTTCACATGCATATCATAGTTTATTCAGAGCAAAATTTTGCAGTTCGAAGACACATTCAAATTTTTGCCAATCTCGGCGTTCTGGTTATCTAATCGGTAGTATAAAGTTGAAGGTACCAGTGAATTTCGTACTGACTATAATAGAAGAGTGAGTGCAGAAAATATGGATCAAAGTGATATTACACCGAACACTTCAAATCAGCAGTTGGTGATAAACGGTGACAATGATTCGGCGACAGCATTACTTCAGGAGAAGCAGACCAGGCGAATGGAGAGTCTAAGAGATGTCACCTTCATAGAATATGTTACTGTTGGGATTCTTTGCTACGTGAACCTCATTAATTATATGGACAGATTCACCTTGGCTGGTAAGTTAGTTACACTTTCTATTTCTAGCTACTATTTAGCTTTTTGTTGGTTTAAAAAGAATATTTTAACAACTATATACATATATAATACCATAAGTAAGTACTTCTAAATATATATATATATATATATATATATATTGTTAATGGTTAAAAATTATACCTATTGAAATATTCCTTGACAATACTACTTAAATGTACTATTTCGTAGTCGTCACTTTTTTATTGCCTGCCTGATAAGTACTAGAGAATATTATTATTTTTAGTTACTCAGTGACCCTTTGATGCGGGGAGTGAATTGCAGGGCTGCAGGCTGCAAAGTCCTAGTTTTGTCAATTTTAAATGAGTATAGAGTACAGACATGAACAATTTCAGAGAATATAGATTTGTAATGAGTTTCCAATTAGAAAATGTCGAAATTTCGCAAATATCCATGTTGTTGAACAATATTTGCTTTAATTTCTGGTGAAAATTGCGTAAAATACCTACGTTGTATGTATTTTGTAAATCAATAAAAAAAACTTTATTGCTTTCTTGTTGTACAAAAAGTTCTTAAATAATTATTCAACAGTTCAACAAGATCCCTGTAAGGGCACTGAAATTATAAAATTTCAAAGTTATACATGGTTATACCTAAATAATATACTTAACTAAATTTATTATATCTATATTATTAAAATCTATATCACACATATTTTCTAAAATAATGACAACAATTATAAATATTCACGATTTAGTGTCTACAAGTAATATTCAGTCTGTATTTGTGAAAATTGATTTTCTGTGAGAATCCGCAAAAAAAAAAGGATCAAAACCATGACAACATGGTATCCCAGAAATAATAAAAGAAGACGAGGAAGACAGTTCAAGCGTTGGGATGATGAAATAGTGGAAATTGTTGTTAGGATGTAGACTAGAGTGGCACTGGACAAGAGAGAGTGGAATAGATTGGGGAGGCCTTTGCCCGAGGGCACACAGATAGTTTCTGTTTACCATAGATTTCAATTAAGATGCAAGCATGTTATAAAATTCTGATGTTAAGCTATAAATAAATAAAATGAATCCATAGTTGAATTAAAAATTTCCTTTTGCAACATCATTCCTGTTATTTCTCGTTCCAATGGGGATATAAATAAACCTTTCTTAGTAACCTGCTTAAACAAAACTGGGTTGATTGATTTACAAAACCATGAAACACATTAAAATCTTTAATTATTTAAACATCCATAAGGGTAGATTATCAAAAGCAATGAGTATTTTATTATAGACCAGAATAAAATAATTATTTAATATTTGGACAACAAACATGATATTTTTGGCATTTTTATAGGTAATGGTACAGAAACTTCGTGCTGAGTCCCACTTGCTCTTGGCCGGTTCTTATTTGTCAATACGGAATGAAAGCGTTCCCCTCAGACTCTGTATAAGTAATAATCATACTCATTACAAGATATTATTTCAATATCTATAACAATCTAGAAAATAATCTAAATTGTTACATACTTTATTTTTATATCTTTATCATTCGATTGTAATAACTACTGTGCCGCTGCGCGCCGCACCCACGCCGCCGCACAGTTCCCGACTCCCTGTGGAGTCTGGAAACAAACATTTAATTTAAATAAAAACCTACAAACAAGTGATGCTAGCAAAGCTATTACATATATTAAAATGCCGATTTATAATTAATGTTTAATAGTGATTATAGAGTACAGCTATCAGATGAGTGTGTACCTAAGTAGATTGATACCACAGATATGATTCATAAAACTCTTAACGCTATAAAGTCCATAACTTGTTAGTTGTCAATATCCTCATCACTGTTTACATAACAATATATCCTATGCAAATCTGATACACCAAAGAATATTTTTTTAAAGCATACGAATAACCAACTTAGAAACTAGACACAGCGTACTAGGTAGATGTATGTACCTGGCTATTTATTTTCTTGACATTTTAATTATAACTCTTCACCTTCTCAATTAAGTACCATTAATATAATGAGTTGATTGATGTTATTACGCTAACAACATGAACTTAATAAAGTCACCGTCATTTACTAGTACCGAAATTTACTATGTGATCCCATTCGGCGACGATGATTCCTTTTCATTCCACATCATGATTAGTTACAAAATAACAATAGAAAGCATCCTCTTCGTTAACCTTCCACCTGCAAGACTTCTTCATCTTAATGTAGTCTCCATTGTGGGTTTTATTATTAGTGGCTGGTCTAAATCTGTAATGGTTGAGTCATCGCCTTTATTTAACCAAAGGTTTCTTTTATCTTATCGTGATTACGCTGTCAAAGCTTTCCGTGAGTGAGGAGATTTATTAATGTGCATCGAGTGCCCCCCTATATATGATAACACGAATACCTATGTAATATAAGGTATTAGTAACCCTTTATCTTCATAATTTCTTAAGAGCATGGTTATGACTAGCTAGCTAATCATTAGAATCGATAGGTTTTCCACTTAGGTTGATTGGCGAACAGGATTGTTGTCAGCTTCAGTTACTATATCCCACCAATATTATAAACGCGAATAAGTTTCTGAGAATGGATGGATTAATGTTTGTTGATCTTTTATGCATAAACTACTAAACGGATTTTGATGAACTTTAAGAGGGAAATCTTGGAAGGAAAAGTAGGCTATGTTTTATTCTGATGTATCTATCAGATAAATTATAGTAAAGAACTTCTCTCGCCGAAAACTCATGAAGTAACGGAAAAGAGCTAGATATAAAATATATATTTTTATGTAGTTTGTAGCGACACTACATAGAACGTGTCATTAGAATAGAAATCCAAGTTCTAAATCGCGCTATCAAAATTTTCTCATGAGTTTGTATAAATACAACTGTACAACATCAACTGTTGGACCGCGATCGCCAGGCACGATCACCTTGGCTGGCGGAAAATCTTCCCTTTTCGCCACCTCCTCTCCTCTATAAGTTAATTACCCACTCATGCAAGCATAATCCTTATAGAGTGTCGCAAGTTAGTCACTAACTTTTCATGACTTCAGCAGGCTTAAACAAGATTATTTATATCATCCTTTTATCTCTCATATGCAAACCGACCGTGGAGCTTGTTATGAAATGTTGCTGGATCCTTTATTTACGTTGTAAGTTATGAAGCATACGCGAGTGGGCGTCCAGCACTTCAAATAGTTGGGATGTCTATCTCCGAGAAGGATGCGTAATGGACGAGTTGCGTACATAAAGAAAGGAATGTTTTGTGGGCAGTTCGTGTCTTCCAACTATTGTCGGCTTCGTGATGGCGTGCGGACTTGTGGACAGGTTTAAATGGTTCCCAAGCACGACGCGACGCGTTAATGGAAAAGAGGTCCGATCGCTTCGGACGTCGTAACATGTAATTGGATGAGCAGGTCACTCAATAAAACGATTTTATAATGGTATAGATAAGATTCACAGATCTTTCATTTTATTTTAATTCCTTATTTATGGACTATCAAAATATAGTTTTATATACTACAAAACTAGCAGTTGCCCGGGACTAAGTCTGCGTAGAATTTAGGTTATCGCATCCCCTAGGAACTTTGTGTTTTTTCGGGATGAAAAGTAGTCGAATGTAGACTCCAAGGTCATATCTCTATGAAAACGTAACAAAAAAACTCACTTTCGTATTTATAATATTAGTTACGATTAATTTTACATAAGATACGATACAGAATCTATAGATTCAATGTTCGGTACACGTCAGTAAACTATTAATGATAGTTGAACACCCAGGAAGGGTCGATGTCACGTAATCAGAGAACTAATCTCCAATGTCTACTCACGCGCGTGGGCCCGCTCATTTCTACTGAACACAATGTCGCCCTTTAAATATTGAAAAGGTATGTTGTAGTCATTGTTAGTAAAATTAGAGCGTAGGGTTTCGTCATTATTCATAAAGTAATTGTAAGGGTCTTAAACTCGACAAAGAAATAGATTAAAAAGAACCAACGTTGATTTGTTAGTGCCACGTGATTAAAGAATGGAGAGCTGCAGAGAAAGTTCCCATTACCCAGCTATACCTACTAGTGTACTTACTTGTACTGCTAATACAGCAGAAGGATAGGATAAAAACATATTCAAGAGTTCACCGTTTCAGATTCTCCGTAGATAACTTTTTGTAATAAAAGCGGTTCGCTTTGTGTATTAAGAGGGGATGCAGCCACTTGAGTTCAAATATAGTTTGCGGCATGATAAGGGTTGATTTCCCCCGGGGATCATCAACAAGTTGCCGCCGCAATAACAAGCTCTCGGTTTGCCGTTATCTTGATTAGAATCTTAAAGCAATATCAAACTAAATTTGGCATACAGTTGCGAAAAAAATTCATAGTGTGATCAACTGATCAAGCAGCAGGTGTATTATGTTAAAAATTACGATACCATCGATTTTTATGTTTGAGGGATAATTATGTAGTAACTTCCTAATAATGTATTGTGCTTTAGTACCTACCAAATTGTTGACGATAATTTATTTTTCTGATCACATATAAACTTGGTATGTCTCACGGGCCGTCACGGTTGGTAGGAAACGCTTAAAGAAGGTATAACCTTGATTAATGTTTTCTGATTTAAGTAATTGTCAGAATTATGTAATTTGGTGAAGTAATAAACCGCGTTACTTATGCTTTTGTTTTATTATAATAACAGTTAATAATAATAATATAATTTATTCACTCTCATGGACTTACACTACTATTACTTATTCTGTGCTTATAGCTAATTACAATTACAAGTTGTAAAGTGTATAGCTAAAATACGTAATCGTAAGCAATCTCTTATCGAATAAATTATTTAATCTCTTTCAGCACTTTACAAGTACTTTGTTCTACTTTATTTATCTCGCTAGTTGAGTATTTTACTTATTAGTTGCTTATATGATTTGTCTATAATGATAATGACTCAATGCAAATTGCGTAATGTGTGTCTTTTCCCGTTCTCAATGAATGTTAATTTTGCTTACCGCATGTTTTTACCGTGTTTAGAGATTGTTTTGACTATCGTTAGCTTGTTTAGTCTGAAGATAAATGGATATGTAGGTACCTACTCGTATATAAATATGAGGTTTCTACATCTATCTTCATATCAAACCGTTAAATATGATTTTATACTTGCGAGCTCGTGACTATTGAATGTTACCTATAATTAAAATATACCTTTTTTGTACAATCTTAAAATGCCACGTCATGCAACATGACAATGTTATTCCAAAAACATTCCATCATAATGGGGTGGTATTATTATGGAATCTATGGAACATCATTAGCCGTAAAAAGGATGATGCGGGACTGTTATGATGTAACACAGCAGATTATCTTTAATGAATATTATTATGCAAATATACCTCAATAAGGCATCGAAGACAATAGGTTCAAGGTTCATTACAATCTATTTTAACTTGGGAAAAAATGCAAATCAACTGTGGACAGTGTTGTATTTGCATTCATGACCTACGTTAAATACTACGCTGGTTTATCCATTATCACCATTCTTCACAATCATGACAATACTATTATAATTTTATAATATACACTCTCTTCGTACTCAATAAAATATCTTCTGAACTCCGCAAGATATCGAAATTGAAACGAAAATTTATGTTAAGATTTCTGTTCTAATGTCATAAAATTTCATTTCATTTCATTTTTATAGACATCAGCAGTTTTCACTTAAATTTTGGGCATTTATTTTAAAAACACAGACACACACTTCAATATTATTATATTGATATGTTTATGTATGCTTTGGCGTAGTTATTGATTTACATAAAAATACTTTGAACCAAGTATATGCATACGGGATGGAAAACATAATTTTATACTTAAACCTAGGTTAACATAGTAACAATCATATTTTATTATTACAAAAATCATTTGAATAGGATTGCCGAATCAGCTTCATAATATAACGTCATGTTGAGCCAGAGGTAAACGAGGCTAAAAAATATTCAGTTACTCGCTGTGTATAATGTAACATGGTGTAATAAAAAGGGTTCCCGTCGTCCCCATTTTTGTCACTATTGTAGGGCCCGGGTGTGTGCTCATCGTTTAATGAATAAAATATGTGAAAGCTTATGGCATTGGCTTTGCCGCGCCCAGTGAGGGGTTAAAGTATTGGGGATGTTATACTGTGACTAATAACTATGTTTTTTTATAAACGAATAGTTCTAACAGCCTTCCAATATATGTAACCAGAGTAACGTATAAATTAATCGGAAAAGAATGTTGTAGTAAATACACCTTCTTTCTACACAAAGAAGCATGGATGTATAATCATCTGCATTTGGTCGTACCTATTAAATTATGTTATGTCACTTTAGTGGAATCGTTAAAGCCCTCTTGCCCAGTGCTTTTAGTACTGCAAATTCAATGTTCGCATGAAATCGTTAACATGAATACTGATTTAATTTTCTTGGCAAATACTAATAATACTTCCTATTTCGCTGCCTAAAGAGAATTAATCACAAAAAGATTTTGTAATTACACGTGACAAGCCTAAAAGCGTAGTTGATCCTTTTTCATGTGGTTTTAACCTTAATTATCGAATTAATCAGGCAGGCGTGCGTGCCCGCTCATATCTCATGTGGTTCAGGGATTACAAAGGATCAGCGATAAATTTATAGGCTTACGAAGCGCAGTCGGGCCCCGGGATTAAAATTAAGCCCCCATAGCTATGGGAATAATAATGACACAAACATATGTCAGGTGCACAGTGAAATTAATTTCTCAACCAAACCTTAGCCGAATACTCGAGTTGTGTTATCTCTATGAGAGAGCACAGCAACAGTCTCTCACAACTGTTTTCTATTTATTGACCGCCACTTGAAAGGAAATGTTGACTCTTATGGGTGGTCTACATTTAAATACTTATCTTTGTTACTTCTTATGGGAATTTATCTACAAACCCACATTGTATATACATATCGTAGCATAAAGGTACAATGACATACTGACTGTTTTCCTCGGGAACAATCAGTTCATTTCTTCCACAATTTTTCCCAGACAGATTGTACAGAATTACAATCATCCTTTCATTTGATGCATTGCAGCTGGTGCATGTACAGCGATACGATACAACCACAGCATTCGAGTGCATCGATATTGCACTTAAGGCAATTAGATCCGCGTCACTATAATTTATCGGCATATGATTAAAATAATTAATATGGTTTAATAATAAAGAGAGGATTCTCCAGAGTTTGATGGTTACGTCATGTTGGACGGTCAATAATCGCATTAGTTTAGGACGTGACGGAATACGATAAAATATAGCTTTGCGGTAGATGTAGTGCGGATAGAATAAAATAATTTAAGTATAAATAGTTTTGATTATTTTTTTGCGCGATTATACTTCGTTATTATGAAAATGATTACCAAGACACAATGAAATGTTAGTACGCTAAACCAAAAATTACAGGAATTAAAAGCATATTATATTAGGAGCAGTGATAGCCCGGACGGTTAAGGCTGGGTGGGCCGGCAGAGGCCGATTTTTGTGATTTTTAAAATCATCTGAGACATAGAAAATAGTGTTTAAAATTCTGAAAAAAAGATATATATAACTTAAGGACATACTCTAGTCAAAGTCGCATTCGGTTACACAATTTGATGAACTTCACTCGATAGAAAAAAATCTCAAAGTTACCCCTTTTGGTTTTGTTTTTTCTATGTCATGACTGAACTACTGATATTTTACATTTATTTTTTGTACTAGATTAAAGATACGAAATATTTCTAGACAAATTCGCAGAGTTTGTTTTTATAAAATGATTTTTATAATCACTATGTTGAAAAAACTACAAAATGTACGAGCGCGGTGGCTTAGCTGGCGTGTTCAGTCGCGCGCTGGCGCTTATGGATGACGGACCTGTGTCAATTTTTTCCGTGACAATTTTTTGCACCTATCAATCAGTTTTGACGAATTGATATATCTGTTGCAAGTTATCCATAATGGGTAATAAACAGCGAAAGCGAAAAAAGGCTTTTACCACTATAAAATTAATAAATAAAAATAATTATCTCAAAATATATGTGAAGAAGTAAGTAAATGTTTAATTTGTTATGTCATTTTAGACTTTGACACAATCACATTAAATTTCATTTTACTTCAATCTCATTTATAAATTCATAAAAAGATCATGCCATAGTATAAGAATATCAGTAGGTATAATCAACTGAAATTAGGCAAGTAATCAAATAAATCGGAATATGAAGGTGGGTAAGGCCGTCAATTTTTAAAATCTGAAATATTGCATAACTACATGTGTAAATCGTGTGAAAATGCAATATTATGATGACATGGTGCTGATCTGATGATAGAGCTGGAAGGTGGCCATAGGAACTTCGCAATGAAACGACACAACCTTATCGAGTTTGGGCTTCATCGAATCGTCATGACTAATTTGGAAAACTATTTTAAGCTGAATACCGGAATATATATCGCTGATTACATAATTCCTCAAAGTGAGAAAAGCCTATACCGAAAGCCACAATGCCAGTAGTGGCGGCTGTATTAAGATTAACTTGGTCTTGATTGCATTCAAAACAAAATGTTTTAACATTAATGTTTTAAGTTGTTTTTAGGCACTTGTCTGACGTGGCTGTCGTGTCCGAAAACTCTGTCAGTAAATTGAATTCTGTCGATCTTGTCGACACTGTAAATCTAACGTAAGGATCACATTTTAAATGATAACATTTATATCTGTATTTTTGTCAGTCTATTAACTTTTCATTATGCTAACATTAAAAAAAATATAGGTAACTAATATTAATCTAAAATATGTAATACTTACTATACTAGTTCACTGTTTCAGAGATACTGAAGAGGCGGAAGACTCACTTATCGTAGAGTATGCATTCAAAAAAAATGAATTTCAACCTGTTTCGGGATGGCGAATTGTTGATATAAATTACATTTTACAGGAGTTACAAGAAAATGCTCGTCATAAGGGTTTATTTAACTGCACCTTAGGATAATTCCGCTTGATTAGTGAAAAACGACGAGGACTTTTATCAGTATATCATTTTGAATGCAATATTTGCAAAGAAATTTTGCTGGATTAACTCTGAAGACCTAAACGATAGAGATCAAGTTAATCTTAATACAGCCGCCACTACTGGCATTGTGGCTTCCGATATTCTCTTTTCTCAATTTGAGGAATTATGTTCAGCGATAGATATTCTGGTATTCAGCTCAAAATAGTATTCCAAATTAGAAGATGAATTATTTGAAAAATGGAAAAAGACGGCAAATACTTCTATGGAATGGAAGAAGCAGCTCAAGTGGAGAAGGATATCGCTATCGCAGAAGGTCAATCTTTTTCGTCATCATGGATACGTTAAAAATTCGAGTAATTATGGAATATGAGTACCGTCGTGGCAGCAACGCGACACAAGCGGCACGCAACATCAACGACATTTACGGAGCTAACACTACAAACCAACGCACCACCTGTTATTGGTTTGCTCGCTTCCGTTCTGAGAATTTCGACCTGAATAACGAACCTCGCGGTCGTCCGAAGACTTGGGTCGACAGTGACGAATTAAAGGCGATTATGGAAGCTGATGATACACAATCTACGGCTGAATTAGCAACAGCTGTCGACGTTAGCGTCAAAACAATATTGGTCCATTTGCGTCAAATTGGCAAGGTAAAAAAGCTTGACCAATGGGTGCCCCACGAACTCAATGATCGCCAGCGCGAAGTACGCGTCGAGACGTGCCTTGCACTGCTCAACAGATGCACAAATGAAGGAATTTTGAACCGCATTGTTACCTGCGATGAAAAATTGATTCTGTTTTATAACCGCAAGCGCTCAGCAAATTGATTGGATCCAGGTTCAGCACCTAAACAATGCCCTAAACGAAAACTTCTAGTGCCGGTGTGATTCATCACAGCTTCTTACCAAACAGGGTGAGCATTACTGCAGATGTGTACTGTGAAGAACTGATCACAATGATGGAGAAGCAGGCACATCTCCAACCAGCTTTGGTCAATCGCTCGTCTCCGCTGCTCCTGCACGACAACTCGTGACCTCACACTGCACAGCAGACGGTCTCCAAGTTGCAAGAACTGGGGTTGGAAGCTCCCCGTCATCCGCCCTTGTGCCTACAGACTACAACTTTTTCCAGAATTTGGATAAATTCTTGGTGGGAAAAAAATTCAATACCCGAGAGGCAGTAGGTACAAAATGCCTTTGAAGAATTTGTTGCCTCCCGTCCAGCTGATTTCTTTAAGAAGGGCATCAATAAACTGCCACTGCGTGGGCAAAGATGCATTAATTGCATAGGTGATTGATTACTTCGATTAATACGAATAAAAAATACATGAAAAAAATTCCTTTTAATTTTTTCATACAAAATGGCAATTTCATTGGTAAAGACCTAATATTTATGTCAAACAGAATTTTCGATTTTGTATTTTCGTCACCATGATGTATACACATAATAGTTATAATAATTACATAAACAAACAAAATAAAAACAGAGAAGTTACTTCATTTATTTACGTAACTCTAATTTATTACTATACTATAAACAAAGTTTGATAATATATAAAATGCATTTCTAAAGTCAAATAAAATTATCCTACTGCTAATTTCTATACTATGTCGCTGGCGGGGTCATGCGAGTTCACTGCCGCTGCGTCCGATCTAACTATTTTGCGCGCGACACGTGACAGCGCTAAATACCTACTGCTGCAGGAATACCTGGCCTTAAAGAGCCGGCCGAAAATCAGTGAGGCTCGGGTTCAAATCCTGGCATGTACCAATGAGTTTTTCAAAAACTTACGTACATATTTATCACTAGCTCGACGGTGAAGGAAAACATCGTGAGGAAACCCGCAGGTCTCAGAATTAATTCTGAGATATGTGTAAACAGACCCGGTCCGGCGATGGGCTCACCACCTATCACGTTTAGGGGTCCAATATATCTCGTGAAATGTGGGTATATCCAGTAAAGGAATACCTCTGCCTACCCCCTCGGGGATAAAAAAGGCGTGAGATTATATTTATATTTATTTATTTATATGTTACTAGCGGATGCCCAGCGGCGTTGCCCGCGCGGATTCCGTTTATTCCCGTTCCCGTGGGAATTTCCGAAAATCCCTTCATAGTGGTTGCCTACGACATATTTAAGACACCTACATACCATATTTCAAATAGCGGGTGCCCAGCGGCGTTTTCCCGCTTGGATTTAGTTTATTCCCATTCCCGTGGGAATTTCCAAAAATCCCTTCATACCAATTTCCTATGACATATCAGACACCTTCATACCATTTTTCAAGTTTCTAGGTGTTATCGTTTCGGAGTAGTACGTATTTCTCTTTTTAACCAGTTTTTTTATTTTCTCGTGGGAATGAGATATTTTCCTGGAATAAAAAGTACCCTAGATGTTGACCCGGGTACTCAGTTATCTCCATACCAAATTTCATCAAAATCCGTCCAGTAGTTTTTGAGTGATGCGTGCACAACCAGACAGACAGACAGACAGACAAAAATTCCAAAAATTGGTGTTTCGGTATCTATATCGATAACTATATACACTACCGTTCAAATTTTCAAAAAATATTTAATGTACAGACACGGCCCCGTTAGAGTTTTATTATATGTATAGATGTGGCGAATATAACACAAATATTAATCTTAAGATAAGAATGCGGAGTTCCACCGTTGCAACACTTTCCACAATTGTGTCGTCTGGTTAAGTGGGTAAACTTGAGCATAGGTAGGTACTGATTGATACCGAGATACTAATATGGGTGGGGCGATAAACACTTGTATCAATTTGAGCGGCAATAAACTTCAGTAATGGTATGTCTATAGCGGCCACGGCTTGTTCAAAAGATCGAGGTTGATGGACGGTGGTGACCCTGAGAAAGCCAATTTGCTGTTAGAAAAGCTTTTCCCTGTTACTTTCTTAAAGCTGTTGTCTCGGAAAACATTGCGCCTGCGTGTCCCACTCGTCTCACAATTACTCTCACTCCTAGGGTATATATGTATACATACGACATAGGACGATGTCGCGAGCATAAGCTAGTATAACATAAATAAAGCATAAAAGCTCATGTAATCAGTGATATACGTTACAACAGTTGCTTCTGTCAATACTGAGAGATTTGAGTCGGAAGAACAAATATAATGAAGGCAGGCGACGACGCGACGGACGTGGCTTCTAACTCAACAAGACCTTATATTTTGAGATGTTTATCAAAATAAAGCAGCTGCGTGTTAGCTCGAGATAGTTCCATGTTGGTTTTGCTTTGAGATTACTATCTAGATCCGCATCTCCTGGATGTACGCCATGCGTTGTTACGAGATGTGATTCAGAGCAGAATGCTTGTTTCATGCTTCTGAAGGCACATAATCGTATTCTACCATAAAGACAAGAAAATAAGCAATACATTGGAAATCAAAATGTATTTTAAAGAGAATATGTTGAGGTTGGCAATTAAAGTGGGAAAGCAGAAATACCAATTAACGTCAATCTGTGCCGAGCAATATATTCTCGTATGCGTTGACGTAACCTTGATCTTTAGGTTAATTACTAGCTCGCCGGGCACGAAGTCTGATTCTATGGGTACTTACATCAAGAAATCGAGAAACTAACTGGTGCATATGAATCAAATTCCTGCCAAATAAACAATGTTTAATATTTTTTTAGAAACCTTATTTATTTTATTTTATGTACTTTTATTTTCAAAACACGCAGTCATAGGAAAAAAGCGTATCTTTATGCAAAACTTTATTAAAACTTGAATTTTGTAACTATCATCGCGAACTATATAATTAACGGAGTAGAAGAAAAATATGTGTAAAATTATACGCAATAATGTGAAAGTAGAAATATTTTTCAAAAAGTAAGCTGTCCAACCGAACTTCATCAAATTCAAATTTGAAAGAAAACAGAGTAACCAAATTTGTCAAGCGAAAGTTAAACATTTTGTTGAGCTTTTCTATCACCATTTCAACACATAGCCACTTGATCGATTAAATTATAAAGGAGTGATAAAAGCGGGACCAAAATGATTTGTTGGTTGGACCACTTGGACCCTCACGTAAAGTGAAGAGCGTTTTTGCACGACTAGACGGCGCCGTACCCATGATTGATAAGGGACCGAAAACCAATCACCTAACATAACCGAATCCTCGTATTGTTTCATGTATTATCTATGGAATGCTAGAGGTGCTGTTGACTCTTTGACACTACTGACTACAAAATTGTTTTATAACATCTAAAATCAAACCCGCGGAAGCTGTTGATTAAGATGGCTATAAAAATAAAAGTTTCTCGGAAAAATGATTTTCAAGTGACGGGTTATTTTGTCTTTCATGTTTGGAATGGTGAGGCCAATTCAAGTAACAAACTTTTTGTGTTGCGTACATGTTAAACTGTCTTTAATTTTAATTACCGCGTTAAATATTGTAAAATATGGTGATTATTTCGTGATCATATTATCTGTATCTGCACTACATGCAAGCTGCGGTGCACGCGCCACTTTAGCACACCTGGCATTCATTATACTCATTAGTTCATTCCACACATGTTCAGTAAGAAAGAATGTAGAACTTGGTAGTATCAAAATAAGTGTAGTATTTATTGGTAAATAATGAGTAGCAATTAATTATAACAGTTGGCTTTACCCTCTTGTTCTTAATAATAACCCTTTATAGATGGGATACGGGCTTGTTCAGTGGGCGTAAGGAGTTTTTAACCTTAATTAAACATGCCAGCTATATTTAATTCATAATTCGACCGACTCATAGCTCATCACATCAACTAATTTGTTCATTATGACGTCTTCAAAAATAGTTTCTGTAAAGTCAATCGTGTATCAACACACTTGACTAAATCTTAATTTGTTACATGCTCGTGGCCTTCTACTTGTATTTGAAACTCCGTCCGTTGTCTGTTTCATTTACTTTTAAAATATTTACATAGGCCCTGGAAGTATGTAGGTAGGTCATGACGTACATGACATTATAATGTGTGTTTTAATTTGCGCCCTTTAATTTTGTTATAACTTCTGAAATCGATTTGATAAGAATTTTTGTCACTTCTATATAAAACATCGGTACAATGTTTGAAGTATGAATTTCTTAGAGTAGTATTGCTTGTTTCGTTTCGAGAAAGTAAATCCCTGCCGGGCAGCTAAGGTTACTTCGGTTCCCGGTATTGGTTATACGCTACAACTTGCCTGCATCGTGTTGCACAATTACTTCATAATAATATCGGCCATGCTAATTCATTGTTTGAATATTCTCGTCCAGTCAATTCAATATGAACCTTTGTATTTACATGATTGTAGTACCTATTTATAAAGAATTTAAACAATAGTTTATTGTATAGAAGTTCGCCTTCACCTGATAAGTCATTATGACTAAAACTAATTTCTCAATCATCTTTTAACAAAAATGTTCATTAGTTGGCTGGCAGGTTTCATGCAGAAGGAATTTTCTTATCAGTCCATTTAGTAGACATGTTAAAAATGCTCTATACCTTTATCTATACGAACACAGAATATGAGTATGGATACATCATTTTAACATTAGAAAAACTATGGTAATGAATGACTAAACCCCGTTTAAACATAATTCGTTTTCTTGTCATTATATTGCTTGTGCCAGTTTTTTAATGGTACACTTGGTTTTATTTTTAAATATCTATTTTCTAAGAAACTGTTAGCCAAATAGCCAAACTATACAAGTAAAGATAATGCTGCTGTCTTTTACGTTTTAGGACATGCAACCTGTTTCTTACATACTCTTTTAAGTTCAGACATATTTTTTAAAACCATTGTCTTTATCAATATCTTGATAGGTACCAGAAATTAAATAACACAGTGTTGACACGAGGATAACACCAATATCGCTGTCAAGGTACACTTGGCAGACGCTCATTACTAAAATGTGTGTAAAGTTAACCGTTTAAAAATACTTACACCAAGTAACAAATTTTACCGCATTGTCGATATCAGTGGCTTTATATGAACATTATTTTCCTTTGGGAGCAATCCGTCATCCATCACATAAAGTTATCATTATATTATTTTAGAGAGTGTTTGTGAGAAAAAATATATAATGATAACTTTATGTGATATGTTGCTCCCAAAGGATTTATTTACTTGCTATTTTAGAGAGTATTTGTTACTATGTAATAATAATGAATGATTTTGTAATTATAGATTGTCAAGTCTCTTTGCGATTCTAGGTGTTTTTCAAATTTGGTCATGCATACTATAATGTCACGCTTGAGTTGCCTGTTGTAGTCATTGAACTACTCGCAACTTGTTCAAGATACTATTTTATATGATCTAATTTTTATTATTCATTGCGCAACACGTTTCAATGAAAGTCATTATCGCCCGATCAAAGTGTGAGAGTATTTCACACTTTTTTTATTACACAAAGTAATGGTCTTTTACTCTTCTCACTTTCATAAAACGTCTTGCTAACGAAGAACGACTTGCATACAATTTTTCCGTCACCAGTAACCACGTTTCTTGTATAAAACTTAAGGATGTATTGCCGAGGATGTAAATTTTATTGAGTCGTTATAAAATTATTCGAGTTAATTCGTCGAGCACCGCGCGGTTCCAATAGGCACCGTAAAAATTTAAAATCAATTGTGTTTTATTTTATTTTATTGGCTTATAAATCTTTCCCGAGCATTGCTTCATTTCATTTTTAGTTTGATAGAGTCTATCTATGCTCAATTGTGATAGAACTCTATAAACTCCCTTTGGACAAATAAATGACAGAACTTCGGATGTTTGCGGTGTTCCCGATCGCAATTAATCCCCCGCGGTGATCCATCATCCACAGTGAACGGAACCCCATTTGCGGGAAATGAAACGCAGGAGCTTTTATCCCATTTTCCAGCGGTGATTACATTGCTGTCGCGGAAACCTCATTACGTGCTATGATTGACACTTTGCTAAGCTACGCCGCACACCCATCCAGTATTAGTAGCCCTATTCCCTTAAAATTAATTTTGTGTAATCCGGTTTTAATAACTAATGCCACTAAATGGGAACCCCTAATGAATTATATTATTATGATTAAAAGAAGTAGATGTAACCACTATAGATCTATATAAACCTATAACGATCAACGATTGTGATTTTCGGAAATTTAACCTTTACCTATAATAACCTACCGACTTGCCGTAAAAGGAAATGACTTAAATATGTAATTATTGTTGTCTTCGTATTTATAACGAATATCATAGTTTTGTGATCGATTTTGTATTCTCTATAATTATGTACTTATATAACTAATTGTTAAGAAAATAAATGACTCACACGTTTTGTGATAGTTTGATAGAAGTTAGAGGATAAGTGTACCTTACCTATACATAACAGGCTTCGCATATCGTTACTAAAACATTTTACAGTTATAAACGAGAGAATGTAATTCTATGGACAAACTTCCACCTGTTGACTGCCAACAACGAAAATGATGTTAATGATGATAATAATTTTGATGGTGACATTTTTTGACATTTTTTGACATTTTTGTAATTTTTTGTCATTTTTGAAACTTTTGACATTTTAGACCTTTTTGACATTTTGACATTTTTGAACTTTTTGACATTTTAACATTTTTGACATTTTGACATTTTTGACATTTTTTGACCTTTTTGACATTTTGACATTTTTTGACATTTTTGACCTATTTGACATTTTTGAACTTTTTGACATTTTGACATTTTTGACATTTTTGACATTTTTTGACCTTTTTGACATTTTTGACCTTTTTTGACATTTTGACATTTTTTGACCTTTTTGTCATTTTTGAAATTTTTGAAATTTTGTCATTTTTGAACTTTTTGACATTTTGACATTTTTGACCTTTTTGACATTTTTGACATTTTTTGACCTTTTTTGACATTTTTGACCTTTTTGACATTTTTGACATTTTTTGACCTTTTTTGACATTTTGACATTTTTGACCTTTTTGACTATTTGACATTTTTGAACTTTTTGACATTTTTGACATTTTATGACCTTTTTGACATTTTTGACCATTTTTGACATTTTTGACCTTTTTGACATTTTTGAGCTTTTTGACATTTTGACATTTTTTGACATTTTTGAAATTTTTACATTTTTGAAATTTTTTGACCTTTTTGACATTTTTGACAGTTTTGGCATTTTTGAGATTTTTGAAATTTTTGAAATTTTTGACCCACGGGTCTGAAATGCCCAGTCCCTTTTGACCCACGGGTCTGAAATTCAAACTCGATCGAGGTATTGACCTAAGGTATCTACTGACCGAATTTGAAGTCAATCGGTCCAGTAGATCCGGAGATATCCTGTCGACAGACACACAGACACACAGATACACAGACAGACATCTTACTCAAACCATTAACTTCCTCTTATAATGCTACGCAGGAGGAAGTTAATAACCACTAGTGTCGTCATCATGAACTCATGATCGAGAAAACCCGCCTGTGTTGCCACCGTCACGCGCCGCTGTGAAATGTTTTCGCGCGACGAATTTCCTGGCCGCTGATTGGTCGTCGAAAGTGGCGTGATGGCCAGAGCCAGCGTGTGCGCACAGATACTGCGCCTCGCCGGTGCTGCCGCCACGCTATACGGCACGTTGCACATCTGACGGCGAATGACGTAGGCAGGTCGAGCCACGCGATACAACGCCCACAAATCGTGAAGGTCGTCGTATCATACTTATCTTGATGATGAAGCGAATTCTAATCGTTATTATAAACAAAACGTGATGGAAAATGATGCTGATGAGTAATGAATGAGCTGTCCCACACAAGCGAATTAGGTAGGTAGTAGGTAGTCTTGACCCTGAGACTTTAAGTGTTCACATATGATTTGGATAATGACATAGGTAGGTACTTACCTACTTACGTCTGCCTTGTATTATTGTAATGTGTTTTCTAATATAATAATAATAATTGTTGGACACAAGTCCCACACGGTTATTTAGTGCAAACTAGGCAGGGCCTGTAGGTACCTACTATGGGTAACTAAACAACAGATAAACATACTTAAATAAATATTAAACGACCAGACACGAAGCCAACAAACATGTTCATGCTCATAAATGTTGGCCCCGCTCGGGGATCGAACCCCCGTCCTCCGACTCAGAAGGCAAGGTCACACTTTAATCATATTTTGAATTTAATTTAGACAGTGAAAAGTCAGACTCTTGTTAGGTACTAGCTGCAAGAATAAAGTTAAATTTAGAAGGAGTTTCTTAAATTTCAAAGTCCGCGGCGACACAGTGTTTATATTTTGGTAAAGACACAGTCTTCTTTTATGAATAAGTTCATACACATGAACTTATTCATAAAAGAAGACTGTGTCTTTACCAAATGTACCGTAATGTACTTTGAAAATGACTTTGCTTTCAAGTTCTCAGTTTTATTGTTCCTATTTGAAACATTGTCCTTTAGTTCGACCTTATCAGAAAGATAGCACAGTGATGTATGATTAAATTATTATGAAGTACTATTTTCTTGAGTTGCGTTGGTAAGTTGAGTCGATTCCATGCTATTGCATGCCATTTTATTTACTCTAGATTATATAGGTACATATTAATTCAATTGTACTTTCACTTTACATTAACTTTTTTTTATTCTTGAGACGCCAAAACTACGTATGATAAGTATAAAGTACCTACCTACTACATTTGAAATAATAAGGACAAAATCAATGATCGAGATAATCTGAAAAAGTAACTTTTTTAAATTCTTGAGACGCCAAAACAACTTATGATAAGTATAAATTACTACATTTGAAATAATAACGATAAAATCAATGATCGAGATGATCTGAAAAACTACCTAAAATCCGACCAAATGATGTAGGAAATTACGTTTTTCTCGTTTTTTATTTTAAGGTAACGTGATTATTTCGTGACAATAGGAAACATCCATTCTAAGCAAAGAGATTTAAATATAATAGGGCATAGGCCTTATTATATTTTAATCTCTTTGACTCTAAGCAATATGTTTCAAAGATATTCACATTGGATTCGTACTGACCGTGAACCGACCGTGAATGCGTGTACGTCATAGCGGCATCGGCATCGCGCCACCCGGCCTAATCAAATAATTGTTCATGAACCCTCGAATAACAAATTATCATGATTAACAAAATTTTAATTCGCAAGTGATCTTCATGACTTGTGTACAAAAAATACAGGTTTTTATTTATCAACGTTGCAGCAACATTCAAAGCACTTGAAATATTGATGAATATAACTTCGATGTATATTAGACGTGCAGCTTACATTGAGTATAATGAATAAAAGGCCAGGCGAGGAAAAAACGCATAAAAGCACTTAAACGTAGACGAAGTTGGAGCTTTTACAAACAACGGTGGAGCAAACAATGGGGGCCCAGTAATAAAAGAAATGATTTATTGTAGTGTCAAAATGATACACTGGGCTTTATACGGAATTAAGTTTATATGAAATGATTTTTATAGTATGGTACTGCCATAAGGGTATTATTATTGGTTTAGTTCGTTTTTAGAACCACAACACACAATTTGTCCAAGAAACGCGTTTTTAGAAAAGATAAAAGAATCCAAGTAAAAACGGTATAATTTAACCATTACACGTACTATATAGCATAAGTTAACGATTATTAAGTTTAACGAGTCAGAAGACAGTTACTCAAGCTAAATTAACCTGATTAACAAGACTTTCCACAATGAGATGTAGAGACAGTGACTAATAATATGTCGAGGATGAAATTAGTATTTGTATAAATATATAATAAAATAAATATAATCTCACGCCTTTTTTATCCCCGAGGGGGTAGTAGGTATTCCATTACTGGATATACCCACATTTCACGAGACATATTGGACCCCTAAACGTGATAGGTGGTGAGCCCATCGCCGGACCGGGTCTATTTACTTACACATGTCTCAGAATTAATTCTGAGACCTGCGGGTTTCCTCACGATGTTTTCCTTCACCGTCGAGCTAGTGATAAATATGTACGTAAGTTTTTGAAAAACTAATTGGTATTTGTAAAATTGTTAATTATAACGTCAAACACTCGCATATCCTTTACTATATACTTTAGTTGTACTATGTTTTTTAGTAACGATTCAATGTAAAAAATAAGAATTCATATTATGACAAAATTTAAAAATACTATATTCTATACTAATATTATAAAGAGGAAAGATTTGTATTTTTCTATGTTTGTATCTTTGTTACGAATAAACATAAAAACTATTGGATTGATTATAAAAGTTCTTTTACTAATGGAATGCTAGAATATCCCTGAGTAACATAGGCTATATTTTATTACCGTATTCCCACGGGAACGGGAAATACGCGGTAGAAACCGCGCAGAACCGCTAGTGTACAATAAACCGCCTCAAAACGTAAGGAAATCCAGGACTGAATTATTTAAGAAAGCAGTAAAAAGTTTTTGGCTGAGAAGTGTTATTATAATTACCTACTTAACAGATTTGTTGAGTGACAGAATTATTATCTAATTTATTACTTATTTAATCATTCGGTCTTAATGTAATTTATTAGTCTTATTGTAATTTATTAATCATTGTTGTAATTTATTAGTCTTTTTGTGTAAATCTGCAATTTTAATAACTCATAATTTATTACTATTACCATAATTGATTAGACATTTTTTTTGATTTTACAGTTTCTTGACATACTTATTACTATGTTAATTTATATTCATACGCCATCAAAATTATGTTGGAACTCCTTAATTATGACATACCATCTATGTACCAACACTACCAACACACATAATCTACTATATAAAAATAAGTCGGGTTTTCCTTCCTGACGATATAACTCCAGAACGCACGAACCGATTTCCACGGTTTTGCATTCGTTGGAAAGGTCTCGGGCTGCGTGAGGTTTATAGCAAAGAAAATTCAACATTGCACCCGTGCGAAGCCGGGGCGGGTCGCTAGTTTATAACAATGAATAAATATTTGAAGTTTATATTAGATCTATGTATTTCACACTTCAGCGACCGTTTTTGTGAATCGCTATTTAAAAAAAAACATCAGCAGACACATTAATTATCTGAAATATGTAAAATGTGTAAAAAAAACAGTATGTTACATAACTTACGTTTTAAGGATACATTAACGAAAATGTTCCGAAGTAGGTAAATAACTTTTATAAAATGTAACTGGAAACCGCAATCTATGGTAATTTATGCAGGAAAATCGAATAGGGTGTTTTACGCAAAAGGAAAACCTTATTATTTTATATAGAATCGACTGTACTTCCTGTCCAATTACTTATTAATCACCGCCTAAAAGGCTCTGCTGTGCAGGAGTGTTGGTACGTTACACTTACAACGTTAAACGCTAGTGTTTCTCAATCACCAGCAGGTAGTGAATATTTAATATACCATACATTTCTATTTTTATAAAAAGGAAGGTCTCGTCCTTACCACCTTGGGCGTACAAAACCTCGCGTCCTCCTGCTTATTTACTTAGATTATCGGCGTAGGTTTGAAGCCGCACCCTCTATTTACTATAAATAACGATATGCCAAAATCGGTAAAAAAACCTATATCATGTTTTTTAAATATATTTAGGACAAGACAAACTTAGTCCAAATAGATTGAGTACAGTCATATAACTCATATAGTATAGTGCCTTTATAAAACTGGTCGTGTTCAAATGTTTGGCCACTCACCTTTTCAAGGCCAAATTTAGCAGTTTTCACTTCTTTTTAATTTGCTATAGGCACTCTGCGGTTCCTAAAAATCAATTGTCTCGTTTTTTTGGTCAATCTTTCCCACCACACGATTTTTAATTTTTCCTAAGATTTTGCCATTGATAATTGGAATTATAATGAAAGTTTCAAAATTCACACACGGTTATTTAATCTCAAACTTGGCAGACAGAGCCTGTACTATTTGTACTAAATCACTGATAGACATACTTAAATAAATATTATACAACCAGACTCGAAACCAACAGACATGTTCATGCACACAAACGTTGGCCTCCAGCGGGAATCGAACCCGCGCGACTTCCGACTCTGAAGGCAGGGTCACTACCACCTGAGCCAACAGGCATCTACCATCTTCCATCCACTGTATTCAATAGCAAATACATAATAATATGTGGTCTTAGCCATGGAATATCTAAGACAATGCAAAAATATAGGAAAAATTGTGCAAGTATGTGTCAAGCATTGTGTGATTTGATGCGCTGATTTTCACTGGGTACTTTTGGGTATTACTTTGTTCTGTTTAGCTCTTATTGGTTAATTAATGTATTTGGCCCAAGCGCCTAACCGATGATTGGTTCAAATAACAAATATGTAGCGTCTTGATTAGAAAGTAAATTACATTTCAAAGTAAACTTGCCATGCGCCGCATTAATGACTGTTCTAGTTAGTATTATCGTAGCGAAACATTGAAATGTTGGTTCATTTTAAATTATTCCAGATTTTCGTTAGAGACCACAGAATATTTAAGAGATATTGAAAAGAAAGTTGATTGGATTGCAATAAAGATTGAATAAACTCCAATTAAATCATATTCACCAACCCTTTCTGTACAATTCCCTCATATCCTTGTTACAGGAGTACTAGGTGATGTCAAAGATGAATTCCATATCGGGGATGACGAAGCTGGCTTCTTGCAAACGGTGTTCGTGGTCGCGTACATGGTTTTCGCGCCCATTTTCGGCTACCTCGGCGACCGATACTCGCGGAAGACCATCATGGCCTGCGGTGTCGGTCTTTGGAGCCTTACTACATTCGCCGGCTCTTTCATTGGCGTGAGTGATTTTTCTACACTAATGTCACAACACAGAATATTTGTAATAGTAATAATATTACAAAGAGGAAAGATTTTTTTATGTTTGTTTGTTACCAATAGACTCCGAAATTCTAGACCGATTTAAAAAATTCTTTAAGTAATGGAAAGGTTACTTTTTTAGGAGTAACATGGGATTTAAAAAAAAAAATGTTAACCGTATCATTAAAATCAATTTAAGTTTGTATCTCAGCTCAGTATACAATAAATAACTAAAAATGTTGGACCATGTTTATACTGTTGTACAGTGTTGGTTGACCTTAAGTTAATTGTTTCTTTCCGTAGAATTTTTACCTGTTCACCTTCTTCCGTGGGCTAGTGGGCATCGGAGAAGCATCTTATTCAACGATAGCTCCGACTATCATCAGTGATCTGTTCGTGGGCAATCTTCGTTCCAAAATGCTAGCGATTTTCTACTTCGCCATACCCGTTGGAAGGTAAATACAAAAATTTTATTATTATAATTATTTCGTTTGTAGCTCTTTTCAGAATTAACCTTTTCTCCATGTCTCTTTGGTTGCTATTTTAATTTTAAATATTAATGCTTGATTATTGTATTCAAATAAAAACCAATCAGTCAGTGTGATTAATCGAAACATGTTATTTACCTATGTATATCATAGTCCGGTGGGCTCGCGTGGGAGATTATGGCCTATATTTTTTCTCATGTATGAGGAAAGACCCTTAGCTCAGCTGTGGGCTGTTACGCTTGATGATGTTTATTATTCTGGGTAGTAAATTCAGAAAAATCATTTACTTTGGAAAATCAAAAGAGTCTTTCCAAATTAACATTTGCGCTTCCGTTTACAGTGGTATGGGTTATATAGTGGGCTCGGTGGCCGGAGCTGCAGCGAACAACTGGCGCTGGGGTCTCAGAGTGACCCCGTTCCTGGGAGCCGTCGCTGTGGGCCTCATAATGTGGGTTATGGAGGAGCCTGAGCGCGGTCAGGCCGAGCACAGCACCATGAAACCGACCACGTATCGCAACGATCTGAGATCCTTAGTTAGGAAGTAAGTGCTGTTTTAAATTCCCAATTTTCGTCACCAAATGGGGTGCCATCTTCAATTTTATAGAAACTGATATACCTTATCGACAGTTTCATAGAATTCCATTTATAAAATGACGACTTTTGTGGATCTATAATGAAATTCCTAATGTTTTAATTAAGTATATTTCCTCTTGCATTTTAATTATAATTTTATAGTGTTGTAAAATATTAATTTTATAATCCTATCAACAATAATAATCCCCAATTCAAAAGATATATTTAATCTTCTGTCGACTTTCTGTACCTATAACATTATTTAGCTTCGGATTATTACATAAAGATAACAGAGACAGTGTTGATTATTTTTCACAACAATACATTAAGACGATCGCCTCAAAGATAACAAGACGTGTAATCTTGGCCAAGTCCCTCTGCATTTTGTAATTGGCATCCCAGACAGTATTTTTAGAACATCAACATTACGAAATACGTAACGCGATGTTATTGCTTTTTTTACAATTTGAGAACATAATTAACACCGTATGGCGTGGTTCCTGGCAATGGACAACTGTTACGAGTGATACTGGGTTAGGGGGATATGCCAGGAGCCGGCGACAACATTGCTATAAAAACTGCGATTTCCCAAGCGTTGTAACAATAGCGTTCTTCTCATAAATGACTGTATCATATAAACAATATGTCCATATTATGGGATACCGTATTCTTGAGTTTGCTTTATAGACATGACACTGTTTTCTTTTAAAACAATGAACTATAAAAAAAACAGAAATCAGAATCAAATGGTGTTAGAACTACATGTATAATATTTTTGTTATTCTATCCTGAATAATATTATACGTTTGCTTGTGATGGTATCGCGTCATTTTGCAGAGATAGTGAAAGAGGCCCGGGATGTATTCGCTTTATTCCATTTAGCCATGTCTATATCTAATAGGGACAATGGAAATTGATTAAAATAATTAATCATTATCCTGGGAAATTCCTTATACATTAGGAAAACATTCTTCTTTAGCTTTAAGTTTCCTATAACCGCTGGGTAAAATCGAATACTAAAATGGAACCCTGTCGTTTCCAGCCCATCGTTTATGCTGTCCACATTGGCGTTCACATGCGTGGCGTTCGTGACTGGGGCCCTCGCGTGGTGGGGCCCCCGGTTCATCTTCCTCGGACTCGACTTGCAGCCTGGTGAAAAGATTACTGTTGAGAGGTGAGGTTCACTAATCATCTTATGTTTGTGTATAAAAAAGTAAAAGCCAGATCTCAAAAATGCTTCATATTAACCATCTAAGAGGAACACGACAATATACAATTTAGTATTGGTACTAAAAATGTGCTATCGACCTTTGCTACTATGGTTTTATGGAATTGAGCAAAAAAACAGTGAGAATTGAGATAGACGCCGAGTTCAGAACAAAACAAAAACTTGATAAGTTACAGAAGTTGTATGCGATCAGAATCAATGCTAAAATAAGCATTTGATCATCCGATTCCTCTCTCGTTAGTGGGTAACTAATTTCAGGCCTGAGTCAGCTTCAAATCACTACAGTTTGTGTCTAAAAATATGCATTCCACATTATGTCTCCTCACTTTGAACAAGATAAATTTTAAATATGTGCATATAGCTCGTTTATTTTGTAATTTATAAATATAAAAAATAAATAAATATGATCAATTAGTATGACTATAATGCACTAGAGGATTATTACCAAAGAATACTGACTTACAGACTCGCTCAGTCACAAGAAGTTGAACATTTAACTTTTAAAGTCTCTCATATTTATATTTATGCTCATAAAAGTATGCATTCTCTTTACTGTAGTAGATACGTCTGTGGAGAGTTTCGACTATAATTATAACCGGATATATCCGGCGTAAATATAGCGTGAGTGTTGTGTTATAAATAAACTTATAAGGCCCATTTTTACTGATGGCATTTTATACGATTGCGTACTTAATGTTAGTTTTAAGTGTTACACTGCTTCAAAGCTTCTTTTAAATCGCGGTAACAATAAAATTATGCGATGTACTCGTATATTCTGGTATATTTTATTTTATACTGTAAACGCACTTCATACTACTCGTAGTACATTGAGATTGTAACAGCTTATACTCAAGAAAGCTGATAAAAATGTGAATCCAAAAACAAATTTTAATATCTCTTCCTTTTTTAATCGCTCGAGGAGTAGTGCAACATTTTCTTTATATTGTAATTGAATTGTAAAATATAAATTATTGAGTGCCATGAGTAAAAATTGGTATTGAACCTACGACAGCGTGTCGTACAAGTTCGGGCTGGTGGGCATGTTCGCGGGCGCGCTGGGTGTCCCGCTGGGGTCGGCCGTGGCCCAGCGGCTGCGCCCGCGCGTGCAGGACTGCGACCCGCTCATCTGCGGGTTCGCGCTCCTCACATCTGCGCCCCTCGTCTACTTCGCGCTCATCTCCGTGGACGTCCACGCCGCCCTAACTTACATCTTCATTTTCCTCGGCATGGTCACCCTGAACCTTACCTGGTCGATCGTCGCCGACATAATACTGGTGAGCGCTTTCTGACTTTATCGCGTTGTAAATAAGGCAAATTTTGTCTTATTCACCTCGCAAAGCAGAGATCGTCCACCGGCTCGAATACAATAGAAAATATTCCAATGAGATCACAATCATTCGGCTTTATCATCTCATCCTGCTGTCTAGAATGCTGCTTTATTATGAATTTCATTATTTTTATTGGTAACAATAACAATCTGCTCAGATTTATTATATAAACCACATACTAACAATATTTATTATTTCAATATCTTTAGCATTATGTAGCATGACGATGAATCATGTTATGTTGCTAGAGAAATAAAGTATAAATACCTATCTAAAACGGTAACCATGAAATACTATGATACAAAATCGCGGATCATAGACACTCATGATTGCTCTAGCTCTAACAAAGTATCCCCGTATCCCCACGCTTAAAATTGGAGAGCATGTGCTGACTGAGCGTTGATATTGCACGAAGGGTGTCGCTAATCTTCGGCGGGATCACGATGGTGTCCGGGTTGATCGGCGTGCCGCTGGGCGCGTGGCTGGGCGCAGCGCTCGTGAAGCGATACCCGCGAGCCCACCCGCTCATCTGCGGCGCTGGCCTGATCATCTCCGCACCCGCCATGGCCCTCGGAATACTCTTCACCGAATACGATCGCTACGCGCCATTCGTCCTCATGTTCATTAGCGAGCTCGCTTTGAATCTCAACTGGGCTATAGTGGCCGATATGTCGCTGGTAAGAGACGCCCGGGTACCTTCTGAGGCATTCGGCTTTGTCGGATGTTTTCAGAAGAATTCTGGATTTATTTTTATTTTTTTGTAGTTATTAGATTTGGTTGCATTTTTTTTATGATTTATTAATTTCCTGTTTTGCATGGTTTTAAAACGAGGCAAGGACAATCTACCTAACAAAATGAACAACTAATCTTTGTTGATTAATGTAACTCTTAAAGAATAAAACTTGTTCAATAAGAATGGTGGAATAAATCCTTGAGCTTATTTTACGATCTTCAACTTATAACTGCTGCCTGGGGTAACCACGAGGTCTTCGATGCATGAAATTTAGTTTGAGCATGTACCTATATGTAATTTTTCTTTATTCCTGCTGCTTTGTAAAGCATGCATGAAATTGATTTCAGTCACTCATTACCGCATACAAACGGCTCACTGTTGCCTAGTTGGGAATCAAAATATGTCATTACTATAAAGGTGATTTCATTCTCATTGGAATATTTTTAGAAAAATAGCCGAGTGGACTGATTTCACTATTTTTTAAAAAAAAGCGACATCTATTAGAGCATGTACTAAGAACGTAGTCGGCTTGCTATGTATGCTTATGTTTGTTGAAGTAGTATGAACTAGTAAATGTAGATGGCGCTACTTGAAAAAATGCGTTATGGCGCTAAATTCAAATCCGTTCTCAGTGGGGTAATATTATATACTTAGTTTTTATTGAATTTTGGAACCTACTTAGTCATTTTATTTACAAAGTCTTCTCGAACAAGTAAATACTTAAAAATCAAGACAAGTAGAATAATCTATCACTTGTAAGCTTAATGCATGACTCGTAATACTTTCTTGTTCTTGTCATTACAAACCGAGTAAAATGAGACTATATATTATTGTGTTAGGTTAGACTGGGGATGGGAATGTAATATACATTAACCAATTCTAAACCTGTTTTATTTTTTTCAGTATGTGGTAGTACCTCCCAGAAGATCTACCGCTGAGGCTTTCCAGATTTTGATTTCACATATGTTTGGAGACGCTGGAAGTCCTTACTTAGTAGGAGTGGTAAGATTTTTTTATCTATAAGTACTAATATTATAAAGAAGAAAGATTTGTATGTTTGTATCTCTGTAACGAATAAAAACAAAAACTACTGGACCGATTTTAAAAATTCCTTCGTATTCATACGGGAACGGGTTCTACGGGTGAAACTGTGCACAACCGCTAGTGTTATATAATTATAGAGGCCAATGTGTAGACGAGCTTTATGATAATAAATATAAATATGATTATCTATTTATTTTGTGGCACAAGAGCTTGGCGAAGGCCACACAAAATTTTTTCAATTGCCTTCCACTATAATTGTGGTGTTTATTTGAAAATTTACTTGTTACTACGGTGCGGTACTCCCGCGAGCATTCGCTTAGATAAAAAAAATCAATAATCCCGGAGGGGGTAGGCAGAGGTATTCCATTTCTGGATATACCCACTTTTCATCAGATATTCTTTGGACCCCTTAACGTGATAAGTGGTGAGCCCATCGCCGGATCGGGTCTGTTATACATGTCTCAGAATTTATTCAAGGACCTGCGGATTTCCTCACGAGTCACAATGTTTTCCTTCACCGTCGAGCTAGTGATAAATATGTACGTAAGTTTTTAAAAACTCATTGGTATATGCCAGGATTCGAACCCGAACCTCACTGATTTTCATCATGTGAAACAGGCTCTCGTAACCATTCGCTTAGACTTTTAGAAAATATTGTAATTAAAATCTTTGTTAGTTGCTTAGGTTTTCAATGTTTACTAAGTAAATGCTTTTGGCAAGTGCTGTCCTATAACAAAATATTTTACATAAAATTCTAATTTGTTCCCCAGATATCAGAAAGCCTGAAGAGGTCGCTGTCAACCACGGAGGAGCCGAGCAAACGCGTGCAGTTTATGTCACTTCAATACGCTCTCTTCGTCACTTGTTTCGTGGAAGTGATCGGGGCTATATTCTTCTTTCTCACAGCCATTTATATCGTCAGGGACAAACTCAAAGTAGACCGATCCATCGCCGGTAAGCTTTATTAACCGTTCATTACTTATGTAGCTTGATTCCTTTAGCTTTCTTGTTTTAGTTTGTGCTCTAGTAATATAATTTATCCTGTCAATCCAGCAGGACCACTATATCGCAGAGCTCTCTATTGCCTGTTCTGTGGTCCTGTTGGAATGAAATGAACTAGAATTTGGTTATCGGCTGCAATTTTACATTGTTTCAGTTACTTCAAAAATAATTTAGTGTAGGTGAGTGCATAGCTGATTAATAGCTTCTTGTGCACGGCCTAGCTAATTGTCCTTTTCATCTATAAATTTATTATAGTAATCGATAATAGCGTTCGAATTATTATGATTTTTCCGATCACTGGGTTTTCATAAATATTCTACACCTTTTAATTAAATTTTAAATTTGCAATCTATCGCATCTTTACCACTTATTTATAGCATGCTACAACAACACATCACAACATGCAATTCAATGTAAAATTTACCTTCTGTTAACGATAAAATATGTACTGCATTATTATACTAAACTAAGAGAATTAACATTTGGGTGCATTTGGTTATGTCGTTATTTGATCACATTTATATGGTTTTTTTTCTTTTGCAGAAGCTGAAGCACAGAACAGGGAGCCATCACACAGTAGCGCCAATGAAGACACCGGCAGTGTGGAATAGTGACGCGGACTGTCCATTTAGTAAATTAGATCTGTGCTGTGAATCCACAAGATACTGTGTTCCAGTCGTGTTCGTTGTCGGAGTTTATCAGTCACATAGTGGTTACTGCTTAACACCACGACATAAAAAGCTTTCGATATGTAACCCCAAGCCTTTAAATTAATGCAATTTGGGTTTATATTACCTTAATTAATTTTACTTTGGATAGAAATTACCTAATTGTTTACAAATAAAATATTTTATTGTAATTTCTTACAAGGCGGAAAGACTGATAAAAAGGCGTAGTGAACAAACCACGGGTTAAGAATTGTGTACATGATAGCGTGAGATAGAATGTAATTAATGTAAGGCTTAGGAACTAGTAGCGCAGATCGTTCTGTTACCTATATAGTTAAGAAAAACGTGTGCCTGTTAAATTATGATTTTTAAATCTTAACAATAATGGAAGCAAATTAATTTATGTATTTGTTTGGGAATAGTAATAAAATACAAATGAAATGGATTGTGTCAGTGGCACATATTCCGTTAGCTAGTTACAAAATAATTGTATGTTGTTGCGAGTGTTGTCCATATTATGGTATAATTTGGAATAATTGTTACTGATTTCATACTTTTATATTATCATCATTTTATTTGTTATGAAAGATTTATCATTTTTTGTTTATGCACGTATAACATAATTTATTGTTTGTCCGCTATGAAGATACAAATATTTAAGCAGTTTAGCTTACTTGTCAAAAAAAACAAACTATTACAGTTATCTGGTCCTGCCTCTACTTAAACAGTGTGAAAAGTATGATGGGAGAAAATTGTAGCGTTAAACTGCGCCGGATATCTTAAAGACTGAATTAATTTAATGTTTCTCTCTAGATTAATTTTCACTTAGACAATGTTAGTGTAAATAAATTGTCGATATCGTATGGAATTGAAAAAATATATATTAATATATTTTTTATAAATGAAGTTTTATTCCTTACTGTATGTAACTACCTAAAACTAATAAAATAAAACAAAACAAACCATATGTATTGAAAATAATTCGTTCATTTTCACGAAAATAAAGATCATGTGACATTGATCAAAGGAATGATGGCACAATAAGTATTATTAAAATAACTAAGCAGAAAAACAATCTGCTTCAGTCTAAACACTTAATTTTAAAAACAACAAGAGCAATAATCAACAATTCGTAACAATGAAACATTACTTAAACATTTTACATTAAAATCCAAATTAAAAATTCAAATTATTTGTCACTTTAGTACCAGCTATGTACTTGATGTTGCTTGCTTGATGCAACAGGTTGATATCAAATAAATATCAAAACGGGTACGTATTTGAATGGCTAAAATTAAAAAAACCCAACGTAAAATAACCTACGTTTAAAATCCCTAAAATTTAAATACCCAATTACTTATAGTTAAAATACCGAAAGCTTAAAATGTCAAATGGATATTGTATTACTGAAGTTAAAAAGGATAAAACCTGAAATACCTAGGTACAAAGTTCCTGAAATTGATTTACCTGACAGTTAATTGACCAAAATGACAAATACCGATATTTATGTATGTCTTAGGTATGTACATAATGTGCTTAACATATTGTATTATACTTACATAACAACGGTTAAAATAAAACCTCTGTTTGTTGGTCATAAAAATAACCTAACATCGAAGACCAGGGCGATGGCTCCGCTTCGCCCCCACCCTGGCCTTCTGAAGGTTATTTTACGTTGGGTTTTAAAATTTTAGACATTCAAATACGTACCCATCAAAACACCATTTTTTTACATTTTTGTCTGTCTGTCTGTGCACGCTTAACGCGAAAACTACTGGACGGATTTTAATGATATTTGGTGTTGAGATAACTGAGTAACTAGATCAACATCTAGGGTACGTTTTACTCAAGGGAAATATCTCATTTCAACGGGAAAATATACTGGTTAAAAAGAGAAAAACTACTTCGAAACGTACGTGAAATACATAAAATTAAATAACGTGTAAAAAGAAATCAATTTTGGATGGTGCTTGAGGTAGACACAAAATCACGCTTTATTAAAAAATATGAATACAATACTTATGATTGGAATCATACAACCTAAGTGTCATCGTAGCAGCGCCACGGCTTCTGAGTATTTGGACCGGATATACATTACGTACCCATTTCTTACAACGCGCACCGTTTTCATAGACACAAATATCTGAAACAGCCTAAGAGCCCCCGCGCATTAGGCGGCGTGGCCGCTGGTGACCTAGTGCGCGCACTTGCATATGTCACGGAGTACTTAGTTGGCCGCAGCGACCTAGCCGCCTAATGCGCGGGGGCTGTAACTAATTTCAATGATATTTTCTGAATGTGCATGGTTTCATTAAACTTCAAAGAAAGGATAGTTGTCAAGATATAAAAAAACATGGCTGGACAATGTCCCGAGCTCACTTTTGTGATTTTATTATTCTCTACCTTGGAACGTTAGACAAATGCAGTTTCATATTGTTAATTACATTTCTTATCAGGGCCAATTATTACAGCACAAGCGACGCAAAGCTTGTTTTAATTTTATAAAGATAGAAAATTAACAAACATAATTATACGAATGCAAGGGGCGTTACACTTCCGGTGCGTGTAGTGCAACTGCATTGCTAGTCACCGTTGCCGCTTCAATTTGAATTGGCCCTTACATCGACCTCTGAGGAGAAATTCGCCTTCTACAACCTCTCAAGACACCTCGTCTTTTCCGTCCAATAATACGCAAAACAACATTTAGCTCTGAACACGAAAATTGTACCTTTTAATAAAATCTGGTTGATTTAGCATAATCATCCGACGTCACAATGCTTGTATGTCGACTACTTTCGCAAAAGGCAAACACTCCAGTTTGTCAATAATTTTTAGGAGATCCAGTCATCCAACTAAATACTAATCAATGCTTATAACTCAAACTTATTTAATCAGGTAACATTCATAATTATGACTACAACTCAACTTAAGTATTACGAGGTAGCAAATTAGAATAGGTTAAGTTTACTTAATCATCCGAGCATAGACTAGTGGCTGAGCCCGTGTCATCTTTTTCTATCTCAGGGTACACTGCAATCCTGAGTTTCTTTGGGATAGGCTCGCATGAGCTGTAACTGTCGCTCAACACCCGTTTCGGCCTGGCCTGACGTTTGGATGCCGCGGCAGTGCGATCATCGGAGTTGTTGTTTTCTTGATCAGACTGACATGAGACAGACAGTTGGGAGAAGCGTTTGACTTGCGCCGTCTGCGTCAGTAGCCTTTCAACCCTGATGATAACTTCAGCATCCTGGTAATTTATAACGGGTAAAATTACCAGGTTTGTCATTGATGGTTGGTTACTCAAAAATGATTTTCTTTCAGTGTAGTATCTATAGTTCACATTTTGCTAATTTAGGTAACGAAAATATTTGATTAAAAAATAATTAATATTTTATTATTTTATCATTGCAAAAACACAATAATTTTTATTAGTCAAATGGAAAAATGTGAACTGTGACCGACCGAACCCATGTTACATGAAGTAGACTATAGCAATAAATTTGCAGGTGTCACTCCGCAGAGTTTATAAACCCCTGTTAGCACCTATTCTAACATCTTTATAGTAGACTAGCAACGCCGCGCGGTTTCACCCTCGTAGTTCCCGTTCTCGTGGGGATACGGGAATAAAATATAGCCTATGTGTTATACTGATGTATAAGCTATATCACTGTAAAGTTTAATCAAAATCCGTTCAGTAGATTTGCGTGAAAGTACAAATTTTCGCGTTTATAATATTAGTACGAGTGAAGATAAAAAAAAAAAAACCTTTGGAAGGAACATTTTTCTAATGGGTTTACCCTAAATTATACATACAGTGAAACTGAAATGTTTACCTGCATCCAAGCATGGTTAAGTATCTGGTCCAGTGAGATTCGCCTGTTCACGTTTACCGTGAGCATTCTCTTCATGAGGAGTTTAGCTTGTAAGCTGACGCCCCGCCAGTGCGCCTCAGAGAATTTGTACCTCCCGTACAGGATTTGGTCTCTCAGAGTCAGATCTTTATAATCTGACGAGAAAGGTAGGTAGCCTACGAGACTGTAAGGTAAATTAAATATTAAGTGAATTACTGACTAGTTAGTAAACATCATTAAAACGAATCCTGTAATGACTTCACATTTTGGTGGAGTAATCTTGGGTCTTGTAGGGTAATTTGTAACTAATGCATAATGCTTATTTGGCTGCTTACTGTTATCTGTCAACAACCATTATATAAAATATGTTTTAATTAGTACTAACCAGAGCAGTGATAGCCTTACGGTTAAAGAGCCTGCGTCACATGATGATCGAATCCTGGCATGTACCAGTTTTTCAAAACTTACGTACATATTCATCACTAGCTCGACTTAAAAGGAAAACATCGTGAGGAAACCCGCCGGTCCCAGAATTAATTCTGAGACATGTGTAAAAAGACCCGGTCCGGCGATGGGCACACCACCTATAACGTTTAGGGGTCCAAAGAATATCTGGTGAAAAGTGGGTATATCCAGAAATGGAATACCTCTGCCTACCCCCTGAATAAAATGCGTGAGTTTTTTTTAATTACCTAGTTCTAAAATTTTAATCTACCTCTGAACCATTTCAAAAATTACTAACCTTGTCAGTAACAATTATAATTACAAATGACGTACCAAACAAAAAAGATTACTCCAAGGCTCCACACATCAACTTCGGGTCCATAGGAGCGCTGTCCATTGGCCCGAAGCACCTCAGGTGCAAGGTACAGTGGTGTTCCGCACATAGTCTTCATGAAAGTGTGCTCTCCAACAAACTTGCTCAGACCAAAGTCGGTGATTTTCACCAGTGTCTCGTCCTCTTTACCCTCCAATAGTACATTCTCCGGCTGAAAAATATTATTTAAAGTTTTGAATTTGGCCAGAACTCTTTTATGTGTAATATTTGAGTTACATATTCTCACAAGATAGGCTGTGTGTGTCTATCGATAGAAGTGTTTAATATGTCTAGTCCGTTTTATATATTGTGTTATATTTAAATATAAAGACGCAACGCCGAAGACATACACATACTGACATTATATAATAGATATATGTCGTGCCTAGATCATTGAATTGAACATTTTATGAAATAGTCTAACCTAACCAAATCATGAAGTGATCAATTCTATGATCTGGGGGTCGATTTTTGAATCTCACCAAGTGACTAATTCTCACAGATGTGAGTGATTTCCGAAAGTTCGTATTTTTGAAACTCATCGGTGACTTACATTTGTCATACCTATGATATCGATTTACGAGTGCCCCTACCCACTCGCAATTGAAATCACCATGCGATTGTTTTTGTCAGTTGACGTAGGTATGTGCCATCTGCAAAAAAGTGCCAAAGTATGTTTTTCGGAAGAATTAGCAGCGTGGCTCGATTGTTATATTTTGTGATTGCGACGATTTATTGAAAACAGCGTGTGACTTTCAAAAATACGGCTTTTGGAAAATGGTGACATAAAAGTCATCGGTGATAATTTTAGTCACCGGTGATTTTGATATCACCAGTGAGATTCAAAAATCGCACTCCTGGGCACGACATATACATTGTTGTCGCATCTCTCGAGTACATACGACATACACACAGGAAACTCACCCTCCATAGCATAACTAATGCCATGAGTAAAGAGGATAGAGGGTATTTAAGTCAACAAAACTGAAAGAATTTTGTCTTTCGATGTTTCAACAGAAAAAAGAAAATTCTGAATAGGTACTTATGTAGTTTAGTGAAATAAAAATAATACTTTTAGATCTCGGTGTGTGATTCCACGGGTGTGTAGGTACTTGACAGCCAGCACTATTTGTCTGAACAAGAACCGCGTGAGCCTTTCTGGAAGATGGCCGTATTTCGTAATGCGATCGAACAGTTCTCCTCCTTCCATCAGCTCTAGTATAATATAAACTGCCTCGCGGGAGTCGTACACTTCTTCTGTTGCGACTATACAGGGCTGGAATATCAAAGGCGTAGTACTTGCTTAGCTTTAATAAAAAACACCCAAGTCATATTGTCCACTGTTAGCAGGAATAAATTGCAATGAGATTTTACACATATAATAAAACAGTAGAATAAATGAAGTCGGAATATATTCCGGAAACAGTGTGTATAGTCAGAGTGCAAATAAATAACATTATAGAAAAAAAACCTTGTTTTCTGAGCCACTACATTTTGTATCTTTTTTTTAAAGAACATATTTATATTCTATTGGTTTCTTCTTTCGTAATCGCGAATATACTTGACGGTTTACCAATGCGAGGGAGCGCACTCTGAAGTCTGCCGCCCCTAGGCCGCTGCCTATACCGCCTATTGTCAAATCCAGGGCTAGTCTTAACGAGTTTTTTGATTTAACCTTCGATGATCGAAGGGCCCTCCATAAAACATAGGCTATGTATTGATAATAATACATTGATTATTTCATTTTTCATCCATCATCAAAGCCTGGCATGTACCAATGAGTTTTTCAAAACTCACGTACATATTTATAATTAGCTCGACGGTGAAGGAAAACATCGTGAGGAAACCCGCAGGTCTCAGAATTAATTCTGAGGCATGTGTAACAGACCCGGTTCGGCGATTGGCTCACTACCTATCACGTTTACGGGTTGAATATTCTTGTGAAAAGTGGGTATTTCCAGAAATGGAATACCTCTGCCTACTCCCTCCGGGATTCAAGGTGTGAGATTTTTTTTCATAGTTAATTTTTTTTTATAATCAAAATTGAACAGCAGGGAAACAAAAAAGAAATGTTGTATAAAGCTAAATGCATAAAGTTATGTGTAAGCTATACTTAGTAAAGTCATTATAATAATTAAACATAGAAAAAATTTATAAGTTGTTACAAAATACATACATGGCTCAGAGTTTTCATAATGTTCACTTCATTCATGATTTTTTCAGGGTTATTCAAATGGTGAATTTGTCCGTTTGTCAATCTCTTTTTCTTTATTGTTTTCATAGCATGCTTGGTGCATTTTGTCTGGATAAATAAGGCAACATGTTATCACTATATATCACTGCCTTTTGTTTTAGATGTATAAAACTTACCCTTATCTACCATTCTATCCAAAAGGTAAAAAGACATAGACAAAGACATGAAAATACTAAATTAGTAAACACTTAATAATTATCTAGAAATGTCTTTCAATGGTATTGTTACATAAGGATCTACTTTTAAATAACAATAAAAAAAATGTGGGCAACTGCTAATCTTGAGTAGATTATGAGGTACAGTTGTTTGTATGTTTGTAATTAGTAATCTCTGAAATTCCGAAAATTCTTTCACTGATATAAAGCTCCACTATTCCTGAGTTAATATGGGTTATATCATTCAAGAAGGTGAAACAATCGGGCGCAGCTACTTCGCATTAAACATATTTACCTTATCATAAACTAATTTCACAACACCACAGGCACCTTGTCCCAGTGTCCTTGATATGTAATACTTTTGTGAAATCTCCTTTGGCACTTGATCTTGCTCATTTTTATGCAAGTCTTTAAATATAAAAACTGAAAATTAGAATGAAGATAATATATCTGAACTTCTGAATTGAACTTATGCGCTTATAAGTCACATAATACCTTATGCGTTTAATAAAAAAATAAACAAAAACAAAATACTTTTCATGGCCGGATGAGTTACAGCAATCTCATCATTGTCATCAAGAACTCTGCTGTTGCCTTTCCCAATCTTGACACCGTTGACGAAGGTGCCATTGTAAGACAAGTCCGTTATGATAGCAGGGCAGAGTGGTTCCCTGAAATATAGGAGATTCCTAAACATAGGTTACACTTTTTAACATAAAAATAATAAACTCATGCTGTATCCCCTGGGGAGTTGGCAGGCTTCTAGTCCTGGAACTACCCACGCTTCACTTTTTTTTTACACTTTTAAGTTGAATTACTCTGGTTTTCTATCAAAACCAAATGTATGCAAAAAACTTAATAGGACTACATTACATATCTTACTTGAGAATATTATTAGGTTGTCTAAAAAGGTGAGTAATAACACTCGAAATTTATTTTTACTCTTGCAAGATGGTGCCCTTCGAGATGATTTAACAAGTAATGAAGAAAAAAAGGTTTAAAGATATTTAAGCGTAAGTAGTACTAACGCCAAATCTCTTTTCATTATAAAATGCTGCTTGCTGACATTTCTAATGATGTCTTCTTTGATGATGTCTTTTTTCATAGGAAATGTACAGTTCAGTGCTCTTCCTAAGCTAAATTCAGGCTGAATCAAATCTGAAATTAATTCTGTGATGAAAAATAAGTGACAACACTATAGGGGCTCTACAGATGGAGCAACTATCTCAGCAACTGGCAACTAGCTGTTTACATAATATGGTTTAATGGAACTGCGCACACATAGCAACTCAAGTCCAGAGTTTCTGTGATTGACCAGTTTTCAGTTGCTGCAATAATGTTACAGTGACTAAGTTAGTTTCTCATTGCCAGTCAGTCATTCAGGTATCACCAACAATCGGTCACCATTATGTTCACTTTACAACAATGTACTTACTTCAGTCTTTACTAAAACTTTTCATTTCTTTAAAGTGTTTTAAGATAGTGAAAGAAATCCAGATTTATCATCTACACTAATATTATAAAGAGGACAGAATTATATTTGTGTGTTTGTAACAAATAAACTCAAAAACTACTGGACCAATATTAAAAATTATTTTGCCAATGGAAAGCTACATTATCAGGGAGTAACATATATTTTATTCCTTTATTCCTCGGAACTATAAGGATGAAACCGCGCAAAATGTCTAGTATCTAATTACTGCTGCATTGCTCGAGTTTATCCACGTTACTATGGAAATTTTACAAAACAACTTGCATACAAACATTGCCCAGACAATGAGGTACACAAAAAAAAAAGCCAAAAGCCATTCTTGAGTTATGCACTCAGAAAAAGATTAATCCATAATTTTTTATTTATGGATATTATTTAGCCTTCCAATTACAGCCCCAAACCTCTCTCCTTCAGGCTGGCTCTCTTATGAAAGTGCCCAACCGCGTATGACTCAATGTATGGGTGATTTTGTAGTTCAGTTTAATATTAAATTTCGTCCATGATGTACCTAGCAGGTTTTCTTCTACCTATTACAGTACGGCCGTTTTAACTTGGCTTCTCTGAACATAGGCTTTGCCTGCGCAAAACCCCCTCTTACCGCCGAATGATCGCTAAAAAATGTCAATGCGCAGCCATTTGCGCAACTTCAGAGCTGCCAAGTTATAACGGCCTTACTGTACTAATACATAGAAAAGATGAATAATTAACCAAAAAAGTATAGCCACCAAAATCCATAAAAGTGAGGGTATAGATAAATAATAGATAGATCTCTTCTATCCAATACTATTATTACGATATAATGCATAGTGCACTGCAGGGTTTGTCTAGGTTATCTACCAACTTACCGTAGTACATCGGCTTGTGCTGTTCAGTATTTCTCCAGCAACCTCCACTATTCAAGGACACTTTTGTAGAATATAGCCTTCCCCAAATTGTAGGTATAACGGCTGGAGTATTATTTTGACTCCATTCTACCTGTGAATTTTGTGTTTGTGTTTGTGTGTTTTCAGTGTCTGGTTTTAAATCCTCGGCCATAGCCGTAAAATTTTAATACGTGAACTGCAAACAAAATACTGGTCTATATCAGATGTAAAAAAAAAATACCTACCTATTTGCAAAAATACCGCGGCAGACACACACAACTTACAAACAATCAAAATAATATAACAGATTTTTTGTTACTTTTATTTTAAGAAAAGGCAAAGAGATCTCAAATCCTACAGCCACATCATTTCACTTTACTTTGAGATATATCTGTAGGCTATAATAATATTGCTCAGCATTTATACATAGGTACCTACATTCTTAGTACAAATCGATAGTAAAATGTCCATAGGGCGTTTTTCAAATAGTTTGACCATCACAAAATCGAGTTGTCCCACGTCTTTAACCTACTTTTTAGGATTAATACTAGATATTTCCATATTAAGGCTGTATGTTTTCTAATGAATTAACAATTAAAATTATACGAAATTTACTTCAAAATGTGATATAAATGAATACAACTAATTATTTTTGCCATTTAAACACTGAAATTCGGGAAAAATATCGATGTCCCCTATATATGTTGCGAGCTCGTTCCATGTAGATTTTGAAAATTCAACCTCCATTAACTTGTAAAAGTTGTTTTAATGTCAGTTGTTTTTTACGTTCTATAGGTGTCTAGATACTTGAAAAATCTGAATCTAAACTCTAACTTACTCTAAACAGGGGTTAAAATGATTAAAACTCTAATTGTATGTTGTCCCAAGAAAATGAGTAAACCGGAATTTCCGGGATAGTCACGGCTCTTGGAGTCTCCAAGAGTATAGGTACCTATTATCTTACTACCTACACCGTATACCGTTAGAATTTATCATAAAACCTTGTTTAACAAATTATTATAACAAAATGACTTCAGGTTACATAAGTAGGTATACCTATTGTTTTTGTTAACCATAATTTACTTGCGATTTTATTCCTACGTCAGTAAACATGCTCAAAAGAGTTCATGCCTAATAGATAGGGAAAGGAAGGATCAGCAGTGTTCACGTGTCGCCTGATGTCAGATTAATTAAAAGTTTGGTTACGGCTGCGTTTGGCACTAATCCAAAAGTTGATTGTTATCCATTGGGATTTTACTTTACCTACCTACGTATTTTATATCACAGAAGTTGATGATACTTAGTTTACATTTTATGTAATAAGAATATTAAAATACCTTTCAAATAGAAATACCTATATAATAAATAATTAATACCTTTATAATTACAGTAGGTACCTACTTATAAATGGTAGGTTACCTACATAATGTAGATGAAAGTTTTACAAATACCTACCTACTACGTAAGTAGTTACCTATTCGAATGTTTTTTATTATAATCCCGTAAATTAATAAAAGTCTTACCGACCTCATTTATTACATACCTACAATTTGTAAATAAAATAAATATGCTCACGCCTCTATCCCCGAAGGGATCGGCAGAGGTCCTTCATTCCACTCCTGCAAATACCTACTTTTACCAGGAGGTATATTTTTTGTACCCCTAAATGACAGGTGGGTTGGTGCTGTTACATTACATATGCCCGAGAATCAACTCTGGAACCTGCGGGTTTCCTCATGATGTTTTCCTTCACCATTCATCTAGTGGTAAATAAATATGTAGATGTAGGTACTTACCTACGTCAGTTTTTGAAAAACTCTTTGTTACATGCCCTCACAAAGATTCGAACCCAAGCCTCGCTCATGAGAAACTGTCACACAAACCAGAGGCCTATCACTGCTCTCGGGGATACTAGGTACTGTATACAACGCGTCACAGAATAAGCGCGATTCCTCATACATGTAGGTATCTACCCCAATTAGTATCTATATTAATATAAAAAAAATAATTTGAAGCATTCGTACTTTAGTTTTGCCTAACCAAATTTCTTAAATAAAGAGCAATAATAGAAAGGTTTCCAGCTGGGCACCCACTACTCTAATAATAAAATCAGGTCATGGCAGTCATGAAAGACATCATAAGGTAGGTATATACTTTCAGTTAACGACGCGAAATATGCAGGTACGTAGATCCCGGGTGCCCAAATGAATTTATAATTCAATTTTTACGGCACCTTTTAAATGAAAAATATGTACCTATTGTTATTAATATATTTCATTCAAACTAGCCCTAAGGGGATAAATTAGGGTAGATATTGTTATTGGGAAAAGAATTGAAACAATAATTTAGTAAAGCCCTTCATTTAATTTAAATGATTCTCCTTGTGATATAATTTGTGGCCCATTGATGTAAAATTGATTTCAAATTATTAATGCGAATTTCAAATTATATCGGCGCCAAGACTTCGCCTCCCGTAGCGAAAGTAACGATTCCCGTGATATGAAGTAAATCTATTGGAGGTCATAAGAACATTCTAAAATGAGATCGTGGGCACGTGCAAAATATATAAGGTAGGTACCTATTACCTACTCACTAATATACCACGCCACGAGAAGGCTACTTGGCCCTCCTTAAATTAATATGCGGACTGTTTTTTTGCTTTCCTACAAGTTAAGAATTAAGATGGCGGGAGGGATGATGACTGTGTCCAAAATAGTCCAAATATTTTTTGTCAGTCCAAGTTATTAAAACCTTTATTAAAACTAGCTTTAAAAGCATTCGAAATTTTAGACCTTCAAATACTTAGGTTGTAGGTTCACTTAAGTATATACCTACGTTCCCTCCTCCTCTTCTTTGTTTTAAGTAAGTAAATAAAAATCTATTTAAAATAGCCAGTGCTACATAATGAGATTTGTATATTTATTTTAGGTCCCGTTCGTTTAGTAATTGTAGGTCCTGGAAAGAAGTTCCTTTAGATTTGACGTAGTGTTTAATCAAAGACGTTTAAAGAAAAAGTTTCTCTCTTCTATAGACTGCTAATGTTCTAAAGTTGATGTGTATCTAGATATTACTTTTAAAATTTTAGAGTTTCTGTTTCTCATAAATTTATTATTACTTAGATTTAATCTATAAGAAGACATAACAAACCCCTTCTATCATGATTATACCATTAGGTACCATTATCATCATTAGGGCTAAATGCAATTCGATACAATAGATACTTAGCTTACCTATATGTGTATAGTTAGATTGTTTTAAAATTTACATAACATTCAAAAGCAAAGTTTAATGTTCAAACTTTGCCCATATGTTTATGTAGGTATAATGGTTGGCCTTGATCAATCTATTGCCTCGCCGTGTCCCGATTAATTAGATTTACCCGGCAAAGCCAGGAAATATTCAGTCAACTAGCTAGATTGATCTTGCACGTAGAGATATTAATATTATTATAAGATTAGCAACTTGTATTTATTTACATCAACAAGTAGCTGTTCTGCGCAGTTTCACCCGCGTAGTTATTCCCGTCCCTGTGTCAATACGGGAATAAAATATAGCCTATGTTAGTCCATGATAATGTAGCTTTCCATTGAAAAAATATTTTTTAAAATCGGTCCAGTAGGTACCTAGTTTTCCTTCTTATATTATTATTATAGTATAGACTAGCGGGTGTCCAGCGGCGATGCCCTCGCGGATCCAGTTATGCCTACGACATAATAACACACCTACATACCAAATTTCAAGTTTCTAGGTGTAATCGTTTCGGAATAGTATTCGTACCTACCTACTAGGTATATTTATCTTTTTACCCAGTTTTTATATTTTTGGAAATGAGATATTCCTGGAATTAAAAATACCCTGGATCTTGACCCGGGTACTTAGTTATATCCACACTTAAATTTCCTCAAAATCTGTCCAATAGTTTTTGCATGACGCGTGCACAGACAAACAGACAAAAAAAAAATCAAAAATTGGTGCTTTGATATATCGACATCGATATCTACACTTCAGCTAAAATTTTCCAAAAATATTTTATGTACAGATACGGCCTCATTAGATTTTTATTATATGTATAAATTAGTGTAGAGGTATATAGATAAAAGTTTATGTAAATATTTAGATAAGTACCTACATAAAAATTGAATAAGTATAGGATTTATTTCTCGTTTTACCGGCGGTTCGGGACGAGCACAATATAATTTGCAAGTTCAATTAAATCCATGCATCTGAATGGAAATTCGTACTGAATAGAAAAAGAAAATCCCGTAGCATGTCGCTTAATTTAAAACCTACCAGGGAATTACAGGCGATTCTATTCATAGCCCAGAGTCGCTGCTAGGAGGAACGCGATATACCTCCAGTATGGCAATACTATACAAATCATCAGACTTAACTTAAATACGGTGTAACCTTATAAATCAAATTAAAATAATAATATCATCACGCTATGACTACAAGGAGACCGAACAGAAAAACGGACTCAATAACTACTTATGTAATTTGACGATTTCAATGCTTGAAATGCAATGCAATGCGTGCATAATATCATTTTTTTTAAATTTTTTCCACGTTCGAAATACCAAACCAAGTCTAACTCGCGGCCAACAACTACATCCATAATAATTATCATTCATTTGTTTTTTTTTCAGTATTGTCCACGTTAAGTGTGACCTGTAGATGCTATGCATTTTAAAAGTACCTAGTGTTTCTTTTTATATATTTTTTTATAAGTAGGTATCTATTGGAAAAGTTGTATTTGTCATTTCTCAAGATGCAAGATGTTAAGCCGTAAAATAGTAACAGATAATCAGAAGATATTTTGCCATTTATAACATTTAGTAGCAGGAATAATTGCTTCCCTCCGAGGACGACTGTAGAGTGCCTTGTTATTAGGATTTTGCCTTTTCTGGTTTCGGTACTGATAATTACATCCTTAGTAGTTGCATCCCTTTAATGTTGAAATATGGATCCGATTCTGCTGGCAGCCATTTTGATTCTATGGCAGGGCACAGCGTTATTCCAATTCTGTGGCTTACCTACTGGATCAACAGCTTAGGATATTTGTGTTGCTAATGTTCTTCCGAGTCCCGCAAGACCCTGTTGCCCGGGCGGCGCGGCGGTTACGGAATGGATTTGATTTTGTCATACCTAATATCAGTATGTATATTTTGTGATTTTGTGTCAGATAATATATGGATGATATGGCCTTGTTTTAACACTGTAGGTACCTACCTATATTACTATGTGCATGCTTTTGTATATTTAACAAAAGTGAGTACCTATATTTTTTAATACCTATATTTACTAAAATTTAACTTACCTACATGTAGGTACAATATGAAGCAGATTACCAGCAGTTTGGAATGATTGGAGTCGGAAGTTCAAAGAACATTGAGATATACCTACTGCAACTACAATTTTCCGTCCTTCCGTCTGTTTGTCACCAGGCTGCACGGCTGTAGGTATCTTAAGAACCGCGATAGCTAGACAGTTAAAATTTTCACAGATGTTGTATTTCTATTGCCGCTACAACAACAAATACTAAAAAAAAAAAAATTAAGGGGGACTCCCAAACAAAAAACGTGTTTTTTTCCGTTTTTATAGATAATGGTACGGAACCCTTCGTGCGCGAGTCCGACTCGCACTTGGCCGGTCTTTTTATGATACGTATACCGTAGGTACCACTCCTGAGTGCCTAACTCCGGAAATAAAGACACACTTAATATCCCCAAATAGGCTATGCTAATTTAAAGGAAAATTGATTCCCATATACACTCCCGGACACATCTAATATCGGGCCACCTAGGGTTTTAAGTTTTGACGGTCCCTAGCTAAAAATAAATGTTAGGTGGAGCAATAAGTTGGTATGCAGTTTTGAAGCTGATTGATTGGTCAACCTTTTGATCTCAGAATTGTGAAAAAAAATAAGAAAATTCGAGTTTGTTCATTGTTTTCAACGATGCAAGGGAGGAGAAAACTTTTTTAATTTGGGAAAGTTGGTTTTTTTTATTTATGTTTCTGATTATTGGTGCAAGAATATGGCTACTGCAAACTTTGAGCCAGTTTTGACCAAAAAATATGGATACTGGGCTTGAAATTGCCGCCAAAGCTGTAGCACTTCTGCAGGCCGGGCATAGCCAAAGAAATGTGAGTGCACAACTGAATTTAAGCCATACTAATGTCCGAAGAGTTTATTAAAGGTCCTACGTAGAGACTGGCGGCTTCGTTTGTTGTCAAGGAAGACCGCGATCTCGTGTGACAACGTTTTTACCTAGGGACCGTCAAAACTTAAAACACTAGGTGGCCCGATAGATGTGTCCGCCAACATAAATACACCCAGGAAAACTTACCCTACTCATCTGAGGCATTAGAGTAAGGGCATTTAGAGCAACGGCTACTATATATCCTACTAATATTATAAATGCAAAATTTTGTATGGATGTTTGTTCCTCTTTCACGCAAAAACTACTGAACGGATTTTGATGAAATAATAATAATAATAATATAATCTCACGCCTTTTTTTCCCCGGGGGGGTAGGCAGAGGTATTCCATTACTGGATATACCCACATTTCACGAGATATATTGGACCCCTAAACGTCATAGGTGGTGAGCCCATCGGTGAGACCAGGTCTGTTTACACATGTCTCAGAATTAATTCTGAGACCTGCGGGTTTCCTCACGATGTTTTTCCTTCACCTTGGAGATAGTGATAAATATGTACGTAAGTTTTTGAAAAACTCATTGGTACATGCCAGAAACTGTACAGTAATATAGCTTATACATCAGAATAACACATAGGCTATATTTTATCCTATTGTTTTCCCACGGGAAAGGGAACTACGCGGGTGAAACCGCGGGGCGCTGCTAGTATATATAAATTTGTTATAAAACTCCACATGCGAGTCTTAAGAATTCTTTCACCAATTGAAAGCTTACTTTTATGGGAGTCACATGGGCTATAATTTTTCCCCAGGAACGGGACTGACGCGGGTGAAACTGAGGGGCGCTGCTAATAAAAGTTAAGTAATAAAACAATGAAGTTACATAAACATTTTTCAGTTTATTTTATTGACTAGCTATTTAGAGTCGTTCATGTAACACTTAACGATTTGTGGATGCTTTTTTAAATAAATAAAAACTATTATAATAGGTATTAAGAAAAATAAGAATATTTAGCATTTTAGATAATAAATTAATTACTTACTCAAGTACCTATACACCTACTTATAGAATTCTTATAGAATTTAAGAAAATTAGTAGGTGTTTTTATCGAATGAAAACTTCAAACTGTATAATTTAATTTAAAATAATAATAAGTGATTGGATTTCACATATGATTAATTTATTTCTAAAAACTTTTATCTATTTCGACAATCTTCCTTAAGGTAATATTGACTAGACAAACATGTAGAGCAGTGTGAAGAATACATTTCCTATTAATATAATAAAGTGAATAACGGTTAGACATTGACATATTAATTTTGGTCTACTAAATCTAATCACATTATCTATATGTAAAATATTAGGTGTTATCAAGGAATATTTATTAGAACTGCTCATTCTTAGAAAATAATTAAATAATTTACATTGCATAGTAAATTATAAAGATATTGGACTTGTAACTATTTGTTCTAGTTGCACTGCGACACGATAAAAGGTGGCAACTAGTCTAGTAATACGAATAATATTAGGTAATCATTTAATCAATTCACAGTCACATGTTGTAAAACAACGAAGGTTTAATTTATAAATAAAAAAAGGATTGGTCTGACTATATCCTGGTCAAAATGCATTTGAAAACAAATATCAAATGTAGTCGTAGTACAACAATTTAATAGAGCGCTCACCATGAATTTATGCTCGGTCACGACTATACCACTAACACTATAAATATTCGGCTAAACCCCGTATGAATATTAAATACCATTCAAAAACAAAACGAAATTCCATAGCAAGCGCTCACGATGTAGTCTAGTACACAACTAGGGTGGGGTCGTCTTGGTCGTAAGCGTGGCGAGTAGCTGAAGGTGTTCACTTGCGGAAGCATGAGATCGGGTTGAAGTAGCATTGCCGGTAGCGGCCCTGGCGCTTGTCGGTCCGCAATAGCCGGCCGTACACCGAGCGGGGACCCCATCCGCGGGGCTCGGCCTGGGGCCAAGAGCGGCTCACTCTGCCCATCCTGGAATCATAAAGACGCAAAAGGGAAATGTTACAAATTAAGACTCGGACTCTTTATAGTGCACGGGTAGTCATAAAATGTAAGTCTAAGGTGGTAGCTGTTTTTTTTTATTTTGTGCCATACATTCTTATTATCAATGTTCATGACAAGTTATAGTTTTCAGTTAAAGAGTTGGTCACGAGTAGTCAAAATATCAGAAGCAGTTTGTGACTTTGTACGTACCATACCTAATGTGGGGTTACAAAGTCCAATAAATGCTAGTGAAACATTTCGTAGCAACTGATTCGGAAAACTTAAAAGGAAATGGTAGGTAATGTTGTTTGACGTGTAAATTGTTTTGTGCTTGAGCACAACTTTAATTTTACTTTACTCTACGAAATCCCTAAAAGTGTAATTTAATTAACACAGTAAATAATTACATGCGAAGTCGATGCAGTTTTGATTGCATATTCGGCAGTCGCACCACTTAAGTTTTATTACGGGATAACTAATTTTACTCTGCTTTATTTGGCTATATACGCCTATATTCTACATGGTATCACTTCGGAATTCGCAATCTATAAAACGATGTCTTGAAAAGTATGCCATAACGATTGCTTTAATGCAATAGTAGGTAATATTATGCCCAATTTTGGAAGTTACGTACTTTATTTCAAACTAAGCACTTTTAGCTAAAAGCCACCACTATCTGATCACTATCTGATGAATATTGAGGCAACCCATGTAGTAAGAGACTTTATCTTGAGGTTGAGTATCAAAAACTGAAAAAATAAATAATATAATTTTGGAATAAGGTTTCTGGTTATGCACAGTTATAATTGAAAAAGTATTTAACAAGGTTTCGAGGTACAACCCTGCGGTAGGTACTTGATGTACTGTTATTAGCTGGGTTTACCGTGCCGTGCACCCGAGACGCCATTCACAACTCTCTAAAAGTGGGAGGCTGCGGTGACGTGGCAAACAGTGCTAATAACAGGGTGCTCGCTGTATCATTTGTTTACTGTAGAATACATCGTAAAGGTAAACAGAGGATTTAACCAGACACTTTTCTAAAAATCTTATTAAAATTATATAAGTCAGCTTGTATACGTACAGCCGTTGGTTTAATACTCAAAGGTACAGCCAAATCAACTATGGGTAGAGCTGCGACTAAATTGTATACTAACAAGATATCATAATCAGTTATTTTATTTCATGATCTTAATAAGGTTGTACGAAGTAAAAGTAGCATGCATGCATGATTGGGAGATTCATAATTTTTTTTTGGTGTTTGCTGTAGTCGGGTAAGAAAAGAAGGAGTTACGGGTGATTCTGGGTTAGTTCAAATTAAGCTGTCAGTTTTATCATACTTGTGATACAAAGTCACTGTCAGTGTTTAAATGGAATGAATTCTCTCAAGCGTAAAGAGACACTAACTCAATATAATTAGAACACATTTTTCATAGAGACTTGTGACTCGACCGCTTGGATAGCGTGCTCTACCGCTTTTTTACCTTTCCTCGGTATCCAGTTGCATCAGCAGTTTGTGCAGGGCCGCTGTGTTGATGGCGTCCCAGGGCCCAGAGAGGTCCAATAAGTCGTTACTGTCGGGATGCGTCGGTATTGTGTTCTCCGATTGCTCGTAATCAGATTCCTACGGAACATACCGCTAATATAACTGGCGATTAATCAGTCCATTGATGGTAAGACCCACCTTTGTCATAGTCTACATCATAATGGGTAATGGGTGCTGTAACGAGATCACGTCCCCAAGATTTAGATTTAATGTTGTCTAATATAGCTTTAAAGGGGTTTCTAAGCTACAAGCGACTAGAATTTGTGAACTGTGAATATAATTTATGATATAAATATAGATACATACATATAGGTACTGTGTTTGTAGCATACGGAAAACGCTTACAATATAATATTTAATTGATAATTTTGAATGGCTCTATTATTGTTATTTATCTGAATTGATAACACCGTGTATCATGATAACGCACATGGTATTCGTAAACTTTTGCGTTCTCATTATGAAATTATGTAAAATGAAAATATGGCATCAAGTAAGACTTCGCTTAAGTTAAAGTAATTAATAAACGACGATAGTAGTTTGATCATATGATAGTATTTATTGACCACTCAGGTCATGAGACTCGTAGTCATGTTTCACCAAAGTGGGAAAATAGTATTAGTATATTATGGCTCTCACGTTTGCCTATGGTCCCTTCATCTCTTCAATCAAATTAAGTTAATTGAAACACGTCTGAAAAAGTAGTAAATAAAACTATGGGAGACTATTTTTAGGTTCTCAGTTACATACACCTGTGTGTAAGTATTTTTCATATCTCATACTCGGAAAGTAGTGTATGTTTGATCTGAGTACCGGGTCGGAAGCGATGATTCCCACCGCAGAGAGATTCAAGGCTGTGATTCCTGCCCTCGGTCGGGAAATACTTATAGTAATTGCTTCCGACCTTAGGGCGGGAATTAATAAAAAAAAATCGTTTAAAGAAAAGTTTCTCTAGGAAAGAGAATGACTTTCTTCCAACCTCTTTGGGTACTTAGTAGGGATACGAGACTTTTTACATCAATTAAAAAAAAAAAGGTGCGGCCTTGTGAGTGTAGAGGTATAAACAACAGAAAATAGCCTTTTTTTTGTTTACTTTCCCTGAATTCGAAATGAGAAGTAGAGTGTTTAACGCGGGTGGAAGTTATCAATTCCTTCCAACCCTTGTATAACAATCTACTATTCTATTCTTCTTTAATTTATTTAATATAAAAAAAAAGACGTGTGGCACTCGGGGACTGCCGCGGTAAAGCTATTGCATAGCATTTTGTATCAACAAGACTGCCGAAAACAAACGACGTTAGACAATGCATGGCCTTCAAGCCACACCTCCGTGCCCGTCGGAGTGGGGAGCGTGAGGTTCATCCATCCGTCCATTCGTCCGTCCGTCCGTACGTCCGTCCGTCCATCCGTCCGTCCGTCCGTCCGTCCGTCCGTCCGTCCATCCGTCCGTCCGTCCGTCCATCCGTCCGTCCGTCCGTCCGTCCGTCCGTCCGTCCATCCGTACGTCCGTCCGTCCATCCGTCCGTCCGTCCGTCCGTCCGTCCGTCCGTCCATCCGTCCGTCCGTCCGTCCATCCGTCCGTCCGTCCGTCCGTCCATCCGTCCGTCCGTCCGTCCGTCCGTCCGTCCGTCCGTCCGTCCATCCGTCCGTCCGTCCGTCCGTCCATCCGTCCGTCCATCCGTCCGTCCATCCGTCCGTCCATCCGTCCATCCGTCCGTCCCTCCGTCCGTCCATCCGTCCGTCCATCCGTCCGTCTATCCGTCCGTCCCTCCGTCCGTCCGTCCGTCCGTCCGTCCGTCCGTCCGTCAATCCATCCATCTATTCATCCATCATATCATAGACAATGCACGGCCTTCAAGCCACACCTCCGTGCCCGTCGGAGTGGGGAGCGTGAGGTTTTTTTCGTTACGGAATTTCTGGATTCGGTCCCCGCGCTTACGGCCCGCGATAGAAGCTATGCAATAGCTTAAAAATGTTTCAGAAAACAGGTTCCATATATAAGCATGTCAACGCATTAAATAAAAAAAAATTAAACATTATAAAATCAAATTCAAATTCAAATCAAATTTAAATATATTATTTTACATTAATACCTACACAAAATAAATCACATGTCAATAAATAATAAAATTTAAGTCAACAATAAAATATACATTATATGTTTATATCCATATTATATTGTTTTGGTGTACAATAAAAAGTTATTGTATTGTACACCCAAGTAAACAAACTGCTATTTATTTGAATTAATTTATTATTTTATTTATTGTATGATTCTTAGCAAGCATGTCTGTTATGAAGTTTAATAATGAAATTAAATCAATTAAATATTACAATAAAATATTGTTGATGTCAATTTTTAAAATATATGTTGACTTTCGTAAGAACGATAAAAACACCCACGCTTTGAATTAAAAATTTAATTATTCTAACACTATTGTCTATTTCACGTAGGTATCATGAGTTCAGCGACAGTTCACATTTTTTCGTTTTACGCATGCTCTTACGACCAATAAAAAGATTTGATTAAAAATATAAATAATATTTTAGTATTTTACAATTATAAAAAATCAATAATTGTTTTGGATACATCCTAGAAACATACTACATACCTCTTTACAATATTAGTTTAGAAAACATATCTACCAATGGCGCGGCGGCGGCTGTCGTCCACAAAAGCACGAATGTGGCCATCACGATCGCCATGCTGCTGCAAACTGCTGTAGCCTTCATTGTTCTGTAAATCTATCAACAATAGAAACTACTAAGTATTAAATAAATGTATAATGTTAAATTATAACGTAATTATCTTTAACCTCTGCTGCAACTACATTTTTGTGCCTTAGGGTAGAGATGATGGGGTGCCGATTGATGTGTTCGTGAGTGATGTGTGCAGTGCCGATTTTTTACTTTTCAGAATAGTCACTTCAGTTTGTACCGTCCCCTAAAGTATATTTCACTTAGCACGACTTTGGTGACAGTCGACATTTTTCCGTTTTACGCACAGATTTAGAAAATTCTAAATCTGTGCGTTTCACTACGCTTTCGACTAACTAAAATATTTGATTAAAAACAAAACTATATTTTATTATTACATCAGAAGAATCCGAAAAGAGACTTCATGTTTTTGGTTAAATTTTCCTTTTATTATTTATTTTTTGGGTTTAGGCTCATAATTATGATATTCTACGTAAGGGTGTATTCTGTGGCAGGGGTCCATGAATGTATGCAGCAGGAGTGATGGAGGAGGAATAAAGGAGGAATATTCAACTTTGTATGCAACTGTCGGTGGCGTGATCCACGCTTTCCCGACTATTCCGTCTCTGTCTGTATAGACCTTTATCATGATCGCATTTGAGCTATCATCGCATCTGGTCTGGACTTAAAGTCACCTTGTCTTGAAGCAAAGCTCTAGCTCTGAGTAGCTACTCTATGCAGAATTGAATAAATAATGCCAACTTGTAATCCTACATCAAGGGTTTCAAAATATGATCGTATAGGGCGAAAAATAAAACAAACTAAATAACTATTATATTTGTACAAAGTTGTCTTGTACAAATTTATACGGAATTATTATCATAGAACAATAACATTGCCAAAACATGTACCCAAAAGTTACCGAACTTAATATACATGTTCTACACAATTAATATGTTAATGTAACCGGACTATGTTATAACTAATACTCTTCTAAATAATAAGTCAAATCTTGTGTGTATAATCTATCTATGTATATTATCTACGTATGTACTGTGTATTTTTTTATATATATTTGTAGGAAACGGTTTATGTATATACCTTAATCCATTGTTAACTTTAGTGCACCACCTACCCAGATAGCAATATACACTTGTTTCAGCTAACTTCAACTGTAAACAGAGATAAATCTCTGTTACATCCATCCTAAGGGTGTCTGCGAAAAATCGCTTAAAGCGATAAGTTACTATTGTCCTTTTTTATCATTATGTTATTTGTTGCATATTTTTATTGGTGTGCAATAATGAGTTACTAGCGGTTCTGCGCGGTTTCACCCGCGTAGTTCCCGTAAGATGAAATAATTTCTCCCGTTTTTTACACATTTACCACTATATCTTTGCTCCTATTGGTCGTAGCGTGATGTTATATAGCCTATAGCCTTCCTCGATAATTGGACTATCCAACACAAAAGGAATTATTCAATTCGAACCAGTAGTTTCGGAGATTAGCGCGTTCAAACAAACAAACAAACAAACAAACTCTTCAGCTTTATAATATTAAGTATAGATTACTTAGGTACTTACTAACTATACACATATTCTCATTCCACTAACTTTTGCCTACGATTTCATATTAGTTTTCTATGTGTTAATATAAGTAGGTTTTAAACTATTTGTGGGTAAAATTGTATCCAAATCCTTTCAGCCGTTTTTGCGTAGCTAAATAAATAAAAATATTTGAATAACAAATACCATTTGATATTTGAAACGAGATGAAGACATGTAATTAATTTGCTCTTTTCCACAAGGTTGAGTAAATTGCTGGCTGTTGCAGACAGCAGTTGGACCTGCGAGTTTTTATTCGTTTTATTATTCCAGTAACCTTCTCTACGCCTGTCCAGGTGTCAATAACAAACACCCACGTGTTAATTTGTTTTTCTTTTGAGGAAGTCTCTCGTCTTTGTTTTAGTATGTTTATGAACGCCAAACAAGAAAACTAAATCATCATTTAAATACAGCCAATTACCTACCTACTTAATCCTACTAATATTATAAATGTGCAAGTGTTTTTTCACGCAGCAACTGAACAACAGGTTAATTAATTTTTTTGTATACTTAAGCCAAATTTACATTATAAAACAATGAAAGGATGAAAGTAGTGTCACGACATTAATTTCATCGACAACTTTGCAGGTAAACATCAAGTTTCACAAATGCATGACTGCAATGAAAATTTTCGATTAATACTAATTTCATGCCATCAATTTCTGCGTCTAAAAGTGACGTGAAACTATAGTGTCGCGAAAGCATTTGTGCGACAACATATGCGCGGCAAAATAGTTATAGAATACTGTCGATTTCACGACACTATTAATGTCATGAAAGTACTACCTATCAGGGGTACTGAAACTAGTTACATAACTAATTTCATCATCCATAACACTGGGTTCGTAATGTAAATTCGGCTTAGGGGACCGGATAGTGACAGAGGTTGCTTTTTCCCGGAACCTATATGAACTAATAATAATACTTGTTAATAGTACTTTGGAAAAAGATAGCGTGTCTTAAAGACTTATGCGGCGTATACCAACTTCTCAACTGACCAATTGGCGCTATTAGCCAAACTTACCCATAATATGCAAAAGTAGAAAAAATACATTTTATTACAAAAGATTATAAGAATAGACAAGATGTTGATATTACTAATATAGTGGTCAATACAAAAACTATATTTTTTTTAAAAGGCGATGATTTAAGATACTCTACATAAAAGGGAAACCTTTTTGGTCTCCAAACATCTTGATATCCCTGTGGGGGTTCATATCACAAAGCCCGCCAATGACGGCCGCCCTGCGAATTTGGAGCCTTGACACATAATTGGATATACGAGATGCCATTTATCAGAACATCCCCAATTTTGAGGAATAGGGCAAACATTGTCCAGACAAATGAAAAACGGACTAAAGAAAACTCAAAGAAAACAATCGCCGAGCGGTCCATTCAATTTTTTCCATTATTTTTTCAAACCATAGTAGTAGGTAAATTAAAACAAAGAACTTTTTACGTTCAAATAAAACACTGTTCCCAACCAAACGCACTTCTTTTGTTCTCTCGTTAGATGTTTTGATGAAACAGTAATATGAAAATGAACACAAACATCTTGTTTTAATACGAAGTAGGGATCCGCCCCGTACGTAACTTTCCTCGTGAAACATATTATTCTACTCGGAAATGTTGGTAAACACCGCATCGAAATCCACTTAATATTTTAAAAGTTATGAGCAAACATTCAGACAAACGCGGATTGCAACTTTGTTTTATTCTGTTTAGAAATGAGAGAGAGCGAGAGAGTTAAGAGTTAGGTTAGAGACAGTATTTATAAAATAGTGAAAATAATTTTATATTGAGCAACTGATTCAAATCAAAAAGTCTTCATTCCGTGTAAGTCAGTAGATGGGTAAGTACTATTCATTATTCTGTGCTAGTATGTTGAAAAAATAAAATAAGTAGGCATCTACGATTGGTATACTGATCGTAGTTACTGATCGAGTTCATCCATAACTCTAGGGAAAAAAATCAAATCCAAAAAAATATATCTTGTTACAATTTCAGAATTCGAGTTCGAGTAATTCATTTATTTTATCACATTAATGATTTTTTTGTTTATAGCAGTATGATGTTAATAGCTCGACGGTGAAGGAAAACATCGTGAGGAAACCCGCAGGTCTCAGAATTAATTCTGATGCATGGGTTGCGGACCCGGTCCGGCGATGGGCTCACCACATATCACGTTTAGGGGTCAAATATTCTCGTGAAAAGTGGCTACTTCTGCCTACCGATTCGGGGATGTTTATTTTTTTTATTTTATTTGTATGACCTATTCAAAGCATACATTCGAATGCCCATAATACTGAATGCTAATATTAACTAAGTATTTCATTTGACTCACCCAAAACTTACACAATTGACGAAGTAACTCTTCCGCAGTGAGGAATTACTTTGACAATTACTAATGTGGAAGATTTCCCGCCAAGAATGTATTAATTTCGCTGTTCGAGAACATTAGGTTCCTTTATTAGAAAAGTAGGTTCGGTAGCGCAAGGAGGGTTCTATAATTCAGACTAGCCGGTGCCCAGCAGCGTTGGAATAAAAAATACCCTCAATGTTGACCCGGGTACTCTGTTATCTCCATACCAAATTTAATCAAAATCTGTCCAGTAGTTTTTGCGTGATGCGTACACAGTGAGGCTGACAAAAAAACAATTTCAATTACCTCCTCATCGTGGAAGATTGTATCTATATCGATAACTAAATAATATTTTTTTTATGAATTATATTTTCGAAAATTGCCAGCTATAAAAATAAATAAATAAATAATCTCACGCCTTTCATCCCCGAGGGGGTAGGCAGAGGTATTCCGTTATTGGATATACCCACATTTCACGAGATATATTGGACCCCTAACCGTGATAGGTGGTGAGCCCATCGCCGGACTGGGTCTGTTTACACATGTCTCAGACTTAATTCTGAGACTTGCGGGTTTCCTCACGATGTTTTCCTTCACCGTCGAGCTAGTGATAAATATGTACGTAAGTTTTTGAAAAACTCATTAGTACATGCCAGGATTCGAACCCGAGCCTCACTGATTTTCGGCCGGCTCTTTAACCGTCCGGGCTATCACTGCTCGTGCCAACTATAAAATCTGAAATAATCAGGGCTAATGAGAGAGAGAGGATAGAGGTCTATGTAACTATCACAGTTTTTTACAATTCAGCAAATACCTTCCAAAGTAAATATATCGCAGCTTCGTGCCTGCACATAAAGGGTAATATCGAAGGTCTGATTACATTACTTTGCCGAGTAAACTAATAAAGTAAATTTTGCACGTTTAGTTCTGTTACGTAAAGCCAACCTGTTTTTGCTTAACAACATTGAAGCTTAATTAAAGTTTCAAGTTTCTGCTTCACTCTAGATGCATACGATGTCTAATAATGAAATAAGAATGAAAGCGACGTCAATTAATATGCAAAGGCGATCATGCTGAAATGATAGGAAAAGGGCTGTAACGCACTAGTAGTATATAATGTGAAACTCTCTGGCTTGTTTTTTTACTTTACAATATCCTCATTTTTCATCTAAATATCAATCTAATAAAATCTTGTACATTTTAAATTAGTTCATGTTTCTGTCATCGGCCGACAGACAGCAAATGCTAATGTGCCGAAAGTTAATTTTTAAGTAACTATTTACTTGCCAATTAGTTTGAATTAAAATTAACTATTACCTAAATTTTTAGGGTTCCGTATCCAAAGGACCTGGCCCTACTACTAACACTACTCCTGTCTGTCCTATCTTTAAAGGGTTGCACCTTTTGAACCTTTTGTAAAAGGAAGGTGTCTATTGTCTTCCTTCACACAGGGAAAGCGTAATTTATATTTTTTGGGGGGGAGGGGGGGTTAAAATAGTACCTACAATTTAATTACAAACCTTTAAGCTGCTATATACTGCGAATAATTTATATACGTATAATTACATTTACATTACATTTTACTTCAACTCTCTTTAGGGTTTTCCGGACAGGAAATTAATTAGCAAGGTAAATGTAAGTTGTCCACCAGTGTCATTAAATTCTATTTATTTGCATCATTTTATTATACAGATACTAGCTGTTCCTCACGATTCCCTCGTAAATCTCGTTTCCATGAGCACAAACAAACATTCCAAAATCAAATCTTGCTTCTTTATTGTGTAGACTTACTAGTGTAGGTATATATTCGTTGCCTGCATCACTCTTTTCTGGTTAACGGCAATTAAACAATTAACAGCATGTAAATTAGGCACAGACCCGGCTAAGGATTAACCAGAGCTTTTTATTGCAACAGCAACGGAACGGTAAAATAACTTAGGATAACCGGACGGTCACATAACTGTCAGTTTTTAAATTTCATGACATTACTTAAAATTCCAACTACCTAATAAGGATTTTTAAAGTAACTCTAAGTAAAAGCTTACAAGTTAAAATTAGGCTATGTCTAGAAGGTAGAATAGCTGATATCTAAAATAAGTAAAACCTAAACTATCTATATAGATACCAGGACCAAGGTGAAGATTCCAAAGATGTAAGTTGTTACTGTATAACAAATATTTTTGGAACTATACAGCGCATCCGCCAGTAAGCAAAAAGAACACATATCAAATTTGCAGTGTTATTATTATAAGAGTAGTTAGTAATAGTACTAATATGTATTAAGTTTCACAGATGATAATATTAGAGAAACCAACGTTATTATCGCATTTTATTTTTTGATTGACGTTTTGAAATAAATTACTAAATGTGAGTGGACTTACTCGTACTTCGACAAAGTTTTTTAACACTTCGGACTTCACTAACTACCTACTTCAGTGGCCCTAATATACCTACTTAGAAAGTTAAGAAAATATCTCAGGAAATCATTTTGACATTTTAGGGAAATAAAATAAATTTATAAGTGGGTTTATATTTTTGATTGTAAGCCAGCGGGTTCAATACATAAGCTATTTATGCCGGTCTCCTGCAGACGTATTCACGGAGACTCGATACCGTTTCCGTTCGATTCAGATCGAGTGAAAAATTTTCCGAAGTCGAATTTACGCCTGCTGATCCTATACAATTATATATTTGTTTGAAAACTTTGTTAGGGAGCTGTAAGTAAACTAAAGTATTACTAACTACTTAAATTATTTATTTTTTTGGTCTTTTTTTTAAGATTCCAAATATTTTTCTGTATTATACCTGAACTAGTATTAATTTTGTTTTTATTTAGCCCTAGCGGAATTGAGTTAAGTGACACCAATTACTGCAAGAAAACGCCCCATACCTACGGGAAAAAACAATTTTAAAAAAATACGCTTGGGCGTACGTATACGTAAATACGTAGTCTCCTAGGATCGAAATATAGTATTGTATTTTTGGAAATACCCACATTTCTCTAGAGTGTTTTTTTTTTAAAAAGGGAAATATGTACACAGGCGTACCACGAAATTTAGGAAATTATGTTTATCATATAAAAATTTCAAATACTGCAGATACGAACAGGTTTCTTATACGATGAAGGCATCCGCTATGAAATAATTTTTGCAAAATTTCCCGGGAACGGGAATACAGGATCATCACGAAATCTCAGGAACCACCACGCACGACACACACACACACACACGTACGGGTGCGAAGTCTGTAATAAATTATACCACTCGCTACACTACAGTATAAATTACACTACATACTGTCAATTTCAGAGTACTTTCATGAGTTTTGGATTGTTCGTCTTTAGTTGTAATTAGGTGGACGAGCAACAGTTTGCTACAGGGTGATCAAACTTGCGCCTCAGTTTGCCTAAGGAGAACTACACATGTTTGAAATGAAAAATAAAAAAAATCATAAAAAAAAATTATCCTCTATTGAACTCACCTACCTTTAAAAAAGCGTTTTGACCCGTAGGGGATTCAATAGGAATCCCCTACGGGTCAAAACGCTTTTTTAAATTCAGATCATAAAGTTTTATGCTTCTAGACTACCTATTCGTTTTCGGTCAGAACGACAACGAATATAACAGTTATTCTGTTTTATTTGTAATCATAATATGAGTTTTGTATCTTATAGAAACCAAATGGTGGACAACGTAACCAAGCGACGGGATTCGCGGTATTTTGCCACCCGGGAAAAGCCGTCAAAAACCCAACACGAGTAAATAGTTAGTCCTAAGTTTCTCCTAAATCATTTTCTAATCTAAATTCGATAGTTCCTATGTTAAATACAAAAGCAATTAAATGATTCTAACATGTGTAGCTGCCTTTTAGCACATTAACTTTGTTTGTGTTTTTCGTGGTTCTTTGTTTGAGATGGATACTAGGGTAGGGTTTTTATGCCAGGCACAGGATAAGTTATAATGAAACTACATAAAATATTGGCCGTATCTGTACATAAAATATTTTTTGAAAATTTTTGCGGTAGCGTAGACAGTTATCGATGTAGATACCAATAAAGATTTTTTTGAATATTTTGTTTGTCTGTTTGTGTGTCTGGTTGTGCACAACAAGCCATGACAAATTATTATTGTAGCTACATTTACATAGCAGTCAGCTAAAAATGATTGTTTTTAAAGAATAGATTTATCTAACTATAGCTCTACAAGTCTCTCTAGTTTACAATTTAACGACTCCTTACTCCACAATTTATGTTAGTCCTCAGTGAGTATAATGTAAGAAGGAAAATTTAATAAATTACTGGAAATACTCCGTTTATTTTTAGGGTTCCGTACCTCAAAAGGAAAAAACGGAACCCTTATAGGATCACTTTGTTGTCCGTCTGTCCGTCCGTCCGTCCGTCTGTCAAGACCCTTTTTCTCAGGAACGCGTGGAGGTATGAAGCTGAAATTTATATCAATTACTCAGGTCTACTGTCCCTTGAAGCTGTGAAAAAATCAAACTTCTAAGCCAACGCAATCAAAAGATACAGCCGTTTATGCCGCAAATTTTCGACACTTGCAAGGGAATCAAAACCTACAGGGTGCTTCCCGTGAACTCAGAATCTTGAAATTTGGTACGAAGCAACGTCTTATAGCATAGATAAAGGAAAAATTACGAAAACCATAAATTTGCAAGGTTGTACGGAACCCTCGGTGCGCGAGTCCGACTCGCACTTGGACGGTTTTTTAAAAGCAAATGGAGTTGTTCTTGTGACGTAAATTAACTTCATTTGGGTTTTTGGGGCATGTTAGTATTTCGTGCAAAGTCTTGAGTTGATGGTAAGCGAAAATCTGACGATGTGACAAAAAAGAGATTGTGCACATAATTATGTAGCCTGAGACTAGCAAGTGCTGGGATTGGCATTTAGGCAGAACATTATTACATACGTATATATACATACCGCTCAAGCCATTATCCCACAGGGGTAGGCAGAGACGATGAATCGCCACTTTGCTTGATCTCTGCACACTTCTTTCGCTTCCTTCACATCCATAAGCCTTTTTATGCACGCTTTTTTTATTTCACACTTCGGACTCCAGCTTTTTGAAAGACGTCACTAATTTGATCCGTAAACGTCCTTTTCGGGCGTCCTCTTTCCTTGCATCCTTCAACATTCGCACCATGAATCTCTTTCGTTACGCAGAACTTAAAATATATTAATATTTTGGGACCTGGTAGCCAGCAATCGTCTTTTTATGTATATTATTTAATCTTTTTATGTAAATTATTATTAAAAATAAAATTAAACATCAACTGAGTAATAATGTTTATTGAACGTTTTTCGTTAGATACGATGACTTAAGCTCGTCAAAATATTAATATAAATATATAGTATTCAATTATCGTTGTTTTTTTCAAGTTGCAAAAGAAAACTACACAATGATTTGTCTAATATGTTTGACTAGTAGCGCCCCGCGGGTTACCCTGCGTCAGTCCCATTCCCGTGGGAAAATTGTAGTCCATGATTCGGTGAAAGAATTTATAAGACTGGCATGTAAAATTTTACTACAAATAGCGGGTGCTCAGAGGCGTTGCCCGCACGGATCCAGTTTATTCTCGTTCCCGTGGGAATTTTCAAAAAAATCACTTATAGTGGTTGCTTACGACATATGAGACACCTACGTTCCATATTTTAAGTTTCTAGGTGTTATCGTTGTTTTGGTATCTAAATCGATAACTATACCTACCCTACCATTAAAATTTTCAAAAAATATTTCATGTTCAGACACGGTCTTGCAGATGTTTTATTATATGTATAGATAGATAGATAATTATAAGTTAGTAAGTAAGTAAATAACAACACTTTATCTTTTTCTGGTCGGTCTCTGCGCTTTTTTTATTTCTTCCAGATAACTTTAAGATAAATTTAACAATTTAAACTGAGATAAATAAACTGATGAAGGTGCACTAATTATTTGAGTATTTTATTTTTACAATCAGGCAAAACCTGCTGATAATGGTACGATAGCTACGTATGTGGATGGAATAAAATAAGATTTATTAAATTTCTCCGGAAAGTAATGTGATGAAGATAACGTGCTTCATTACCAGTAAATTATGTTTCGTCAGCGGAAAATCAGCAAATTCAATTATTTATTGCCCGTGAATGAAAAGACAGAGACAGAGTAAATGTATGTGAAATAAATTGAAAATACTTGATGTTTAATTTTATATTTCAGATGTAAATGTCTTTAACTTTACTTAAATATATTCTGTATAAAAAACTTGTGATCAACTTTAATAATCATAAATGACGTTACTATAAAATAAATAAATATACACACAATTTTTTTTAAATAAGTGAAAATATACAACTATTTTTACTTACCCTATCAGTGACAGGAATAATATTGTTAGCTAACGTAGCCGTTTGCGTGGAACCACGAGTGCACTAAAAATTTACTTTGGAGAGCCCTTCCGTGTTCGCTACTGGTGGTGTTTGAAGGCAAATGAGCGGTCGAGGGTGGCTCCCGCGGTTATATACCCAGAGCATACAGTCCTCGGCGCGTAGGTGATCGCGGCGTAGACCCGCTACGTTGCTACGACGCACGTGACACATTTACACGTAGGTGATTTCGAAAAAGCTAATGGACATTAAAGTCTATTTTAACAATGTGAAAGGTTTTGTGTTTAGGGAATGTAAAGAAAGAATCTGACATAACAACGTATTTAAAAAAAAATGGAATTGGTGTTACTCTGTCATAGTACTAGGTACTTACATAAATTATTATTACACTATTAACGTGTCAATGAACTGTGCTAATTTTGATACGTATAAATAAATTGTTATATAAACTAACATCTATTAATGATTTTAGGCTCTCCGTTCACTTGGTGGCGACCACGCTTTTAAGACAGAGGTCGCGCATTCAGTTCCCGCTACGGGCAAATATTTTTGTGCACGATTATGTCTGTTGGTTCCGTATTTGTGTATTTAAGTATATTTATTTGTTATTTAGTAACCATGGTACAGACTCAGGGGTCTTATTGTCAATTTACGATTCTAATCGCAAACGTCTTAATTTCACATTTGTTACGAGGTCAAGGCTTGCTCTACTGACACTAGCGGTATGAAAGATGTATGGAACAAGCAACATACACCAAAATTAAGAAGATTGCGATTAAGGTTTAACGGGTCTGTTTCCTCAGTTGGTAGTGACTCTGCCTTCTGATTCGATCACCGCTCGGGGTCAACATTTGTGTGCATAAATATTTTTGTTGGCTTCGTATCTGGTCGTTTAATATTTATTTAAGTAGGTATGTATATCAGTTGATTAGTAACCATAGTAAATGCCGTGCCTAGTTTGGGACTAAATAACCATAGTAGTAATAAATAGATAATACTCCAACTGCTTAGTACTAGGCTAAATAATGGTTTAGGAATTGAGCCCTACAATTCATTTATTATTATTATTTTTCTAGTGTCCAACTTGACCCGCATTAAGATATCTCATAGATGACAAATAATTTTCTTTCTTTCTCCCTTAAAATAAGAAATAAATATTGTTACGGGCATTCGCCAGAACTGTAAACATAGAAAATAGAAGTCGATATAGTACGAGATCCGGCCGCAAAAAAGTTTAGGGATCGAGTATAAGCTACAAACCAAATTTCTACGCATATTTATGATCAGGAGAATATCTATAAGGGTGCCCCTATCAAAATATGGCCGCAAGTATTTTTAATAAAAAAAAAATCTTGATTTTTGGGACGAAATTTCATTAACTTGTTTTTTTACATAAAATACCGTCCACTTCACGGCAATATGCATAAAGACTCTGAAAAGTTATGAAAAATCAGCAGATTTGTCAAAATCTTTATACATAAAGCGGCAATATACATAAAGGGGCAAAATACATAAAGATTTTGAAAAATCAGCTGATTTTTCAGAGTAAAAATAAATAAATAATCTCACGCCTTTCATCCCCGAGGGGGTAGGCAGAGGTATTCCATTACTGGATATATTTTTATATTTTTCAGCCTTCATGCATATTGCCGTAAAGTGGACGGTATTTTATGTAAAAAAAAACAAATGAATGAAATTTCGTCCCAAAAATCAAGATTTTTCTTTTATTAAAAATACTTGCGGCAGTTGCGGCCATATTTCGATAGGGGCACTCTTATAGATATATATTCTCCTGATCATAAATATGCGTAAAAATTTGGTTTGTAGCTTATAATCGATCCCTACACTATTTTGCGGCCGGATCTTAGGCTAATAGTATCCTCCGTATTATCCATACATAGAAGTACTCGAATATTTCTCAAAACTGCCATAATAGTTTTGCAATTTGGTGAAATTGCCTACAACGTCCATCCATTAGTAAGGGACAGTCAACAACATAAATACACAGATAATGTCCAGATATGCGTTAATAACTGTATTTAGGATTTGAATGGCGAGCCGGGATTATGCACCGCAAACAGTAGCGAGATAAAAATATCAAATAATATCATCGATACGAGTAATAAGGCTGGACTTATTCCCGAATTAGGTACATAATCAATCACGCTCAGTTATTCATTTCCCGGTATCATAGTAATTTAGGTATATCTACATAATTTACTAGTAAGACATGAGATTAAAAAGAGCTGCCCTTGAGTTTCTTGCTGGTTCTTTTCGGGGTACTGCATTTGGAACGTGCAACTCGTCGGTGGAGATGGGCTGGTGCTTTCATTTAGCCAATCTTCAAGGAGAAATTTAGTGTGCCTTGTTATTAGACTATTGACTTTTCTAAGTGTAATTCTATTACCTATAGAATAAGATGTATTTTTAGGCAAAGGTAAGTCAATAGCTAAGAAAGAATCTAAGAACGAATGTAATAATGTTTTTAAAACAAAAAGTGTAAAAATCAATAACAACCTAATGTTCAGTGATTGGGCGACGGTGGGAATTCATAAAAGCAGACAAAGATTATATGAACTATACGAGGAAAGGACGTATAACACTAGTGATGCCTTTTGCAATTATGTTCGTCAATATTCAAAAGTCTTTAAACGTATTTGTACCGCGGCTAAAGCTAACCATGTAAGTAATAAAATCCAAAATAGCACAGACATTGTAAAAACTACATGGAAAATTATAAATAGCGAGACTGGAAAATTAAAATCTCAACATTTTGACTTTCAGTTGAAAGTTAACAATAGAATTTTAAGAAATGATAAAGATATATCTGAAGTGTTTGTAAATTTATCTCTGATATTCCAGTCTCGACGACCAAGTCACTTAACTCGTCACCCGCACTCGCTGAATCGCTACTACAAGAACATACCGCTGCATGTAATACACGCAATTTCGTATTCGATCATGTAAATCCTTGGGACATCCTAAAAGCATTCAAATCAATACAAATGAAAAATACTGCCGATCTCGACGGCTTATCTGTAAAAATCATATCATCCATAATAGACTTAATTGCCTCACCTCTAGCTTGTTTATTTAATAAAGGCGTTGATGATGGCGTGTTTCCTGATCTGATGAAACATAGTAAAATTATTCCATTATTCAAAGCCGGTAGTAGATTAGACCCTTCTAACTTCAGACCAATATCAATTCTACCGACTCTTAGTAAAATTTTTGAGAAAATTATTCTATATCAGTTGAGTGCACATTTTTCTATCAACAGTATAATGTCTGTAAAGCAATTTGGATTTACTAGGGGTCGCTCGACAACCGATGCCGGTGTTGAGCTAGTAAATCATGTGTTTGATGCCTGGGAGGAGTCGCAGGATGCTGTTGGGGTTTTCTGTGATTTATCTAAGGCATTCGATTGTGTCCATCATGAAATTCTCATCAGAAAACTACATCATTACGGAGTACAAGGCCGCGCTCTTGATTTAATAAAGTCCTACTTGAAAAGCCGGATACAGTGTGTTGATGTAAACGGTTCAAGATCGTCTGGATCGGCGGTTTGTATTGGTGTACCGCAGGGCTCCATTTTAGGCCCCTTTCTATTTCTGGTCTATATAAATGACCTACCCAACCGAGTGCAACATGATATTGTACTGTTCGCAGATGATACATCTCTACTTTTTAAAATTAAACGACCTATTAAGTCTTATGACGAAGTGAACAGTGCAATTAATGATGTTGTCAGTTGGTTTAACGTTAATAATTTACTTCTCAATGAGAAAAAAACTAAATGTGTACATTTTTCTTTATCAAATGTTAAACGAACTTTAAACTCAGTTACAGTTAAAAACGAAAAATTAGAATGTGTAAACACTACAGTATTTTTAGGAATAACTCTAGACTCTAAGTTACAGTGGGGACCGCACATTGACACGTTGGCGAAAAGGCTCAGTTCTGCTGCATATGCCGTAAAAAAATACGTAATATGTCAAGCGTAGAAACAGCTAGACTTGTCTATTTCAGCTACTTCCACAGCTTAATGTCATATGGCATTCTACTGTGGGGGAATGCTGCTGATGTCCAGAGAATATTTATTTTGCAGAAACGAGCCATTCGTGCAATTTATAAAATGGGGTCTAGGATGTCTCTAAAGGAAAAATTCAAGGAAATTAATATACTGACACTGGCGTCACAGTATATTTACGAAAACGTATTGTATGTTAAAAAGAATTTACAAAAACTTTACAAAAAAAATTGTGACAGACATTGTATAAACACTAGAAATAAGAATGAACTGGCTGCTTGTGTTAGTCGATTATCTAAAGTTACCAAATCCTTTAAGGGTCAATGTATACGTTTTTACAATAAGATTCCCATTGAATTACAAAATTTGCCTCTTGACAAATTTAAAATAATAGTTAAGCAAAAATTACATAAAAAAGGCTACTATAAAATTACAGACTACTTAGTAGACCAACATGCATGGGATTAACCGACTCGACGCTATGTAAGGCTATTAATTATAATTATTATTGTAAACGATATTTATTAGTAAGACATGAGATTAAAAAGAGCTGCCCTTGAGTTTCTTGCTGGCTCTTCTCGGGGTACTGCATTCGGAACCAGCAGCTCGTCGGTGGAGATGGGCTGCTGTTTGCATTTAGCCAATCTTCATGGACGAGTTTAGAGTGCCTTGTTATTATAAAATATTGACGTTTCTAAGTGTATATTTTAATACCAATAGAAAATAAACGATTTTTGAATTTTTTGAATTTGAATTTTGAACCCCTCCAGTTTTTTTAAAACATTTTAAATAAGAGTAAGGTATCTTTAATGTGTCAGATTTTATAGTTTAAAACTCCTTGGACCAAGGAAGTTATGCCTTGAACCATGAATATCATTGAGTAACTTATCCCTTAATCTGTGAGCCCACCAGCTCCCGGAGGGTCCATATGCGCCAACACCGAATGGTATGGTATGGTATGGTAACGCAGGCTTGTTTCCGCAACTCGACGTCATTTTTGCGCCTATTTTGCGTGATGGTGGGAATGGCTCTACTCTTGCCATCCCAGCTCCTCCAGGAAGCCCAGCAGCGACTTGACGTCCTTGAGGGCTTCAGGGAGCGACCTCGGGGATCCAAGGTGCTTCGGCCGGTATTGAGCCACGCCTTCGCACTCCAGCAGCACGTGCGCAGCCGTTTCTTCTGCCTCCATGCACGCTCTGCACAGGGGGCTGTCTGTGACACCTAGAGTAAACAGATGTTTGTTAAAAGGACCGTGGCCTGTTATGGCCCCAGTTACCGTACGTAGCTGTTTCCGACTCAGGTTTATCAGGGTGCGAGAGAGACGCCGGTCCAGGTGTGGTACCGCCGATCTCGCCTGTCTACACTCACCCAGGCCGGTCCAGGCCCGTTCCTGCTCAGCCTGAGCACGGAGTCGCAGTTGTGTGCGGGACCAGCCGAAGGGGAGGGGCACCATGGGCTCTGGGCCTATCGCCGCCATACCTGATCCCTTTCTGGCCAACTCGTCAGCCGCGTCGTTCCGCGCGACTCACTGTGACCCTTGATCCACTGCAAAGTGATTGTATTGTCGGAGCTTACCTCCGTCAGCTTTTCATGGCACTCCATGATGAGACTCGATTTGATTGAGTTACTACGGAGGGCCTGTAGAACCGCCATGCTGTCTCTCTTCTCTCCTTGAAGCTATGGCCGCTGCCGCCATGTAGATGCCCACGCACTCAGCCTGAAAGACTGTATTGTGAGCTCCCAGGGGCCTGGATAGATAGATTTGTAAGTCTTCTGAGAACACACCGCATCCTGTGCCGGAGGCCGTTTTTGAGCCATCCGTGAAGACGCGTAGCTCCCGGAGGTTCAGACTCTCAGTCCCCTCCTCGAAGAGTTGTATCTTGTACTTTTTGTCAAATATAAACCTTACCGGTATCCTGTCGTTAACCGCCGCTAGTAGCGGCAGGTCCACGACAGCATTGTCCAGGATTTTCGTGTGGGTAACAGCTCTGTCACGCCACAGCCTTAAGGTTTTTAGACGTACCGCCGCTGACGCCGCCTCCTGTTGGAGGAAGAGGTGGAGCGGTGTTAAGTTCAGCATGGTTTCCAGGGCGGCCGTGGGGGTTGTCCTCATGCAGCCTGTCGCCACCATGCATGCAAGTCTCTGGAAGGATTGTAATTTACCAGCGACCGTGGCGAGTTTTGTCCTCGGCCACCTGACCACAGCTCCATAACTTACCATGGGTCTTATCACTGTCTTGTACAGCCAGAGTGTTATTTTGGGTGTAAGGCCCCAGTTTCTACCCAGCATCCTGCGGCAGTGCCAGAACGCTATGCTGGCTTTTGTGAGCTTCTGCTCGAGATGGCTACTCCAGCTCAGCTTATGATCTAGCGTTACGCCCAGGTATTTTACCTCCGTAGAGAGTTGGAGTTGGCAGTCGAAGAGTGTAGGGAGTTTGTAGCTACCTATATTTCTTTTGTTAGTGAACATTACCTGTTCTGTCTTGGACGGGTTGACCGATAGGTCATACTGTTGGCACCATCTTTCCACAATGTGTAGGGCTGTTTGTGTGACATCGCAGACAACATTTGCAAAGTTACCTGATATTAGGATTGCCAGATCGTCGGCATATCCGATGGTGTAGTAGCCATGTAGGTTAAGATTAGCAATTAAATCATTTACCACAAGGTTCCAGAGGAGGGGTGATAGAACTCCCCCCTGTGGACAGCCTCTAGCCACGAGGGCCCCTTGGGGATCATCGCTACCAAACCTGACTATTCTCTTGCTGAGCATGTTTTCGATCCACCCTATAATAGCCGCATCCGCCCCGTGCCCTGTAAGTGCGGATTTTATGCTGGTGAAGTTGGTTTTGTCAAAGGCTCCTTCGATGTCTATGAAGGTGCCTAGGTACATAGCTTTATTCAGGATAGCCTCTTCTAACCTGCTGACTAGCATATGTAGGGCTGATTCTGTTGATTTACCTGAGCTGTATGCATGTTGGTTGTCGTGCATTGGTATGTTTCTTAATGCGTTGTCTCTTAGGTCTCTGTCGCAGAGCCTTTAAAGCGTTTTCAGTAGGAAAGACGTCAAACTGATTGGCCTGTATGACCTAGCATTTGTATAGTCTGTCTTACCTGGTTTGGGTATAAAAATTACTTTCACCTCCCGCCATTGTTTGGGAACATACCTTTGGGCCAGGCATGCCCTCAGCAGCGTCGTGAGTGGCCGAACCAAAACGGCGCAGCCCCACTTCAGCAGGGCGGGGTGTACGCCGTCGAGACCAGGCGATTTGTATGGGTGAAAGCTGTTAATTGCCCAGTGAACCTTATCCGGCGTTACCACCTTTTCAGCGGTAGACCAGCAGTCGCTCGTCGGATCGTGGTCTCCTCGTCCCAGGACATGTTTTGTACGATTCTGCAGCCAGGGAAGTGCGTTTGGAGCAGCACTTTCCGAGCCTCAGCTGGTGAGTTGGTCAGAGAGTCGTCTGGGCGGCGCAGAGACCCTACGCTCTGGTTTTGCTGTAGTGCTAGAATTTTCCTTACCCGATTAGCAGTGTTGTTTGATTCGATCTCACCGCAGAATTTGCGCCATGCGGCGGTTTGTCTGTAGCGCAGTCGTTTCTTATACCTGGACTTAGCATCCTTGTACCGGTCCCAGTCCAGGTCGCTGCAAGTGTTCATGGCGCGGTTTAGGCGCCGTCTTACCTTACCTCTGAGCCTCTCCAGTTCGGGGCCCCACCACGATTCCTTGTTGGCCTTTCCAGTAGGTGGAGTGGTTAGAGGGCAGGCGTTATGGTAGCTGTAGCTTATCGAATTGGTTAGCTCAGTTACCTGCTCTTTTATTTCCTGAGTGTTTTGTATCCTTGCAGGAAGCTTTAGCGCACCCAGTTTCTGGCACAGCAGTCTTGAATAAACCGCTTTGTCCGTTTTCCGGGGGTTCCTGCGTGGCTGTACGACTTTGATTGTTACCTCAATGTTAAAGCGTATCCATCTGTGGTCGGAACACGAAGCCTCGTCTGACACGTGCCAATTGGAGACTAAGTCCGAAGCGCCTGCCGTCGCCACGGTGAGGTCGATGATGGTCCTACTCCGCCTGGTGACATAAGTTGGCTTCGAACCTTGGTTAAGGACATCTAGGGTAGTAGTGGATAGATATTCTACCAATTTCTTACCTCTGATGTTGCTGTTGGTGCTTCCCCATAGGGGGTGGTGTGCGTTGCTGTCGGTGGCGATGATAAGTTCCCTCGCGCCGTTCTCGCAGTAGTTCACAAGTCTCGCCATCTCGTGGGGAGGAGGGTCGTCGCTCTCCGGCATGTATGCGGACGCTATTACTAGCTCGCATGGGCTTGAAACTTGTTTGATTGTTATAGTGGCTGCGCACAGATCTCTGGAACAGAAGTCTGTTAGTGGATGCACTGTTATATTTCTGGAAATGTATATGCATGCCCTTGGGGAGTGCTCGCTGTTTGTGATTAACTTACCTCCAATATTGGAGAGGCCCTGTATATTGCCAGCTGCGCCGATCCACGGCTCCTGGATCAAGGCAACAGCTGCGTCGTGTTCCTCCAACCATCTCCGGAGCTGAGCCGTTGCGGTTCTGCTGTGGTGGAGGTTTGCTTGTATGAAGCAGCAGTTAGGCGAAGGAGACGCCATCTTGCGTCAACTCCCCCGTCTCCCCGAGATCCAGGTCTTCGATCCCGAGGACCCATTCCTCTCCAGCTTCCTCCAGGTCGGACGCCGCTGCTGCAGCCGTGTCCGGTGCAGTGGCGGGTTTGGAGCTGGGCAAGGAAAGCCCTGTCTCCATCTGGGTCGTGGTTGATGGAGCCACAGGCGAGGAGTCTGCTGCTGTTGTGGGTAACTCCGGTTTTGTCGTCGGGTCCTTGCTAGGATGGATGTCGATGAAACGCCCTCTCGGGCCCCGGAACTTGAGGTACACTGCCCCCGCTAGAAAGAAGAGGCGGCGACCTCGTGCGACGAGTTCCGGGACCACGTCTTCCGGCACGCTGACGATAAGGAAGGTGTGTTCCTTTTGTTCACTGACAGTGAGAAGAAGCCACCGTTCGACACTCGCCCAGACGTTTTGTCTACGCAGCATTTTCCCGATCCGAACCGGCTCATATACGCCCGGGATCAGGATGCCGCACACGACTCGTTTGGGGATGTCTTGGGGCCTCTTCACTGTCAGCTTTGTATCAGGGGGCAAAACTAAGGCCTCCACTGTCAGTTTGAGCCAGTCAACACCGAAGAAGCATATATCCCTAAAAATTCATGATGTTAAATCCGTTCACCGTGTTAAATGTTTGACGGAGAATGTCCAATGAAGTACAAAGTTAGTTAAAAAAGCTTACTTAGTGCAAGGGCGAATGGTTTAGCTTCATATTTAAACAAAATGTTAACAAAACCGACGGTATTCCTGTTACCAAACGATGTGGACTGTATGTGAAAATGGAAACTCATAAATGAAAACCTGTATATTTCAATGTAACTAAAACTGACAACTGGCGTATAAAAAAGGAATGTCAAAACAAAATAGAAAGTTTTATATAAGAAAACACAGTATGTAAATTATAATATACAAGTTATTTATTTCGCTGTAATTGTGATTACTTACACTGATTCAATTTAAATAAATATAATTAGTTATATATAGAATTATATAGTCAATATACTGTGATATGCGTGTCAACCGTGTCTACGTGCTTCCTCGGTGACGTCCCACGAGCAAAAGTGCCGCGCCGCACTCTCCAACGACGCCGTTGTCTTCATGTCGTTGCGTGGAGGGGCGCGTAGAAGGGCGGCCAATCACAAGCGTTCGCGCGTCGCGCACCCAACCAATCACAATTAGGCGCGTCGACAACATCCAGCCGTCCTGCAACGCGCTCGTCCTCGAGCGTCGTTCATGTCTGGTGCATGAGCTGAGGAAACAAAATATAAGCTTAATTAAACATTTTACTAAATACAGCTATTATAAATCAGTGTCTTTCAATTTATCGATCGACTACATTAATCCTACTTCACTTCATCCTAGCGATTGTATTGCAGAACATTGTCAAGTATGGTTTGAGCCAGTTCCACGGCACTCGAGTTGTGTATCGTTTCACAGTTTGAACTAAGTGACTTGTCGGCCACTAGTTGTGTATAAACCATGAACTTAACCGAGTGTCGATCCGCCAGCTGTGTATCACCACATTAAAGTTAGTAACGGTGTTTACTACAGATATCCGTTACTAGTCATCACTTATTCTGCAACACGATCACTATTTCCGAAGCGAATGCATTAGACTACTAAGCTATTAGATCATTTTCTATTACCAAACTGTTATATATTTTCTGAATACTTGTACATATTAGATAGTAAATAAAATCAATTTAGTTTATGATATTATTTTGATTTTTACATTACCCATTAACTATGAGACAACATCCGGCGTTAACTCTTCGGAGTCTTCGGCGATATGAATCCAGGGCTTCATGTTCTCCACACAAGTGACTCCATCGTAACGCTTTGGGCAGCGCTCAGCTCCCCTCATGTCAGTGACTCTGTATCTGTCTTTGCCCAGGACTTCGGTAATCTGGAAAGGTCCTTTAAATAAAGGTAATAATTTTGTGCTTTGACCTTCATTGGAATGACTAGGTATTTTGATTACCACTAAGTCCCCAGTGTTATAAATTGGGGCCGGTTTTCTTCTAGCGTCGAATAAGGTCTTCTGTTTATCAGCATTCTTTCTAATGTTCTGATCAACCGTGTTTCTCAAGGAAGTTACGTCAATTGGCTGTTCATCATTATCATCAGTGATACGGTCATTACTCATTCGAATCCGATAACCAAAAAATACCTCACTTGGTACAGCAGTCGTAGTCTTGTTGACAGTGCTATTGATTGCCCTGTTGAATGCTCGTTACGTTTTCGTCCCACTTATTATTTTCTTTATCTGCCCCCATGGTTCTTAGTGATTCGAGAATTGTCTGATTGTACCGCTCTACCTGCCCGTTTGAGCGTGGTACAGCAGTAGCAATGATATGTAGCCTTATATTCCTATCATTGCAAAAGGTTTTAAATAATTTTGAAGTAAAGGCGCTCCCTGCGTCACAAATTAATCGCTTCGGATTACCGAATACCTTAAATATCTTTGTCAATTCATTTACGACTACTTTGCTCTTAGTATTTTTAACAGCCGACATGAATACAAATTTCGTAAACGAGTCTACCGCTACAAGTAGATAACTATTCTGCCGCGTAGATTTAATGAATGGGCCTAAATGGTCTAAATGTATAGTATGGAATGGCCTTGCATATTTTGGTATTGAATATAATTCACCGGGTTTCTTGCCATGAGAATTTTTATAATAGATGCAGTTAAGACAATTCTTAATATATTTCGATACTACTTTCTTGAGACGCGGAAACCAGTATTTAGACCGAATTCTTTCTACAGTTTTATCGACTGCAAAATGACCTACATCGTCATGATTAGCTCGTATAACCTGCCACACACATGACTTTGGTACTAACCACCTGCGTCCGTATTCCGTTCTCCTATAAACCTTATTCCCTAACAATTCATAGTCTTGGAAAATCTTTTTATTCGCGTCGGCCTCGCCTGACATTAGAATCTCCCTAACACTACAAATACCGGGATCCTGTAGCTGAACTGACAACAACCAGTCACTTTCTGTTATTGTCATTACACTCACAGATTCTGAAGCATTGTCAGTTTCTACAGGATTTCGACTTAATGCGTCGACGTGCTGCATTTGAGAGCCTGCTCTGTGTATGATTTCAAAAGTGAATTCTTGAGTTTGTAGAACCCATCTACTAATCCTAGGTATTATTTCGCGTTTGGTCAATGCATGCGTTGCAATCAGTAGTAATTTTGAAATTGGTCCCGAGTAAATAGTGCCGAAATTTTTGTAAACCCGTGACGATAGCCAACAATTCTAGTTCGAAGGAGTGATATTTCTTTTCCTCGTTAGTGGTTTGCCGGCTATAAAAATGAACTGGCTTTTCCCCATTTTCTGTCTGTTGAGCAAGTATACACCCTATTCCATCACGACTTGCGTCTGTATATAGGTTTATTGGCAATTTCGGATCAAAAATCTTTAACACTGCATTATCTATCAACGCTCCTTTAACCTGCTGAACAGCTTGTTCTTGCTCACAACCCCATTGCCATTTCACTTCTTTTTTTAACAAGTTAGTCAGAGGTTTACACAAAATCGCACAATTTTTTATGAATTTCCTAAAATAATTTATTAAGCCGAGAAATTGTCGCAACTGGTGAACCGTTTTAGGGGTAGGAAAACTTTCAATAGCTTTTAATTTTCGTGAACTAGGACGCACGCCTGTTTCAGAAACTTCGTAGCCCAAAAAAGTCACCATGTTTTGAAAAAATGAACACTTTTCAAGGTTAATTGTCAGACCGTTCTTTTGAAAAATATCCAGAACCATTTCTAAGCAAGCTACGTTTTCCTCAAAAGTTTCAGTCCCAATTAATAAATCGTCCATATAACAAATAACTTTTCCAAAGCGCAAATTACCCAAGACTGTGTCCATCAGGCGCTGAAAAATTGCGGGGCCATTACATAAACCGAATGGCATTCTTAAAAATTCAAAGTGGCCATCAGGCGTGATGAATGCAGTTTTGTGTATAGAATCCGATTTAATCGGAATTTGATGGTAGCCACTCTTTAGATCTAATGACGTAAAATATCTACAGCCCTTTAGGCGGTCAATTAGGTCTTCAATTAGCGGCATCGGGTATTTTTCTTTAACAGTAATTCTGTTTAACTGTCGATAATCAACACATAACCGTTTAGCACCTGACGATTTGTCCACCAAAAGGGCAGGGCTAGCATAAGCAGAATTACTGTTACGGATAATACCTGTCTTCAAAAGTTCATCCGTCATTTCCCGAGTGATTGCCTTTTCCGATTCCGACATCCTATATGGTCGTTGATTAATCGGTTTATCGGAAGTCAACTCTATGCCTAATTCCACGCAAGATGTTTTTCCTAAACTAGCCAAATCTTTTGAAATGCAATGTGGGTATTTTGAGAAGATGTTATTCAGTAAAGTTCTATGTTCAGAGCATATTTTCTGTAGTGGATCACTGTCAATCGATAATACACTTAAAGATGTTACGGTTTCGAATGAAAGTACATCCCCAACACGCGCATACATAATACTCCTATCCTCTGTGAAATTCCTCCCAATTAAAATTTCACACCCTGACAGCTGATCGATTACGTAGAGGGTAATTATTAGTTCGACTGCATCAACTTTTAATTTTACTGCTACCGCCTCATTTACTTGTGTGGTAGAATCGTTTGTGAATCCGATCAGATTAATGGGAGTATTTAAACGGATTCGTTGCAATTTATACTGTTCAACTAAATTTGTAGTGATTAGTGAGCAGTCGCTACCCATGTCAAAAAACGCCTTGCACTCGAACTCATTAAGAAAAATCTTTTTAAAAAACTTTTGTTTTGACTCAACCGGTTCACTAATCATCCTCACTTCGGCATTCCTTTCTACCTTAGTTTTTGCAAATTTTGACCTACATGCTGCTTCTAAATGCCCGAGTTTGTTACACGATGCGCAGCGAACACTATCTTGAACAGTACAATTATTCCTTCTGTGACCTGTTTCTCCGCAACGATAGCAAGAGTCTTTTTGTGTATTATTATTGGTGGACACAGAAGGATCTACCCTACTTGCGTTATCGGATTTTGTGTCCGTAGGTAAAGAGGTCTGCGCCTGTCGAAAAGAGTGTGGTTTCGGAAAACCATGATTTTTCGGTGTAAGAAACTTTTCGGGCATGTTGTGCGTTTTGCCGTGTAAAAATGAAGCCAAGTCTTCGCAATATTTGAAACTGCCGGCTTCCGCGGCTGTACTAATATTTGGGTCACCAATCGAACCTACTATCAGGGAAATAATATCTTGTTCGCGGAATTGTAATTGCAACCTATCAATACGCCCTTTTTGTTCGAAAAAGAATTCGTACAGTGATTGATTTGACCTAGGTTTTGCATCAATTAATTGTTTTAGCAAAGAATACATGTTCCGTTTAATTTGAAACGTATCTGATATTATTTCACGCCATTGCTTCCACTTCCACGTGGTCCATTTCGTTTGATTTTTCTGAACGGAGTCTACCCATGTTTTTGCGGTGTTGCGTAACTTTTGCAAAGCTTGGTATCGAATCATATGATCTGACCAACCAAACGCACGAGCATTCGCATCTATGACATTAATCCACATATCAACGTTATCTACGAGCGGGTCAAATTCCGGTATCACAGATGATAAAATAGCATTTTGACTCACAGTTTGAGATTCCTTTCGGCGACGTTTACTCTTTTTTCGTCGGTCCTGGGCACTGCTATTACTGCTTGACGACTCCGAGGACGAGGAAGAAGTCGAGCTCGATGACGACGACCTTCGACTTCTCTTTTTCCGGCCGCGCGGCATGGTGCGTGATGGTGAGCGTCCCGCTTCTGATATAAGAAAACACAGTATGTAAATTATAATATACAAGTTATTTATTTCGCTGTAATTGTGATTACTTACACTGATTCAATTTAAATAAATATAATTAGTTATATATAGAATTATATAGTCAATATACTGTGATATGCGTGTCAACCGTGTCTACGTGCTTCCTCGGTGACGTCCCACGAGCAAAAGTGCCGCGCCGCACTCTCCAACGACGCCGTTGTCTTCATGTCGTTGCGTGGAGGGGCGCGTAGAAGGGCGGCCAATCACAAGCGTTCGCGCGTCGCGCACCCAACCAATCACAATTAGGCGCGTCGACAACATTTATAATAGCTAACCACGGCTACCAGCCAGTTGCCAATAATTCCTATAGTAGCTTATCTAAAACAACTGTTATAACAGCTTATCTTATCAGTCGTTGGTGCAAACTATACCAGCGACAAGTTTTTCACGTCATCCGCGTTCGCAATTTAAAAGTAGCTCATGTTCTTCCTCAAGGTATATAAGCTATCTTTCTGCCAAATTTTACGAAGACCGGTTCGGCAGTTCAGCTATGAAAATAAATAAAATATAGCCACTTTCCCTAAATAAGGATATTTTATTATCTACTGTATTTCAAATTACTAACCTCTGCGTAGTGGTGTGATACATGATATACTGATTAACAAAGTTAATGTATCTAATAACTTATTAAAGTGATGCTCGGTAAAAGGTAACAGACCTTCAATACATTTATCATCTTTGCGGGTACAACGCTCCTGCAATGACTACTAAGATACAGTGGAAAATTGGCTTATGACCATTCGTTTTAAGAAATATGACGATTATTAAACCAAAATATGTTTAATAAATATATATATGAGGCTAATAGAGTCGGAAATATATATAAAAAATATGTTTATTTGTTTCTCTTCTGTGCGTTTCTAAACTATTTATCTGTAGCTACTTATATACATTCTGTATATCTGAAAGTTTTCTCAAAAGTACTTAAATAAATAATTATATAAACTTTGGCAAGTGGTTGTGGTTACGTCGGGAAAGGTTCCTGAAAAGAAATCAATCTTCTTGGAACAGGAATAAACTGGATCAGCGCGAGCTACGCTGCTGCCGAGTCAGCTAGTATATAATATATATTTATATTTTATTTTTTTAAATCATAAGGAAGTCAATGTGAATGTCATTGTGTTTGTCATTATCATCGAAATGCCATTCCCGTGCTATCACAACGCTGTAGCGACAGTCTCTATTTTAGCCACTTAGAGGTACGTACATGAAGATGTAGGTATAAAATAAACTAAGAACACATAACTTTACACCAACAATGGACTCTATTATGGCTGACCAGCTAAAAGTCCTAATTTAAAGTTAGCCTATCCTTTTCCACAGAATACCATAGATTAAAGAGTTAATGTCAAACATGTAAAAATCAACTAATTTTTAAAACTGCTAAACACGCCTTAGTTGACCGGACTAATTTTAATTTGACAGGACTAAATATCTCTCGTCTCTTTTCTTTTCTAGGAGAGAGAAAATGACAGCACTAAACTAAAATAACTTAGTCGCTGTAATGCAGAATCGAACCCATTGTTTAGTCACATAATATTCCGGTTTTCAATCGCAATAAACCACCCACTATCGTCGTTATTAAATTGACAATAAACTCTGATTTTGAATAAAAGGTGATATTGTACGTACAAATTGAATTGACCCTTTTGTGACCCATTCTTAAAAAAAATGATGTTTTACACCTACATAATATAATAATAAACCTTTGTACTTAAAAAAACACTGGTATCATATAATAAAAATCTAACATGATAAAACTTTGATAGGATATATCAAAATGCATCAAGTTTTATGTTTGCTTAACGTATTTGTAACATCAAACTATAAATAATTCGAGGATAAAAGAAATTCCGCGAAGTACCTACACCACGAATAAAATATCTGTTTCGTCAAAGAAAGTAATATCCTGTAATACTGTATACTTATTTATGTAGTATTAGTATTGCCTTTTGATGAAGATATTTACGAGATCGGTTAGATTACTCAAAAGATTTTTGGTGGTTCGGAAACGTCGGAAGTATGAATGACTTGGGCCTCCACTACCATTCCAATTACCTACTTTTCCTTAACATCTCGGTATGTTTCTCTCATCATATACTACGTCCATGGTTTCTCTGGTAACTTTTCAAGTTTATACCACTGCACTGGTAGAGCGATAGATTTGCTTGAAGCTAGAATTTTTCATCCCAGAACGTGGACGAAGCTAGTTAGTAATATCTACACTATGTAAAGAAAACCCTTGGTCAAGGGTTTTATATATTTACTTAAAAACAAGCTAAACAAAATGTAATTAATGATGAATGACTAAAAAATCCCAATTTAATTAATCTTTTTTCATTTAAATAACTGCGACCCATTTTTACAATTAATTGAAAATCCCTGAATTTGCGCTATCTCTCGTCCCGTCAAAAAGAAATTTTACCTCCCACGTGTGCGATGAACTCTGGAGATGCAATAGTACTTAACTCCTTGGTGAGATGAGTTAATTGGTCTGCGACTCGTTGCTAAGCGACGGTTGTTGATTGGGCTTGTTGTCATCTCGGCGAATGGCGACTTTTTTTGATTCGTGATTCGTATTACGTATCGTATTGTGAAAACCTCGTGAAAACAGTGATGTCGGAAGAGAATTGACCGCGGATTTAGAAGAAATTAACTTAAATGTAATACGTTCGATGTGGTTCCAACACGACGGCGCGCCATCCCATTTCTCTCGTGCCGTGAGGGACTACCTGGACGCAGAATACGGCGAACAATGGATTGGTCATGGAGGCCCCGTCAATTGGCCTGCTCGGCGCCAGATTTAACACCCTTAGATTATTATCTTTAGAAAATCTGCGATATCGAAGCCGAAATGCGGTCACGTATTGTAGCAGCATTTGATCAAATAAAGTCAGACACGACAGTTTTACGACGTGTTCGCGATAATCTTATCAAACGCTGTCAAAAATGCATTGAAGTCCAAGGAGGCCACATCGAGCAACAACTCCGTCGTCGGGGTCAGAATGTTGACGTAATAATAAACAACTAAGTAGGTACTGACAGAGTTGTTCAACTTAGTTATAAATTGGGACACGTAAGCGATAATTATATTTTTTTAATTTTTTAAGTTGTTTTCTTCAAGTTGTTAGTTATTTATTTATATTCGTATATCGATACCATAGCTACCCCTAACACCTCCAACAGGGTTTTCTTTACATACTGTATAATATATTGACTTCTTTACATAATTTCTGTTTTGTATGAAAGTATGCATAAAGTAGCCTATATAGTTACTGAAGATGTTTCCCTGTGAAATTTGATCGAGATCAGTTCATCGGAACCGAGTGAACAGTACCAGAGTTACTTATATATAATTACATTGCAATTTGTAAGATTTTTTTAACAATGTTGTTATTCTAAGTTAAAGTTTTAGAAATAAGACTGCACGTATCATACTGGGTCAACAATGGACAGTTAAATGCATCGATAAAACTTAACAGCTAGCTTACACCACCATCGCTATAATTCATAATGGACTCTTGAGTGCTCTCACAGGGCTCGGTCTCGCCGCTCTTGCCTATAACGAGCATTTTTTTCGAGACTCCGCTCGCTTTCTTCAATGGATAATCTTTTAGGAAATTTAGCGTAATGTAAATTTACTCGAAATGGTACAGCTTTGAAAATATATAACTATATTTGAGTGATAAAGGGAAATAATTTTGCATTTATTTAGAGTATTATAGAGTACAGACTTTCCCATTTTGCCGACTTTTTCTAGTAAAGTCATACATCTTTTACCGAAAGGCCGACTTTTAAATTCATTGCCAACAAACTGCTATGCAGTTTGGCGAGTACTTACAAGTTAAAACATGTAATACTTATTGTAAATAAATAAATAAATAAACAAACAAACAAACAAATAAATAATAAAAATAGAGTAAGAAATATTAAAAATACATGTTCACGCGTGAACCGGAACATCGCAGGGGCGCAGGCGGCGGCGGGGTGCCGGCCGCTCTAACCACTCGACCTATAACCACCGGCGCGAGCACACACGACCAAAGTGCCTCGATTGTTCTCAGAACCTAATTAATATATTTTATACAGTCCACTTATCGTATTATTTGTTCAACCACTGAGTAAGGAGAAAGGTTAGGAGCGAACAAATGGTCCTTCGAGCCGGATTTACAAGCTTGAGAATTTAACTTCTTTGTCAGATCTCTTTAGAATCGATCTGGAAGGGAGACTATCAAAAATTCATGCTTTATATGATAAATACGATGAATTACAGACGGAAATCGAAATGAATGCTGAAATAATGGAAGAGGCGTATGCTGCAAGAGAAAAATTTGAGGATGATTACCACTTCTCAGTTGCCCGAGCGCGGCATCTGCTCTCAACTAACGTCGGCAAAGCCGGTGCAGGTGTACCCAGCTCCTCAGAATCAAGACCAGGTTGTACCAATCCTAATAACAACTTTGTTCGTCTACCCAAAATTGATTTACCCCGTTTCGATGGTAGCTTTCAGGGCTGGCTGGAGTTTAGGGACACATTCCTATCTTTAATCCATAACAACGACAGTATCGATGACATAAACAAATTTCACTATTTGCGGGCGTCTTTAAAAGGAAGCTCATCCGAGATCATAAAAAACCTCGACTTCAATAGTGATAATTACGAAACCGCTTGGAGTTTGTTATGCGATCGATACAACAATAGTCGTCTTCTAGTAAACAACCATGTGCAGGCTTTGTTCAACGTTGAACCCGTCTTAAGGGAATCGAGCAAATGTTTACGTCGTCTTATTGACGTGACTAATAAAAACATTCGTGCACTTAAAACATTGAACGAGCCTACGCAACATTGGGATACTATTATTATTTTCATGATATCTTGTAAATTAGATACTATTACGAATAGACACTGGGAGGAGTATCGTAATACATTATCATCACCCCCCACCATGTCTCAGTTCTGTACGTTTGTGAGCAATAGGGCTGATCTTTTAGAAACCATTGAGGAAAGTCATTCCATCAAAACAAAACAAAATAGTGACTCAACAAAATCTAAAAGTTTTATAGTAGCTACAAATAACAGTAACGCCAATACAGTTAAAAAGACACAATACAATATATCGTGTCCTTTGTGTTCAAATAATCATTTACTTTTTACTTGCGAAACATTCAGAAAGCTAACTATTGAAGAGCGTTTTCAAAAGGCCATTAAGGATTTTAATGTTTGTCTCAATTGCTTACGTTCAGGACACAATGAAAAGAAGTGTAAATTATCCCATTGTAAATATTGCAAAAATAAACATAATACTCTTTTACATCTTGAATCTTCTCAGCCTCCTGTTTTCCAAAATCCTATGCCTTCTATTCAAGACAATGTAGCATTATCAACAAATGTGAAATCGCCTGCTATTTTGCTTTCCACAGCTTTGGTGCGAGTTGTAAGCCATGATGGACAGCAGCATCGCGCAAGAATATTATTGGATAACGGTAGCACCGCCAATTTTATTACTCAAGAATTTTGCAATCGACTGGGGTTGTCGCGGCATGGTTCGAGCTCCACAGTAACGGGTATTAACAATCAAACTTCTTTTAGTACACAGTCATGCAACCTCAAAATTGAGTCTTTATATAGTGAATTTAAGATAGATATTGATTGTCTAATATTACCTGAAATAACTAAGGTTTTGCCATCTTCGATGGTTGACATCTGTAGCATTCCTCTTCCTAAAGGACTACAATTAGCGGATCCTACTTTTTACATCCCAGCAGCTATCGACATTCTCGTCGGAGCTGAAGTCTTTTGGAATGTCTTAGGCCGCTCCACCGTCAACTTAGGCAAATCTCAACCAAAATTGTGTGAGACAAAACTGGGATGGATTGTATCTGGTCCCATAGCTCGTCTTCAACGTGCATCCGCTTCTCATTCACCGCATTTTTGTAATCACTTGTCTACAGATGACAATTTCGATCTTACGCGTTTCTGGGAACTTGACGCTGTATCAGCACGTCATGCCTTATCCTTAGAAGAGCGTGAATGTGAACGTATCTTCACTGAAACGACAAAACGCGACAGTGAAGGCCGCTTTATTGTTACTATTCCCTTAAAAGAGTCTCCTGAAGTCCTGGGTAACTCTTATCCTATGGCTAAACGTAGGTTCTTAACTTTAGAACAACGTCTAAACAAAGATTCCCACTTCAAACAGTTATATGTTGATTTTATTTCCGAATATATTTCTCTAGGTCACATGACTGAAAATAAACATAATACTCACAATAACATTCAGTATTTTCTTCCCCATCATGGCGTCTTAAGGGAATCAAGCACTACTACCAAATTGCGTGCTGTTTTCGACGCATCTGCTGTGACGACCTCTGGCAAATCATTTAACGATATACATATGATTGGTCCGACTATACAAGATGACTTATTATCAATTTTGTTACGATTTCGCCAACATAAGTATGTCGTCACCGCGGACATCGAAAAAATGTACAGGCAGGTAGTAGTAGACTCTGATCAGCGTCATCTACAACAAATATTGTGGCGTTTTGATCAATCAAAGCCCATCAAAATCTTTACTCTAAACACTGTGACGTACGGTACAGCGTCAGCGCCTTTTTTAGCCACTAGATGTTTAGTTCAGTTAGCAAGGGAATGTAGCAATGATGATGTTCGTAGAGCTATTGCTCATGATTTTTATGTTGATGACTATATTTCGGGGTCCTCTTCTATAGAAGAAACCATCAGCATATGTCAGAGCGTCATAGACAAATTAAATTCAGCAAAATTCAATTTGCGAAAATTCCATTCTAATAACTTAACAATTTTAAAGGCTTTATTTCAAACAAATGACAGCGATGATCAAGTGAACTTAAGTAATAATGAGATGTCTAAAACTCTAGGACTTAACTGGCAATGTTTTAAGGATATTTTTGTTATTTCCATTAATATCACTCGTTCTAACAAAATAAACAAAAGACACATATTATCTGTAATATCGCAAATTTTTGATCCTCTAGGTCTAGTTTGTCCATGCATTGTCGAAGCAAAACTCTTAATGCAGAGACTGTGGATAGATAAATGTTCGTGGGATGAACTTGTTTCTTCAGAAGTTCAAAAATTATGGCTAGACTTCGTTCAAACTTTACCACTCTTAAATAACATAAAAATACCTAGATGGATTACCTGTGACTCACCAGTAGACGTACAGCTTCATATATTCAGCGACGCATCTGAAAAAGCGTACGGCGCAGCGGCGTACATTCGTTCCTATGACGGATCCAGTGTCAAGGTTCAGTTACTCACTTCCAAAAATCGTGTAGCACCTATCAAGCCAACCACGGTTCCCCGGCTTGAGTTGTGTGGCGCCTTATTAGGTACAAGACTGTGTACTAAAATAAGAGACTCTCTTACATTAAATATAGACAAAGTTTACTTCTGGTGTGACTCAACCATTGTACTTGGTTGGTTATCTATGTCTCCAAATTTACTCAAACCTTTTGTACGCAATAGAGTAAACGAAATTCAGGAGAGTTCGTCAAATTGTACTTGGGGCTATGTACCATCGTCGGACAACCCAGCCGATATTGTATCTCGTGGTCTTAAAGCTGATCTCATCGGAGACTGCTCTTTATGGTGGACAGGACCTCCTTTTTTAAAATCTCATCAAAATGAATGGCCTAAAATGCCTACTAATAAAATAAAATCCAATTTACCTGAGATTGTATGCCATTTTAGCGAAAATAACAAAGTAAATAGTAATCCTAATAAAACAGTAATCCAAGATTTAATTTATAAACATTCAAACATACAATATTTACAAAGAATAGTGGCATATGTACAAAGATTTATACACAACATTAAAAACAATCAAAATAAAATAACTGGTCCTCTTACTGTACAGGAACTAGATAATTCATTGAAATCTATATTACATAATGCTCAACTAGAAATGTTTCCCATCGAGTATGATATTCTTAAATCAGGCAAGCCATTGCCGTCAAAAAATAGACTCATTTCTTTAACTCCTTTTTTAGACTCAAACGATCTTCTTCGCGTGGGCGGAAGGCTTGATAATTCGCCTTATGACTTCAATATCAAGCACCCAGTCTTATTGTGTACTAAACATCATTTAAGTAAGATTTTATTTTGGTTCTATCACAAGAAGACTCTTCATGCAGGCCCACACCTTCTTTTAGCTAATTTAAAGCAAAATTATTGGCCTCTAGGTGGCCGGAATTTATCAAGGTCTGTGGTAAAAAAATGCATGAAGTGTTTTCGTAGTAGGGCTCGGCATGTGCAGCCTATAATGGGACAACTTCCTTCCACTAGAACTTCACTTGAATTCCCGTTCCTAAATTGTAGTGTCGACTACGCAGGGCCAGTTCTGATTGCGGATCGAAAGGGTAGGGGATGCAAACTTGTTAAATCATACCTGTGTATTTTTGTCTGCCTCGCAGTTAAGGCTGTACATCTGGAGCTGGTTACGGACCTCACCAAAGAGGGCTACCTGGCAGCTGTAAATCGGTTCATATCTCGTAGAGGAAAGCCGCAAAGTATCTTATCCGATAATGGAACAAATTTTGTAGGCGCCTGCAATGATTTGCAGCTCTTCCTTGATAATGAAAATGCAAACCTTACAAATGATATGGCCCAGGAAGGCATAAAATTCATATTTGCTCCCGCTTATTCCCCCCACTTTAACGGACTTGCCGAGGCTGCGGTACGTAGTACCAAGCAAACATTAAGAAAATTACTTCAATTAACTCATCTCACATATGAAGAAATGGCAACATGTTTGGCTTCCATAGAGGCAATTCTTAATTCTCGCCCTTTGACTCCTCTTTCTTCAAACCCTTCTGATTTTACTGCGCTTACTCCTTCTCACTTTTTAATTGGACGACCACTCACGGCTGTTCCCCACCCACAGGTGACTGACGCTAATATCACCAGGCTGGAGCGGTATCGACGGGTTCAGTACATCCAACAACATTTTTGGCAGCGTTTTAATATGGAATATGTTTATCTGCTTCAGCAGAAGACTAAATGGCATAGCTCAACAGCAGCTCTTACAGAAGGAACCCTGGTTCTCATCCGAGACAAGACGCAGCCTCCACTTTTGTGGCTTCTTGGACGTATCGTACGGAGCTTCCCGGGAGCAGATGGCGTTACCAGAGTCGCAGACATCAAAACTAAGAGAGGAACCATAAGGAGGGCTTACAACAATATATGCCCGTTACCTACTTCTTGAATAAACCCTGCTGGATCCATTCAACGCGGGGAGTATGTTCACGCGTGAACCGGAACATCGCAGGGGCGCAGGCGGCGGCGGGGTGCCGGCCGCTCTAACCACTCGACCTATAACCACCGGCGCGAGCACACACGACCAAAGTGCCTCGATTGTTCTCAGAACCTAATTAATATATTTTATACAGTCCACTTATCGTATTATTTGTTCAACCACTGAGTAAGGAGAAAGGTTAGGAGCCAACATACATCCTATCTAATAGCGTCTCTTTTCAAACCTTTACCATACACTTATATTATTTTTTATACCAAACAATGGGTGTTATATTATAGTATTCAATAGTCTCAGACATCTAACAAACAAGAACAGTTATTTTTGTTGCCGGAAAACTTTTTTTAATAAATACAATGGAGAATACTGACAGACATTCGCGTTATAATACCAAAAAATTACAAAAACCTAATGATTCAATGCTATTAAAGTTTTACGTAACATAAAATAAAAGTATTAAAGTCATAAAAACTTGATATTGCCGAAAAATACTATCATTGTTCTATTTTATTGATGTTTCTTCTGTTCTTTGTCCCTGTCCTCTGATTGAGTCCATAACGGCAATCTACTTCACTATTTACGAGTTGTAAAAACGATTCCCATATGGCTGCGATGCTTTGCGGGATATCGGAAGGTACGTTCTACTTGAAGCTTTACTAAACTTACACCAAAAATATATAATTAAAAAAAAACGGGCAGTCTCTACAAAGTATGGTTTAGAAACTTTTCATACCATCATACACAAAATGTAATATCTACCAGTAAATCTTATAAAAAATACTAATATATCTTCAGGTTTTATGTTCGAGGGAGTTGAAAGAAGTATTCCTTTCCTGGTACTATATCCAGGAAAGCACCTATATACTCAATTTTCATCAGTCCATTTTCCGACCCCTAAAAGTGACTGGAGTCTATCGCCCATCGAACAAATCTACGAGTTGCAGTTTTTAGTTAGTGATAAATACTTATGCGTAAGGTTATTGAAAAACTCATTGGTCATTCACCAGAATTCGAACCCGAGCGTCAGGCAGGCGAGAGATGCAGACTATTTTCCATCAGTGCTATCACGACTAACTGACTCTATCAACTTGTTCCACTTAAATCCTGTTTATTAATTTTGTTATGGTTTTAGTATACCTATAACAGACTCTAAATCATGGTTGTTGGAATGTTTTTTGTTACTTTAAATTTTTTTTAGAACTACAGTAGGGCAGCCCGTTAAATCTCCTGAAGAGGCGTAGAAGTTATTCATACGAAATCTATATAAATAAAAATGAATTGATGTTCGTTAGTCTGATTAAAACTCCAGAACGGCTGGACAGATTTTGATAAAACTTTTTGTGTGGGTTAGAGTGGGTCCAGGGATGGTTTATACGGTGGCAGAACGACGTCTGCCCGGGCCACTAGTAATCAATAATTATTTATATTCCTTACTAGCATCAACTGTAGTTTAACTGGTCTGTGCTAGAATCTATTCTCGGGATTTAAGTGAACTATAACATGTTTTAGCAGTATAATGCTATACGAAATGGCCGTTACGAACGATCGTCGCGAAATTATGGCCGATAAAAGCTAAACGCGTGTTAATACCATAAATCCGAAGTAAGTAGCGGTATACTTACATGTACGTAGGTATTATGAAAAGTAACCTTCCTTCTCACGACACGACAGATCAGTAAATCAGAAAATTGTATTAATATTCATTGTATTTAGGTTTAACTTGCCTTTTTTATTTTGTACTAACTTTTGCCCCGCTTATTCCCTCGCGCACGTTTATTTCACCCCCTTAGGGGTTGAATTTAGCAAAATCCTTTCTTACTGGATGCCTACATTGTATAAGCTATCTATGTTTAAAATTTCAAGTATCTACACCCAACGGTTTATGCTGTGCGTTGATATATCACCAACCAGTCAGTCAGTTTATCATTTTATATTATCAAATAATTTAATGACAGCTAAAAAAAGGATGACGAAGCAAAAAAAAACTATATTATAAATTAAAAATGTCTTGCAGCCGTCACAAAGTGTATCCTTTGTTGTGGGACTCAATTCACACACTGTTATTTAGTCGCAAACTAGGCAGGGTCTTTTACTATGGGTACTTCACTATCCCCTTGCCGATTTCGGCTACAGTGACTGCTACTTAATCCACATTATCGGGGCGGCGTTGATTACCCCTATCATGTGCCCTAAGGTGGCTGCAATAACCAATCTTATTAGAAAACGTGCGCGAACACTGGCGACACGTGAGGACACCGTCAATATAATTATAAGTTAAGGCCGATGGAGGTACTAAACAACTGATAAATATACTTAAATAAATTTTAATATTGAACGACCAGATACTAAGCAAACAGACATGTTCATGCACACAAATGTTGGCCAAGAGCTAGGATCGCACCCGCGTTCTAATCAATTCATTACTTGCCGTGTGCTACTATTGTGACCTGTATCTATGCGAATACACCCGATATGTTATACACGAGTATATACCTTTTAAAACCTACCAGTAAAAATTACGGTACATTTTTGCATTTCTTTCAGAACTTTGAAACCCCAATAACAGTAAGCAGCTGCAGTAATTTAAAAGGTTGTGAACTCAACACATTGGAATCATCAACAATTTATACATTTAAAATAATATATTTTAAGTTATCTTTGAAGTTATTTCGTCTGTGCCTTTGAAGTGCATGCAAGTGGACGGAGAGAGGCAGGGAAAGCAATAAACTTTTTATTCCTGAACGTCACGTTTTCTATTAGTTACCTGCGAGCTCTTTTAACTTCAAACAATATTTGAGATGATTTCGGAAGGAAACGCTTCTCACCAATAAGGTAGTGAAGCAGTTTCAGTATGGAGGAACCTTGATCAGTAAGAGTACTCATATCGGCGTAAAGTTGTCAGTCTGTCAGTATTCTACAGATTGCACTTCGGGGAGTGTGCCCAAGAGCTGCACGAGCTCATTCCACCTTCCCCTTTTTACAATCGAACTTCCATACGCACGCAGCGCTTTTCAAGATTTCTTATTATGCGCACAAGAAGTGGAACTACCTGCAGGCGACTGTATTTCCGAGTTCATATAACCCACGTGCAGTGATAGCCTTACGGTTAAAGAGCCGGCCGAAAATCAGTGAGGCTCGGGTTCGAATCCTGGCATGTACTAATGAGTTTTTCAAAAACTTACGTACATATTTATCACTAGCTCGACGGTGAAGGAAAACATCGTGAGGAAACCCGCAGGTCTCAGAATTAATTCTGAGACATGTGTAAATAGACCCGGTCCGGTGATGGGCTCACCACCTATCACGTTTAGGGGTCTAATATATCTCGTGAAATGTGGGTATATCCAGTAACGGAATACCTCTGCCTATCCCCTCGGGGATAAAAGGCAATAGATTTTTTAAATTTTTTAGGGTTCCGTACCTCAAAAGGAAAAAACGGAACCCTTATAGGATCACTTTGTTGTCCGTCCGTCCGTCCGTCTGTCAAGACCCTTTTTCTCAGGAACGCGTGGAGGTATGAAGCTGAAATTTATATCAATTACTCAAGTCTAATGTCCCTTGAAGCTGTGAAAAAATCAAACTTCTAAGCCAACGCAATCAAAAGATACAGCCGTTTATGCCGCAAATTTTCGACACTTGCAAGGGAATCAAAACCTACAGGGTGCTTCCCGTGAACTCAGAATCTTGAAATTTGGTACGAAGCAACGTCTTATAGCATAGATAAAGGAAAAATTACGAAAACCATAAATTTGCAAGGTTGTACGGAACCCTCGGTGCGCGAGTCCGACTCGCACTTGGCCGGTTTTTTAAATTTTATATAACCCACGCCTTTAAGGATCGAGTGAACAGGCATCTTCTGGGCAAGCTCGTCCCAGCCCCGTCTTTGCTCTCGGGCTAGTCTGGGGTCAAGAGCAAGCCCATAATTATTATTTTTTAAAAGTACTGTTGCTAAAATGTTTTTGTTATGTGTTAGTTACCTAAGTGTTTAAATTTGTCTAAAGTTTTGATGGGTCTAGATTTATAATTTTCAACAGGTTTTAATTTAAACCGAGCCATCACTATAAATCACTACTCCATATCCAGCAGTGGCTCAGCAACGGTTTCCCCGTTCCGGTATCTCCATTTTTCTGAATCCTTCTTCGTCGTTTTCTCAACAATTCAACAAAGTTTCGACCGTAATCGGATAAATGCTATAAGAACGCATAAAAGACGATCCAAAATATTTTAAACTACCTACATAAAAAGGTAATGTCCTTTTTTCATTCCTCCTCCGATTGATCTCAGGAGGACGAATGCATATAATACTGTGGACAAAGTAGAAACTATTATTTTATGTAGAAACCTCCTACTTATCTAAATACAGCAAAATATTTTGGATTCGCGGTCATACAAATTCATAATTACCAAGGTCCAGTCTATGGAGGATTGGGGCAATTAAGAAATGGAGGTCGACCTTTAAATATATGAACCCAATTACAAGTGTAACGTAATATAACTTGCCCTGATTAGCTCCTGATCCCAGAGGCTTGTGACAGCCTAATTATTACAACTGTTAATTGCTGATACGTGATCTACCTATTTAGAAATAAATTTACTCACGTCTCATCCCCGAGGGGTTTGGCAGAGGGATTCCGTTTCTGGAAGTATCTAACCATTTTATATGATTTTTAACAAGGATTTTATGGAGCTACCGAAACATAAAACTTATCCGAAATAAAACTATCCGAAACCGTAACTGAATCTAATATAAAAATTTCAAATAATTTCGGATATAATAGAGCCCAGATGAGACACTTTGTAACAGGTTTTCGTGTGTTTAGGTACTGTAACTTTGTTTTTGGGTAGAGTGCTTACCCACTTATTAACGAGTAACGATAGAAATAAAGTTAAATTGTTATCTTGTATTTACATACTTGTATTTTCCTTTTAGGTACAATTCCTAAAAAATCTAATAACCGCAACTGAAATGCATGGACTTAATTTTAATTGAAATTATAAAGCGTAAACATTACCCTTCTGCCCTCTTCTCCGTAATCATGTAAACATATATTTTTAATTTACGTGAGTACCTACCTAAACTCATTTTTGGGTAATTATACCATATTATATTTTAAGTTAGGTACTTATTACTTTAAACAGACATTTGATAACCTTAACCAGTATTCTAATGTAAGCATTAAAAGTGTTTTCATGTAAAATTATGTGTCTAATGCCACAGGCAACATGAATAGTTATAAAATTAAATAAAGACGTTGACACACCCGACAGCAGTGTGCATTACGTAAGTTAACGAGCTGTAGGGCCTCGTTACACGCTCCGCAGACTCCGGTGACCACGCTCTCAACAAACATTTGATTATGTATTGTACCATGATGATTTGAAAATTTCTAGCTTATAAAGAATGAAGCCTAAATAATTTTGGGCATTATTAGCAAGCATATCAGGAAGGTAGTTTAAAATAATTGTAAAAGAGAGTACTAATAGTGCCAACAAACTGTTTATACAGTTTGGCAGATAATTAAGGTTAATTATTGTACAAATGGTGAATTATTATTATTTGTATTACTATATAGATAAGCCTTCCTTTTTAAAATTTTAAAGAAATAAATTAACAAATAGTAACCATGTGGGCAGTGCCCAGAAAAGCCGCCTTTATCTCTGGACAGCTAGGCTGATCCTTTGACAGAGATAACTCCAGCCCTCTCCTAAATAAAGGGTTAATTGATTTATTAAAGAAAAGAAAGTATTAGGTACATAAATAAATAGTAAGTTTTGTATCCTAGATTTCGTCGAGGCACAGTCACCAACTCACGTAATCACGTTGCATACACCTAAGAAATAGGTATCAGTCTCTTAATCAGCACGCAGCTATCGGGTGGCAAATCCTTCATAACTGTAATTGATATTGAACTCCTTTGTGATTGCCTCAAATGCAAGTTTATTGTTTTCATACTTTATCTAGCAGCATATTTTCCACTTTGAGGGCAAATAAAGTGACAAAAACGATTGTGAATTGTGTAACTGTATACTTTAACGAAATGTATGGTAAGTAAAATAGAATAGGCACGTGAGAATAATGCATAATAGTTCGTCGGCCAAATGTTGTTATTTTAGCTTCTTTAGAATGGAGTGTATAGAAAAACATGAAAAATGAAAGAATGCAAAATAAAAAGCACCATAATTCTGTCCATATGGACTTTTTCATTTTGATGGATAGGTATTTTATCTATGTACTATTGGCTCGCCCCGGCTTTGCACGGGTGAACATTTATTTTTTAAACATTTTGGATGATGATGTAGGTATATATATGCAAGACATAAGTGTAGGTTCTTTTTATTTTTTAAATAGCCGGTGCCCAGCGGCGTTGCCCGCGCGGAACCAGTTTATTCCCGTTCCCGTGCGAATTTCTAAAAATCCCTTCATAGAGCAGTTGCGTACAACAAATACCTATATCCACACTTCGGCATACCAACTTCAACCCTTACTTTACCCCTTTAGGGGATAACTTTCGAAAAATCCAAACCACGTGTCTCATCATTTATTTCTAAGAGTACCTATTTGTGCCAAGTTTCAAGCTGAAAGACGTAAAAAACAATACGTTTCCATACAAACTCCAATCCCCTGTTTCACCCCCCTAGGGAGAGATTTTCGGAGAAGCCAGAAATATGTGTCTTGTTGTTTGTTTTGATGAGTATTTTTACAGTTTCGATTGATAAAAAAATCAGGTTTTCCATAAAAACTTCGAGCCCCACTTTCACCCCCTTGGAAGATGATTTTCGAAAAATCCTAGAATCTATCTCATAGTTTGTTTTGGAGAGTATTTGTGCCAAGTTTCAAGTTTATAGACCAAAAAACCACACTTCTCCATACCAACCCCTAGACTAGACGTAAAAAATAACACGTCTTCATACAAACTCCAACCCCCTGTTTCACCCCCTTAAGGGGTGATTTTCGAAAAGTCCAGAAATACGTGTCTTGTTATTTGTTTTGAAAAGTATTTTTACAATGTTTCGAATTGATACACCCAAAAATGAAGGTTTTCCATACAAACTTCAACCCCTACTTTCACCCCCTGTGAGGATGATTTTTGAAAAATCCTAGAACTAATATCTCATAGTTTGTTTTGAATAATATTTGCGCCAAGTTTAAAGTTGATACACGCAGAAATCACACTATTCCATACAAACTTCAACCCAATCTTTCACCCCCTTAGAGGTTGAATTTCCTAAAATCCTTTCTTAGTAAGCATCTGCACTATAAACGTAACCTAAACACAAAATTTCATGTTTCTATGTTCAGCGGTTTGGGCTGGACCTTGATTTTTAGATTTAGCTTCTCCTTTTATATATATAGACTAGCGACCCGCCCCGGCTTCGCACGGGTGCAATGCTGAATTTTCTTTGCTATAAACCTTGCGGAGCCCTAGACCTTTCCAACGAATGCAAAACCGTGGAAATCGGTTCGTCAGTTCTGGAGTTAAATCGTCAGGAAGGAAAACCCGACTTATTTTTATATAGTAGAGATTTCGTCAGGTGCCGATAGACTAGATTGGTAGTGTAGGCACTAACGACCTAAAGATGTTGTGTATTGTAGTAGTCATGCATAGAGTCATGCGGAGAGGGCTATCGTCATTGGTAACCCTGTCTGCACCTTTTTGTCAAACCTTTTGTACTAATATTATAAAGAGGAAAGATTTGTATTTTTGGATTTTTTTATGTTTGTTACGAATAAACTCAAAAACTTTAGACTGATTTTAAAAATTCTTTCATCAATTGAAAGCTAGAAGATCCCTGAGTAACATAGACTATATTTTAATCCTGTATTCCCACGGGAACGGGAACTACTCGGGTGAAACCACGCAGAACCGTTAGTATGAAATAAAATGATATTATCTGATAATGGACTCGATTCTGGCTGACCACTTAAAGCTCCTAATATTGCTAAACCTCTTAAAAACGATTTTGCTATTCTACGCTATCTGTCAAATTCAAATGACATGATTAAATTTGAATTTGACGTTTCTAAAAATTCTAAATTTAGCCGGTCAACTCAACTTAGCTTTAGCGGCATAAACGCTATTCCTTGTGTGTCATTTTAAGCAGAAAAAAAAGAATTTAGACTTGTCAAACGCCTAAACTGCGTAAATTTAGCGGCGATTAAAAAGGTCCCTCCTAAAATTAAGTTACTTCTAAAATCGGCCATTACAGTGTTTTTATGTGCAAGTTGAGGTGGAAAAAACTAATTATCCAAAATCCAAAGGAAGTTTAGAAAAAAGAATGAGCCAGGACAAAAATTTTGTTGTGGGTGCTGCCGTATAGTGTGCAGTCAAAAGATATATTTTTTTGTTTGTGTATTACAATTCTAAATATATTCATCCAAGATGGCTCTTAGGTTATGTTTCAACTTTCTTTCCAGAGAACATGGTGAGACCGAAAAAATATATCTTAGAAGACTAGGAAACGCATCGGATCTATTGCATAGGTCCGAAAGATAATTTAGAAAAATGTTTAGGGTGTCCTATATATGTATTATGAAGCATCATATTGCAAATGTCTGAGGGTTAGGTTCAGAGCTTTGGAGTAAAATAAGACATTTTTATGAATCTGTAGTTTTGTTTAAAAATAAAAAAACCGCAAAACTCTCCAAACACAGTTTTTTCTCTTCAAATATGTATCCGCCTAAAATTATTTCCTCCCCGCCCTCCTCCCCCCCCTCCTCCCCCCCCTCCCTATAATTACTGAAAAAACGTTTTTGGGAAGAAATCTGGCAATTTTTATCTTATTTTAAGGCATTGGCAATTTTGCCATCAGCTTAGCTCTGCCTCAGAGTCTATGCGCAAAAATATAATCAGATTCATCAACATTTATTGAAATGTCACTTTGATTGATAGTACACTTTTACTGAAGATTGAAGCGGCTAGTTCTTGAGGTAACTCGAAAATGTCCATCCTACGCTTTTTATCGATTTCCCTATTTCACTGTAGGTACACTATTACGGACATTTGCCACATAATAAACTATCACTACTATGAGACAAAACCTAAAGTGCTAAAACACAGTAAAATATTTTTTTTTAAACGTGACGATTCCCGCCAAAAAGCTGTTGCATAGTAAGATAAAAAAAGATAATTATGAAGTATTTTTTATATAAAATTACGCTTTAAAATGTACGAATTTGTTATAAAATTAAGAAATGAAAACCAATTATTTCAAACAAGTTATAAATTTAATTATTTTTAACGTTTTTATTAATATCGTTTAGTCCTTCAATTATATATTTTTTATGTAGCAACACAAGATCAATTCAATTTAAAACAATTTAGCTCATGCTAAAATACCTTGTAAACTGACTAAGTTTGATGTTCCTGGAATAGAGTTGTTTTTAAGACTCACTAAATTTAATTTTAAATTTAAGAAATTTAGCTTCAGGCATTTTAAGCGACGTGCTGGTAGAATCGAGTCCATTGTCTGGACAAAGAGTTTTTTTTTTAAAAGTACAAATTGAAGACCTCCAGGTGTAAAAAAAATGGGTATGAAGACCAAGTAATATGTAAGAAGAGGAAATAAAAAAATATTAGACAATTATATTATGTGGGTTAGTAGTTTTGTGGGAACCTATAATAATATTATTGTTTTTTATGAACTACAAATAGGCTTTCCTCTCCAAAAAAAAGTGACGCTTCATAATCGTCCGAATATTGGGCAATTTGCCTCAAGGTGATGCGTTAGGTGAAGGTTTTTATTTCTTAAAATTTGTTGTCCTTAAATAAATAATAAAAAAAACAATACCTGCATCCATTTTTATTTCACATAATTGCTTTTGATATTTTCGAAGCAATTAAAAGGTTTCGATCGGAAAATGGAAACCGCGAGAAATAGGTACCCTAGCCGCGGGTTGTCGGCAAGTCAGTCAAATAAACAAACGCTTTGTTTATGAAAGTCACGTTCATTGAAAGACTTGTTTACTTACCAATTCCAGCAAAATTGACTAGATTACAAACCTCTAATAAATTATTGTCCGTTAATTAAGCTATTTATTCGCAATATTTTCTATAACCTCAATCCAAGTCACTGTATTGTAGAACTAATTGGATAAACAAGGATAATTCATTTATTCAATATGTTTAATTTTTTCATAGTTTACTAGCATAAAACAGCTAGCTCTTGCTCCATATTATTAAAATGATTGTGCGCAAGCGAGATCCTAAGCGCTTCTCAGGAATACGCTTGACGTCAGCGTATACAGATACATAAACAAAATCAAATCTTTGTTGATCGCCTCAACTCTCGCTGTATGCAGGTTTATTTAATATTTTATAAATAGATTATGGCTATTTACCAGGGAAACCAGAGAGCTACAGGTGGTCTATCCAGCGTTGGAGATCTAATTACACAGGTAGGCGAGAGTTCGCTTTGAAATCCACGCAGGCAAGACCTCGGCATGCTCTTCAATTTGCATAGTTGCCCTAATTGCGGCCTATTATGCGGGCTCGACGTTTCTTGATGAATCCGTGTTAGTTATACCAAGTGGAATATCCCGTATCTGTGACATAAAAGACCTAGGAGCATCCCGCCATATTTTAAAAAACTGTCATACGAGTAGGTCACTACCAGTGCGAGTCTAACCTCTAAGGCGATTGTAATAAGAACGTTACAAAGTGCAATGTGTCAAGCTCCACGTGATCTTATCTGTACAAACTTTTCTATCTATAGCTCAGCTTTTATCTATTTTAGGTATCAGCTGTTCCTACCTTTTGCACATACCCTATCTTATTTTTTTTACTAGTGAACTGTAAAACTGAGTAGTATTTAAGAAAACATCAATTTAAATATTATGTAAATGTAGGCTTTCGTGAACAAATAATTTACTTACTTATTAAACGCATTATTCCTGCAGTGAATAAATTATTGTCTATATAAAGCGTTATAGAGAAAACGAGATACAGATTTCGTAAAGCGTCATCATAAAATATTTCAAACACTACTATTCTTCCAGTATATAGTTGAATAATAATTCTGCTATGATCTGGAGTACGACTGAAGTATCGACTCCTCGCATTTTAAAATTCTTCAAACCATTTAGCTAATAAATTATACAAAGGTATGTACTTAAAAATGTGGTATGTAAAATGCAATGGTATAAAGTGGGTATTTCTAGAAATAGAATACCTCTGCTGAATAGAATAGAATATATATCTCCTCTTGGGTATAAGGAGGGGGCGTATTTAATTTTAAATATGAAATAAAGTTTTAAAAATTTACTAACTTAAATATTTGTCATTTTAATTTCTGATCCTATTTGTAACGAAACTAATTGTACTGAATGTAATTTATAACACGCAACTTAAAGTAGAGACATAGTAATTACACATAATTATAAGCGCCCACCCACCTGAATAGTTACGTTCAATATGGTTCGTGACCATCGAGTAAATGGCCCATGCCGGGCAGCAGGATGAAAGGAGGTAATTACATCCTAAAAGTTAATAACTGGACGGTCGTTTAGAAGTTAAAAGGCTCGTTTGTAGTCATGGACCAATGAAATATAATAATACATGTCATGGCTAAAAAGAAAATGGAGTCGCTTTAAAATAATTATGATATTTAAATACCTTTACGCGAGGTGTACCTAATTCGTAAATAGACTAATTCGCATGTATATTTCTCTAGACGTAATTCTGTTTTGACATTACTTGATAAGAAAACCCACAATTTATAAACGTTTTATAATATGTCTAAAGTCAAGTGATGAAATACCCTTTGAAGTGCATTTTAATTATGCTACAAGAATATTACGATCGTAGCAATATGCTACGACTGGCGTAGCACGTGCGTCTACGCGATCAATCAACCGTGAAATGCGCACCTGATGTCATCTTGAATTTGTATTTTATTTTATTGCATTTATAGTTTATATTGCTGAGAATGTTATTTGTTATAAAATCTATACGTATAAAGAGAAATGCCCTAACAAACGGGTTTTTAGATTCCTTTACGAACTAGAAAAAATAAGTTCCGCGACGAAAACACCGCTGGACGCAGGCTATTTAAAAAGATATATATAAATATTTAGATTTTTGTTTTCTGTTTATCTGGAACACAATCACCAACAGTTAGGTTATTTTGCTGGTGTGTTGCTGGGCAGGTGACTAACAAGTGCTCTCTTGTTTAAGATTTTACAATAGATGTATCGTCGTATTGCCCTAGTCAATTGAAGATGTTGTAACAGATCTGGTACGTAACAATTCTGCGAGATAATAGCTTATCTGTAATAACAGACAGACAGAGATTGTGTACCCACGGGTATCCGCTGCTTGACTGGTATTTAGTGGCCATCATACATGGGCCCAGTTTAGCAACTCCACATTAGCCCCTATTGTTCTCAATTATCACGTACTCGTACGTTAATGGCGTAATCGTTAAACTTTGCCGTAAGTAACTTGTCACCGATTGCAGAAGATGTAATAGAAAGTTATTTTCTCGTACAAATGTTAGTTTAGCAAAGTTTTTACGTGAGTAACTTTAGATCCAAAATGGAATGATTAGGCCTTTTTCGATCTTTACTGAAACTTGTAGAAAATTATCGATAAAACTTCTTTGATAAGTGAATGTATTTTGAAATGGTTTGATTTATTACAATGATTTAGTTATCATACCTATCACAATTTTAAGAGAAGACTATATAGATTAGATTCTATATACAAGAAGATTTGTACCTGTTGAAGACGTATATAACAGACATGCAAAAAGCATACATCAGTCAGAGTGCTAAATTCATAATTGACTTGTCTGTGCTACTAATGTGCTTAGGTTATTATCTAATAATATGATATATTTCTCTTTTCACACAGTTTTTAATTTTACCATGGCAATGAGATATTCTCCCGCTGTTAAAAGTACTCTAGATGTTGACCCGAAAAGCTTGTTACACTAATGGAACATTAAAGAACATTTAGCATAATTTTACTACACCTTCAATATGTTTTTGTTTGCAATCACAATGTACTCGTAACACGCTTTTATTAATAAAAAATTAAGTATGTGATAAAACGCAAAGATTTAATACAAGGTGTAAAGTTTTAGGTTTTAATAAAAAATTCTAATAAGTACTTACGATATGGGATTATTGTGACGTAAACGAATATGGTTAATATAAAGATTGCAACGTAAGTATATATATAGTATAATAATGATATTTTTCTTATCAGGTTTAAATTTTTAGTTATTTTTACTAACAAGAACATAATAAAAGCTTGCTTTTAAAAAGTTTTTTTTCTTTTAATTTTTAAATTTGTCTTTGTTTTTCCTCAAATAGTTAAAATTTACACAAAAAATCCTAATCCTAAATCTTATACTTAAAATAAAATAAGATAACCTGCAAGGAATTTTAGGTTCATAAGAAATGAAAGACAGACTTATCCCTCACTAAACTTGTCTGCAAGCAAGACCTAGAGAAATCTTGTAAGGTGTGATAGTATATTAAATCATGTTTTGTATAATAAATCAGTAACCTATTTTAACTCAGTAATATATTACGACACAATATGATGTAATAACAAGATGAAAATACATATTTTTCTCACAAAATAAGTAACCTGCGAATGACAATGTATTTTTAAATAAATATCCGATCCGAAATAAATGGCTTTACGTGTTTGTCACATCAGGAAAACGCCGCTGGGCACCCACTATTTGAAATATGGTATGTAGGTGTCTTAAATAGGTCGTAGGCAACCACTATGAAGGGATTTTCGGAAATTCCCACGGGAACGGGAATAAACGGAATCCGCGCGGGCAACGCCGCTAGGCACCCGCTAGTTGTAAAAATAAAGTTAAAAAAATTGTCATCCAACATGAATTTTTATTATTTTACTGCAAAGAGGTTCAATATAACCGTAAACCAGTAGGTACCATACACATAAGTATAAAGATGCAGTAGAGGTTTTTAGAGATGAATGGGACCACGGAACTCTCAAAAGGTGCTGTGGTCCAACTATTTTTAAAGTTGGACAACTGCCCCTAGTAAAGACCCATGGTCCAACTAGTTGGACAGAGCAGTTGGACCACTGCCCCGGACTGAAATGAACACCTTTTGTGAGCATAATATGAAAGTGACAGGCTGCAAACCTTTTGGTAAAAGATAGTACAAGTATTTATATTATCCTACTTATATCTTAAATCCGAAAGTGTGTTTGTTGGATCCTTCTTTCTTTCTAAGATTTTTCACATACCTGCTAAGTAATGCATTTTATACTTTAGAATAGCTATTTCAAAACAAAAAACAAATTTATGATATGTTTAGTATATACGAGTAAATGTTTAACACAATGAAGAGCACCGAACAATGTTTTTTTTTTATTCATTTGTATTTATACAAGCAGTGTTAGTCGTATGTGTGCATAACTAAGGCGAGTAGTGTCGTGAAATGGTCATCTTTGAAGGCATAAGGCTTCTAAACGAGCAATCACAAAATTCCAGAAAAAATATATCTTAAGCATTGATATATAATCTTCATTTTCATAGTTTGAAAATGTTGTAGAACATTATTTACTATATGAAAAAAATTATTGCAACAAGGCTGTTTTGAATTTTAAATTCGCTTCTTCTTCTAAACTAAAAGAGATATTTTCATAGCTCTTGCGGGAAAACATTGGTAATTCATCTATCTAAAATTTTATAGTTCAGTTTTTTAAAAGACCAATTAGTTTTTACGCAAATTACGAAATAGCAGTTTCACCACAAATCGTCTCTAGCGGGTCCGTGCGGGGGCGACGGGAGCCAGTCCAGCGCTGGCATTCAAGGAGAGAGGCTGCGCGCCGCGTTGTCGCTGCGCGCTCGAATTTTTACGCATTTTATGTGTAGTACAGTGTGCAAAGAGGGATGTCTTTTAAACTTATAACACAATAAATAAATATGAAAAATTGTTACTGGTTTATAAAAAAATTAAATATGTCGAATTTCGTAATATTGGTGTAAATATACATACATTTAAAATAATGTTTCGATTAATAATTTTTTACTCAAATTTTTTTTTAAATCTCACCTCCTACCTCTTCCAAAAGCTTAGAATATGAACACAATAACTTGCATGTACTTATAAAAATAAACACGTAAGGCTTTCGCAAAGAATAATTATAAATAAACATAATACAACTAAAACGTTGAACTATGCATATCTATATATACATACATATAATAAAATTGTAACTGATGTCTGTATATATATAAGATATTTAAGAAAAACGTATGTGTTTGGGGGTCTTCATAACGGCAATAGAAGCCGAAACTATAATTTTTAGAATTCATCATAACAAGTAATAACAAACATCATCATCCTTATGAGGCAGTCGGGTAAGGGATACAAAACATAAAGATTGATTCAAGGAAACAATAGGGGTGTTTTATTTGTTGTTGGAAACCTCAATTTATTGAAGTGGAAATGAAGATAATGGATTTTCAACCGACTTCAAAAAAGGAGGAGGTTCTCAATTCGGCTGCATGTTTTTTTATGTTTGTTTCCTCAGAACTTTAGACTGGGTGTACCGAATTTGGTGATTCTTTTTTTACTTGAAAGCTGGTGCTGGCCGTGTAGTCCAGTTCTGACAATGGCATATAGAGATATAAAGAAAACCATACAATTTAAAATCTGTTTTTTACTCTTTAGAGTTCTATTTTATTAATGCAAAACATTACCATACCAACCATAGTAATGTAAGCAACGGATCCGATCCGGTCCGATGTGACCTGATCCGATCCGGTCCGATGTGACCTGATCCGATCCGGTCCGATGTGACCTGATCCGATCCGGTCCGATGTGACCTGATTCGATCCGGTCCGATGTGACCTGATCCGATCCGCTGCGATGTGATCTGATCCGATTCAGTCTGATGTGGTCTGATCCGATCCGGTCCGATTTTATGTGATCTGGTCCGATCCCATCCAATATGATGCAATCAGGTCCGGTACTATCCGGTTTGGGCCATTCGGGTCCGATCTGATCCTATCCGACCTGGTCTGGTCTGATCAGATCGGTCCAGACCGATCCAGTTCAGATCAGATCGAACCCGAACGGATCTAACCAGACTGGATCGGACCACATCGGACTGTACCCAACCGGATCGGATCGTACGGAAAACACCCAATTCGCAAATCACTATAGATGTTCCTATAATATTTGAAGAGTTTCCTTGATTTCTCCAGACTCCCATCATCAGATCCTGACTTAATGATAGTGGGAACAACACCCGGAAAGTATAGGATTTCAAACAAAAAAAGAATTTTCGGAACCTGTCCTGTCGACTTCGAGTAATCGGGGAAAAAACTGACAAACTGAGAACCTCGCGCTTTTTTTGAAGTAGGCTAATAACATTATTAGACACAATATAAAATGAGGAAAAGATGTACATAGACAATGTTTATTACCATGATCCATGTTAGCTTTCACGAATCTCCTTCATTAAATCGTTTTTAGGGTTCCGTACCTCAAAAGGAAAAAACGGAACCCTTATAGGATCACTTTGTTGTCCGTCTGTCCGTCCGTCCGTCCGTCTGTCAAGACCCTTTTTCTCAGGAACGCGTGGAGGTATAAAGCTGAAATTTATATCAATTACTCAGGTCTACTGTCCCTTGAAGCTGTGAAAAAATCAAACTTCTAAGCCAACGCAATCAAAAGATACAGCCGTTTATGCCGCAAATTTTCGACACTTGCAAGGGAATCAAAACCTACAGGGTGCTTCCCGTGAAGTCAGAATCTTGAAATTTGGTACGAAGCAACGTCTTATAGCATAGATAAAGGAAAAATTACGAAAACCATAAATTTGCAAGGTTGTACGGAACCCTCGGTGCGCGAGTCCGACTCGCACTTGGCCGGTTTTTTTTATTTAAGCAACTTAAAAAAAAGAGAAAGTTATCAGAGTCGAAATCTTTTATTTCTTTTTTTGTGTGTTCCCAGATTACTCGAAGACTGCTTGCTGCGATTCGGGAAATTGTTTTTTCGTTTGAAATCGTATACTTTCCAGGTAGAACCTTACTCATCAGGTCAGGATCCGATGATGGGATCCTCGAGAAATCGAGGGAACTCTTCCAATATTATAACGCACCCCCAGAACGAAAGTGACCTAAGTCAAAAAACGCAATTTCTGGGGAATGAGCAAGAAAGTTTTCAAAAGCGTGTAAATTTGAATAAACTTGATGTATCTCTATCGTGTTTCATCGGAAATGATTTCTTTTTCGCGGGTATATGTATTGATCTTTAATGTACATATTAGTAACGTCATATTCAATTTAAATGTATTTTAAATATTTATTTTGACATTAAACATAAAGTAGTTCCAAATTACGTCACTTTATGGCAAAAATATATACTACTAAAGAGGCCTATACCTATAAGTGTCTTTCTTCTTTTATTTAATGTTAGCACTAAAGTAACCCAATCTAAAAACAGTAAATAAAATCTAATAGATATTTTGTTATAAACAGACTTATTTCAAAAAAGTGGTCAGTTTAGTATTACAGAAAAAGAAATGTTATTTACCTTTACAGTATTTCCAATAAACTGGCATAATTCGAGATCCGTCGATGTTGTACTCGTCTACTCGCGACCTCTTTTGACGCAATACTAGTTCGGTCTCTTTCACACGACATGCATAGGTATATTTACCGTGATCAACTAAAGTGACCGATTTATCGGCGGTCCCCCTTTTACTTATAGTTTGGTCTCTTTTTCTCCATAGGGGTTTAGAATAGGCTGTTTCAGGTCAGTTTATAGCAAAATCAGAAAATACAGGAATTTTGAGTTGGGTCACTTTCATTCTAAGGGTGCGATAAATCTATGAATATTATAGTGTACACCTATTGCAATTTGGGTTTAACTAGTACATTTACTCTTGGTAAGCACCATTTGGTGAAGTGGAACTGATGATGAAGACCAGATTGGGCTACCTGAACTACTCAATGATTACTATTTTATTTGTTGCGATTGTATTAATAATAATAATATTACTTTTATTAGTATTACTTTGATAGAGTTGCCAAGCATTTTATGCTCGTCCGTCACAATGCATACTACCTATGGTTAGTAGAGTTGATGGTGAAGTGGCAGGAGAACTCTTCCACAATTTTGCTTTCTAGATTTTTGTTATCAGTTTATTATAATTACTAAAAGATGTTTGGTGTTTGAAGTAACGTTCCATTCACAAAATGTTTTGTTATGAATGTTAGATCAAAGATTCATTTTTATATTGATGCAAGTTTCGTTTTGTATTGTATATATTTTATTACTGACCCTACTGCGTTATCAAGACGCGTGGTCAAAATGCGGGGAAGCGCGGAGCGGGAAACATAAGCTCCGCCCTGAAGCCCAAGGCCGTTGGCGGCTACAGTCGCCTTAAGCGCCCATTAGAGGATGAAACTGCTTTTCTCAATAGTAGGTATTTACGAAGTATTGAAGGTGCCTTTTGAATGTGCATTCACGTCAGTGAGTGTCGTGAGCGACGACGCCCATTCTGCCGCTGCTGCTTTGTTCGTTTGCATAAAGAACTGAATGGCTGTCAAACGGCTCATCCTCACTTGTGAAATGAATTCTACGTACTCGGTTGGTATTATAATACTTTTCTTATGGCCTAATATGTATTACCAATCTAAAGATGTTCGAAGAAAACAATGCTGGAAATAGAAAGAAGAAGATTGTGTATGATTGTAAAGTTAAAAAAATATTATAGATTTTTTACATAAAAGCAGCTACGACCATTATGGAAGCTAGTCTGACTCCATTTTTTTTTAAAAACTTATATTAACTTATTCCTATAGATTTTAACTAACTTGGCGGAAAAAGACGAATTTGTTCTTAGGGATGCGAAAAAACATATCGGGCTATTTCAGAAAAAATAAATATTACAATGCAGCCTAGTGGGTAAAATGCCCGATTTTCATTTGTTACGCTCCGGTGCGAATCCTGGCACATACCAGTTAGTTTTTCAAAAAGTTACGTAGGTACATATTTATCACTAGCTCGGCGATGAAGGAAAACATGGTGAGGAAATCCGTAGGTTCCAGAATTAATTCTGAGGCGTGTGTAACAGGCCCGATCCGGCGATGGGCTCACCACCTCCAAAGAATATACTGGTGAAACGGAGATATTTTCAGAAATGGAAAAAGGCCAAAGGCCATATGGATATCGAAGAAAAAGAGCCTGAGATTGTTTATTTTATTTATAGACTTTTTACAACAAGCAACCCCTAAAGATTATTTTAAATGGCAAATACATGTGGCACCATCTATCTGGAAACAACCTTTTCACCTTTTCATTAGTTTCGCAGCATTCACTGATTCTCTATACACTCTAGTAACATTAAGAGTAAATTAAGGAATGTCCTAAAGATGTCAGTGCAATCGGTCTTAAAATAATAAACTTATAAATAAGGGTCCCTATATTAAATCCTTACCGTTTTATTATATAATAATTAAAAAATTTATATAGCTCTAAAAACATAATGTTTCGTTTTGCTATCTGTGGTTTGTTATAAACTGCCAAATGCAGCAAATTGTGTGTCAGCAAAAAAAGTCTGCAATATTCTTAAAATTGAGGGAGAGCTACATCTTGCCTAATTCAATTACCAGTAATGTACTTACGGTTAATTAGTTTATCTCCACAGAAAATTTCATCAAAATCCGAGGCGTATTATTGCGTGATACGTACACAAACAGACAGACAATCTGGGGTCACTGTAGTGATCCGCCAAAACTAGCCAAGCAAAAGGGCACTACCTGCCCCTACCTCTGAACTTTGGTTTGGATTATAAAAGATAAATAAAATTCTCTGGACATTTGGTCAATAGTAGACTTATTAAAAATATAAAATACATAGTTTTTATAATACATATTTGAGTTTTAGTAAGTCAACCCCCTACCCTTTAAATAAGGGGATGATATTAAATGCGCGCCAAAAACATTTTCATGTAAAATGTGGTCAAGACGCGAGATTACGTAGCACGCACTGTCAATAAGTTATGATCTCACGTAGAACCAAGCTTCTAACTTTACACGTCCTAACCCTACAAGCCCTAACTTCAGAAACTTTACACCTTAGTCAAAATAAGTTGATTACCAATACCGACACATGGCTGTAATTATTCACATAGTATTTGTAGTATCTAGGGAAACGGCCAAGCCAGCACAGCTCTATAATAACTTTTTGTTGCTTTTGGTAGGATAGAACTTTTTTTAAATCTAATAATGTCACAGTACCTACCTAAGTAATAATAATATCTATAACATACAGTTATCTTTATATGTAAAACAGGTTTCTGGTTACAAATCACAGTTACATAGGCGGCTGAAAGATTTATTTGTTTCGTGCATCCCCGAGCTTTAATAGATTTTAGTTGATATATTTTACAGTTATTTTCGTTCCCTTGAGGATTTTGATTTTTTCACAAGAACTTAAGGAACTGTCCAGGCAACCCAATATTTGGATATAATTAAAAAGAGCAGTTACCTTGAGTAGGTACTCGGCTTAATCCCTGAAAGCATTTTAATCATGACCTTACACCTCACCTAGCCAATTTACCAGGAATAGAAATTTGTTCAGCATATCAAAAGAGCTTGTTTAACCTTTAAAGTTATATTCATGCAAATTAATCTGTAGTCAACCATTAAGTATCAAAACAAGGCTCATAATATGTACCTACCCGTACCATAAGTATCTCTACATAGTATAAGTTTGTTTTATCGCTTTCCGTGTACGCTTAAAACTATGCCACGGGTTTTGATGCGGTTTTCATTAATAGAAAGAGCAATAAACGAGGAAGGTTTTTGTATATCATATAAACCGAAGAAAAGCGAGGGCGGGAGCAGATTATAATAATACCAATGCCTACGTACGTACATTCTGAAATACCCTGCTGGCATTAGAATTGGATCTGAGCATAGACCTATATTAATATATTATACAATGTGTAACAGAATAAGCTTAATTCCAGAAATTAGTTTGTTCACTATCGACTACTTAACCGATTTCAGCTATTTTTAATATGTGTTAAATTTTTCCGACAAATGAATTAACGTAGCTGAATTTAACGCTACCTTTGGAAACTCTACTAATTTTGCTCTTTATTTAAGAAAATGGGTTAAGCCGTATACAGAAAGAAAGCCGAAAACCCATCGGCGCCGACCGGCGCCTGTAGGCGCCGGTCGCTACGCAGGTAACCGGCGGAGGCATTTATATGAACAAGCGCTGATGGGCGCCGACTCGCGCCGGTCGGCGCTGGTGCCGCCCGCCAATCATCGTACGACATTTTGCTCGCTCTGCTTCAATCTGCTTGCTTTCTGTAGAATGGACCGGCGCCGATCGGCGCCGACAAGCTTTCAGCTTTCTTTCTGTATACGGCTTTAGACACAACTAAAGTACGAATGCATCATATTTTTTTATATTAATTTAGCAATTGGGGTGTATGAGAAATTGCGCTTATTCTGTTACGCGTGTATAGGTCTAGGGTTCTGAGGCATATGTCACCTTTCACTAGTGTAGTTTTGGAACCCAAAAACATGACAGTGACGGACAGTATATTTTGATTATTTTCAAATTTTTGTTGAATTTATTTATTTGATGGCTGGCAAGTGACATGACGATGCTGGTGCGGCTAGATGGGATGACGATCTGCGATAGGCTGCGGGCAAATACTGGATGCGTCAAGCCGAAGACAGTGTTGGGGCAGTATGCAGTGCTCCAACGCGTGGAGAATAAGAAAGGATATTTATTTATTTATTTATATGCCAGTCTTACACTATGCTATGCATATTATAAACCTATTTCAACAGACAGGGCGCTATGCCGCGCATTAGGGGAGGCCTATTTATCATGTAAAAGTATAATAATTTTATATGCCAACCAACAATGACGCAAAATTAAATACTGTCAAAGCGGGCACCCATTATATTCAGTGAATGCAGACAATAGGAACGTTACCTACGACGGCCCATGATTTACTTTTACAAACAAACAGGTCACACCACAATACACTTTACACTCGATTACCTATTTATTAGGTGTAGAAAGGGTATAGTATATAATATATTTTTTTATAACCTACGGGAATATATACCTAAGTGTTTTTTATAATTATTAAAGAGACTTGCCTGGAGTGGTTTCAGGTCTGTATCGAGGATACATACAAAAACTAAACCATGTTGAGAACTTTTCAAAATAATGCAAGCAGTGGAACTTAAATATTAATATCATTGGTCGTAAATATTTTACATCCAGCTACCTACTTCAAAATAGGTTAGTAAAATAATGAAGCTCCGCAATTATAATAAAAACTAGACAATTTCAAAACACTCTGATTTTTTAAGGTAGACGCTAGTTAAATAATTTAAATATCCATATTGCAGTAAAATTTTATTGTTTTATTTTTTGTGATAGATACATACTTAGTAGAAAAACTGTCTTGAAAGAAAGATCTAGCAAAAGCAGCATGACATCGGTGTTTCTGATCTATAAGATTTTAGAAGCATTATGTATTCTATTTTGTATTTAATTATCTGACATTATTCTATTTCATTGTATTGCATAAATAGTGAACCAATAGATTATAAATTAGGTACAATTTACTCATATTATAATTTTTAATTATTTAAATTAAACTAAATTCTTAGGGACACATGCAGACTTTTCTCATTGAATTCTGTTGATTTTACAGCTAGATGTTTAATATTATTTGTTCTAATCTTCGACTTGTAGAGAAATATGTCGAAATTTAGTAAAAGTTTTGTGGAAATTTGGCAGTGTTTCTGGAGGCGGGTGTTAGAAGCACGTGACGGCGTTGAAGTAGCACCGCAGCACACGGCCGCGGCCAGAACCCGCTTGTCCGCGACGCTGCAAAGCACTCTGCCGGAAAAAGGCACAAGTTACATACCCTATACACATGAATTTATTAGAAAAAAAACTTATATTACACGTAGTTTCCTTTAGGCCTTATAAGTAGGTTAATACAGTATTTTGTGAAAAAGACAAGTGTCTTCTCTTGTCTTCAAAAAGTAAACAATTTCCCAACAAAATCTCTACAGGGTCTATAGTGGCATTCAATAGGTATCTATAATATGTTAACGATAAAACGTTTAATGTAAATGTACCTACTTTACATATTGCCTTGTTTACTGACATTAGTTATCTTACAAGTGTGCAACATGTCATCAGAGAAGTAGGCGAGAGCTACAAGAAAGCAGAGGCTGTAATTATCAAAGCGCACGTACGTCACGCGTCAACAAAAACACAAAAATATGATAAAAGTTGTCTCTGCATGAGTATTAGAATATATAATAAAATCCCGAAAGACATAAGGACTTACCCATTAAAATGTTTAAAACAAAATTGTGTAAATGGCTCAATGAATGTAATTTTTACAATATTAATGAATTTATGAATTTTAAAATGAAATAAGTACCTATGTCTATATGTCTAAGTTTTTACGGCGAACATGTATGCACTGCCAAGACTGTATTTTTTCCATCTGTAGAACCATGTTTGACGCAAAGAAAGAAATATTCTATTCTATTCTAAAATATTAATTTACTTTATTAGTAATACTGGCAGTTGTTTGTGCTTTTTCCAAAAGATATTATTTAAAGAAAGACATAGATATGTTACTAGAACGCGAAAAATGAGGCCGACAAATGTAGTTAGTTAACCATATTTTATTTAGTTGTATTGTATTTCAAGTCGTATTTCAAGCGCAACTCTTGACAGATAGCTGTCTATTTCTTGATTATTCGTTCCGTATCATCTTTCCCCGTCATTGTTGTATGCTATAAATACGCTAAGAAGTAAGTATGTGTTGTAGCCACTCGTAGCGGATCAATTTTCAAACGCGCGCAGTATGAATATAACTCATCCTTAGGGTGTATTCCCGTTGTCCCCATTGACGATATCCCCATTGAGTGGGGACAACGGGAATTGAATAAAATTATTAAAAATACTTCCCGTTGTCCCCACTATCTGTCCCCATTGAAATAATGAAATAAAATTATTAAAAATACTTCCCGTTGTCCCCATTGATATTTTTTAACTCTTCTTTTATTTACTACAATCTGTCCTTGGACATTCATAAATTATTTTGATAAGAATATATATAGTATTGCAAGAAATGGGACCAGTGTTCCACACGTAAAATTTTTGTTCTATTCTCAGATTAGATCTTGAGGCGTTTTTCTTTTTAATCTTTTGAATGTTTGAGGGTTGCATATTAGTTCCTTTGCCATTGGATAAGAATGTTATTTGAGTCTATTTCTGTATGTGACCGGGTACGTATTTGAATGTCTAAAATTAAGAAACCTATCGTAAAATAACTTACGTTTAAAATTCCTAAAATCTAAATACCTAAACTCAAACTCAAATGCATTTATTTTCAGTAGGTATTGAACATACACTTAGAAAGGTCAATAGTTTATAGTAACAAGGCACTCTAAGCAGCTTGGAATTTGTTACAGCTTGGAATTTGTTCCAAATAATAATTTAAATTAGAAATAGAGACAACAGAGATTAACTCTGGCTATACGTCATGTCCTATTAATAAAAATGTTACTAGTAAAAGTAAAAAATTAAATTGCAATACCCTAAATAAAATAAACCTGGTGCATCAAAATGTTCAAGGTATGTTAAGTAAAGAGCTAGAAATTGAACTGTTTATGAACTGTCATAATACTGATATAATGTGCATTACAGAACACTGGCTAAGAAAACACCAGTTCATTTTTGGTTTTAACCACCTCGATACGCGGTGGCTCTCTAATACTTGTACATAACGGTCTGAAGTGTAAAGAGCGCGCGGACATTGTTGGGCTCTCTGTTGAGCGATCTGTGGAGATAGCCTGCACAGAGCTCGAGCGGCTTATTGTAATGAGCGTGTACAGACCCCCCAGTTCTTGTTATGAACACTTTGAGAAAATCATGGATGAAGCCATATGTAAAATTAGCAATAAAAATAAATACATTGTTGTTTGTGGAGATTTTAACATTAATCTTTTAGATTCTTCATCCAGTATTGGTAGTAGGCTTGTATCATTTTTCAAATGTCATAATCTTGTAAATCTTTTTTCAGTGCCTACCAGAATTACTGCGACCACAGCAACATGCATCGATAATGTTTTTACAAACCTCGTGCCTGATGATACAGCCGTAATTAACAAATTATCCTCAGATCATTGTGGCCTGATGGTAACTTATCAGATGTGTACTGAAAAGGCACTAAAGAAAGATATTAAATGCAGACCAGTAACGTGTACTCGCCTTCAGCAATTTAGAAATAACATAGAAAATAAACTTTTAGATTTTTCATACTGTGATGACCCTAATGATTTGTACAAGTCAGTATTAACACTAGCTAAGAACGAATGTAATGTTTTTAAAACAAAAAGTGTAAAAATCAATAACAATCTAATGTTCAGTGATTGGGCGACGGTGGGAATTCATAAAAGCAGACAAAGATTATATGAACTATACGAGGAAAGGACGTATAACACTAGTGATACCTTTTGCAATTATGTTCGTTAATATTCAAAAGTCTTTAAATGTATTTGTACCGCGGCTAAAGCTAACCATGTAAGTAATAAAATCAAAAATAGCACAGACATTGTAAAAACTACATGGAAAATTATAAATAGCGAGACTCAAAAATTTAAATCTCAACATTTTGACTTTCAGTTGAAAGTTAACAATAGAATTTTAAGAAATGATAAAGATATATCTGAAGTGTTTGTAAATTTTTTCTCTGATATTCCAGTCTCGACGACCAAGTCACTAAACTCGTCACCCGCACTCGCTGAATCGCTACTACAAGAACATACCGCTGCATGTAATACACGCAATTTCGTATTCGATCATGTAAATCCTTGGGACATCCTAAAAGCATTCAAATCAATACAAATGAAAAATACTGCCGATCTCGACGGCTTATCTGTAAAAATCATATCATCCATATTAGACTTAATTGCCTCACCTCTAGCTTGTTTATTTAATAAAGGCGTTGATGATGGCGTGTTTCCTGATCTGATGAAACATAGTAAAATTATTCCATTATTCAAAGCCGGTAGTAGATTAGACCCTTTTAACTTCAGACCAATATCAATTCTACCGACTCTTAGTAAAATTTTTGAGAAAATTATTCTATATCAGTTGAGTGCACATTTTTCTATCAACAGTATAATGTCTGTAAAGCAATTTGGATTTACTAGGGGTCGCTCGACAACCGATGCCGGTGTTGAGCTAGTAAATCATGTTTTTGATGCCTGGGAGGAGTCGCAGGATGCTGTTGGGGTTTTCTGTGATTTATCTAAGGCATTCGATTGTGTCCATCATGAAATTCTCATCAGAAAACTACGTCATTACGGAGTACAAGGCCGCGCTCTTGATTTAATAAAGTCCTACTTGAGAAGCCGGATACAATGTGTTGATGTAAACGGTTCAAGATCGTCTGGATCGGTGGTTTGTATTGGTGTACCGCAGGGCTCTATTTTAGGCCCCTTTCTATTTCTGGTCTATATAAATGACCTACCCAACCGAGTGCAACATGATATTGTACTGTTCGCAGATGATACATCTCTACTTTTTAAAATTAAACGACCTATTAAGTCTTATGACGAAGTGAACAGTGCAATTAATGATGTTGTCAGTTGGTTTAACGTTAATAATTTACTTCTCAATGAGAAAAAAACTAAATGTGTACATTTTTCTTTATCAAATGTTAAACGAACTTTAAACTCAGTTACAGTTAAAAACGAAAAATTAGAATGTGTAAACACTACAGTATTTCTAGGAATAACTCTAGACTCTAAGTTACAGTGGGGACCGCACATTGATACGTTGGCGAAAAGGCTCAGTTCTGCTGCATATGCCGTAAAAAAAATACGTAATATGTCAAGCGTAGAAACAGCTAGACTTGTCTATTTCAGCTACTTCCACAGCTTGATGTCATATGGCATTCTACTGTGGGGGAATGCTGCTGATGTCCAGAGAATATTTATTTTGCAGAAACGAGCCATTCGTGCAATTTATAAAAGGGTCTAGGATGTCTCTAAAGGAAAAATTCAAGGAAATTAATATACTGACACTGGCGTCACAGTATATTTACGAAAACGTATTGTATGTTAAAAAGAATATATCACTTTACAAAAAAAATAGTGACAGACATTGTATAAACACTAGAAATAAGAATGAACTGGCTGCTTGTGTTAGTCGATTATCTAAAGTTACCAAATCCTTTAAGGGTCAATGTATACGTTTTTACAATAAGATTCCCATTGAATTACAAAATTTGCCTCTTGAAAAATTTAAAATAATAGTTAAGCAAAAATTACATAAAAAAGGCTACTATAAAATTACAGACTACTTAGTAGACCAACATGCATGGGATTAACCGACTCGACGCTATGTAAGGCTATTAATTATAATTATTATTGTAAACGATATTTATTAGTAAGACATGAGATTAAAAAGAGCTGCCCTTGAGTTTCTTACTGGCTCTTCTCGGGGTACTGCATTCGGAACCAGCAGCTCGTCAGTGGAGATGGGCTGCTGTTTGCATTTAGCCAATCTTCATGGACGAGTTTAGAGTGCCTTGTTATTATAAAATATTGACGTTTCTAAGTGTATATTTTAATACCAATAGAAAATAAACGATTTTGAATTTGAATTTAAACTCGTCCATGAAGATTGGCTAAATGTAAACAGCAGCCCATCTCCACCGACGCGTTGCTGGTTCCAAATGATACTGCATTATCGGTATCCCGAGAAGAGCCAGCAAGAAACGAATGTTTTAATATACCTAGGCAGCAAATACTTACCTACGAAATATCTAAGATTATAATACAGATTGGACTAAATACCTAATATTCAAAATCTTTATAGTTATAATGACAAAGTTTGATATACCAACATTTTAAATACTAAATGGTCAAAATCTTAAAATAATGCACCATTTGCGAGATATTATAGATATATTCAATGCGATAGCGAGCGAAGCGAGCTCAAAATACCAGAGCAGAAATTATTTGAACTGGTTAGGTTCAGAAGATCTTTGATGTTAGTTTTTTTTTATGAGCAACAAATAAATATGTTTTATTTTAACCGTTGTTAAGTATAATACAATATGATATAGTACATTATGGTATAAGTGCGGTAAGTTGAAAATTACAGCCGAGGCGAAATTGCTAGCCCCAGCCGTAGGAGAGGGCTCCAAGAAAGCAGAGGCTGTAATTATCTTTATTAAATGTTTATTTATTATATTTTATCTCCCAAAGTGAATTTTATTCATTAAATGTTGACCACTTTTATGACATAAAAACTATTTGTTAAGATTTTTAAAAGTACCGTTCGTTTTTAGACGAAGGATCTTGATAAACCGTGCGATTTACATTACAATAACGCACAAGTACATAATGAAATACAATACGATATTGAAATTAATGAAATAAGAGACCTTTCCTTTCACGAGCAAATGTGTTATAAAGTAGATTATGTACATACAATATCGGTCTTTGTCATTTTGGTCAATTAACTGTGAGGTTAATTTATTTCAGGGACTTAGTACAAAGGTATTTCAAGTTTTATCCTTTTGAACTTCAGTAATATATCCATTTGACATTTTATGATTTTGGTATTTTCACTTTAAGTCAACCATTAGGTATTTAGATTTAAGGGATCTTAAACGTAGGTTATATTACGTTAGGTTTTTTAATTTTAGACATTCAAATACGTACCCATAATTAAAGATAGAGTGCTCATTTTTAGATTCCGTCTACCAGATTTCTAATCTATTACTATTATTATACAAGCTATCATTTTTCTAGCACCAGCTACCCTAAAAACCACATATATGACAGCGGAGAATATATCCCGCTGGAATGTTCCAATAAATCAACTATCGATTTTCCTATTCACCTACTTCTAACTAATAATTCAGTTTTTAAGATTTTTACGTTTTGTTAATGTCACAAGAGGCCCAGGCTGGTAAAAATTTATTGTTATATGGTCGTTTTTCTTCTTGCTAGTTTAAAAACTAAGGTTAAAAATCAAATACAGATTTAATGGGGATATCGACACGTGAAATTTATGTATTCCCGTTGTCCCCACTGCCGTATCCCTATAATGGGGACAACGGGAAGAAATTTTTTTGACTTCCCGTTGTCCCCATCATGAGGATATCGTCAATGGGGACAACGGGAATACACCATCCTTAGTTTAATATCTTTGGCTTTTTCCTAAAAAAAATGCTGATGCGCGCGCATCGCTAATTTGGGAACAAGTAAAAATTATTTTTATGAAAGTTTATGAAAGTCCGAGTTTTATTTATTTCCTTGCAAATATGTTATAAAACGTCGTATGACATACCTACCTACGTGCGCTTTGATAATTACAGCCTCTGCTTACTTGTAACCTTCGCCTATGGCTCGGGCTAGCAATATCGCCTTGGCTGTAATTTTCAACTTACCGCACTTATATCATAATGTATGTACTATTATATATTTATGGTTTCCTTTTAAATTTTAACAAGTAAGAACATCTATATAGATAGCAGAAAAAAATACTTATCCGTCACAGAAACAAACCTGTTTTCGGTAAAGCGGTAAAGAGTGAATTGATTATAAAATAAACTATGGGTTTTTGCCTGAGTTGACGCCTAAGCCAATATTTCGGAAGATATTAAAAACCTATTCTAATTTTCTCGTTCAAGAAAAGTTATAATGAGCAGTGACCGTATTGTCCTGAAAGCTGTAGAGGCGAAGGGGCGCGGCGCGGGGCCCGGGTTCGAATCCGGGCGGTGCAACCTCGCCTCCGATCTCTTCTCTCAGTACCATCTGCAGATCGACATCAACCGTTCTAAGGTTCCTTACAAAAAGCTTAAAACGTATACGGACGGAGTCTGGTTATAAAGAATGTAAATAATTAGTTTTAAGCCTTGCAAATGGGAACCTATTATGTCTGTCAGTGGGCTGTATCTTGCGAGTCCCCCATAAAAGACGTATTTTTTGTATAGTACGGTGATAGGTTTCTAAAAGAAACGAGCGTTCAGGTATAGCTATAAAAATTTAACAGGTTAGTTCAGTCAAGTCATTCAGTCATTCTTCATATAATTATATAGTGGCTAATTCACCATGTCGGAGTCGTCCAGTGCAGCGAGCCGCAGCGGCGCGGTGCGCGGGCCGTCGCGGTCGGGCCGCTCTAGGCGTTCTTCGTCCTCTCGCAGAGCCTTCTGCAGTGCCACCAATAGACGGTCCAGCACTAGTGCGGCGCGCTTTTGCGGCACTGTCACCTGCACAGTTTAAAAACCGGATTCGGCTTACTAGGCAGTATTAAAAAAAGTTTGTATAATAGTTTTTATCGTTAGCTTGGTACTAAAGGTGGTAGGTTTATTTATATCAAGTCCCATTTTTTAGTTTCCAATGAAGTCACGTATAATTATTATTAGATACGTTATATTTCTTAAGAATGTATGAGGTTTCATTGTAGAGCCAGTCACCAAAATACGAAGTCATTTACATTAGTACTCGTATATAAATTATAACGTTTTGTAACATTTATTGCAATAAGTTCTGTACAATACGACTCTTTATTCACCACCACTAACAATACAAAAGAGAAATAGAGTACAATGGCTGAGCTTATTGCTCTTACCGACCTCTTTAATTCTGTACCGCATTTCTTAGCATACTATGCTAAACAAATAATTAGATCATGTTCAAAACTCACTGGGTAGTCGTCGTAGAGGGCGGACGGAGCGGCGAGGGCTGTTGACAAAGCGATCAGAAGGAGCGGCAACGGGGCAGGCATTTTCGCGAGCTGCTCATCACACGAACCGCACCTGGAGCAGAGCAAACACACCTTCACTTGCAGCCAACTTTGAGTCGCTACTCGTAGTTAGCTACGAACGTGATAACGAGGTTGTCACACACGACGCAGGTTACATTAATTTAAAAATGGGACACATTCAGAACGACTATTTAAGACAAGACAGACAGACAGGCAAAAATTTTAAAAACTGTCATTTCACAAAATTTATTCCATTAATTTAAAATCAAGTTAAGACACTTTAATTTTATTGTTGTTATAGATAAGTAAGTAGCTAATAAAAACATGGCAAAAGTAAGTAAATTACTGTATTCATAAAAAGTACCACCGTTGGTTGCATGAACATGCCTGTTGGCTCCCATGTTTGATTGTTTATTTATTTAAATATGTATATCAGTTGCTTAGTACCCATAGTACAGGATCTGCCTAGTTTGGGACTGCATAACCTTGTGTGAATTCTCTACCACATTTTTTTTTAAATTGTTGGGGAATTCGAAGATTTTTCAAGTCCTCACATCATTGTCTTTGAATATCAAATCTACTATATAAAAATAAGTCGGGTTTTCCTTCCTGACGCTATAACTCCAGAACGCACGAACCGATTTCCACGGTTTTGCATTCGTTGGAAAGGTCTCGGGCTCCGTGAGGTTTATAGCAAAGAAAATTTGGGAAAAATTTTAACAGAAAAGCGGGAAAATCTTATAAGCATTGCACCCGTGCGAAGCCGGGGCGGGTCGCTAGTTTCTTATATTTAATTGGACAATACTTCGTGTCAAAGCAACACAAGAGATGACAATTTGTGTGAAGACGACACAACGAAATACCCGTATCACGTGGGCTGATACCGAAACTGATCGTCTGTCCCGGGGAATTTAGGGGTTTATTGATAGGTGGATGACAAGCTACTTATTGTGCCATTTTCCAGAAGGAGGACACGTGTCTCAATCAATCGTCTATTTCGCGTTAAAAAGGATACGCACAAATGCACAATGATGTTGGTACTACTACGTGTATTTTATGGTACAGTGGAGAGCCGATCAAATATACATTTTAACGCTTCAAATGTTATGTCAGTTACTTGTATATGGCAATGGAAAGATGGATGCAATGAGATATTCTAGTAAACATTAAAAATGTCAAAATAAAAACATTAAATATTGGTATCAAAATTAATTAAAAGTAAGAAAGTACTTATCGAGTACAGAAATATAGCGGCAGCTTTCCGCTACTTTGCTAACATGTTCAATTTAAACACATCACTATTTGAAATTAATAGGTATCAATTATTGATAGAGGTAATTGTTTATTTGATAGTCTTAAATTTCTGTATCGATATATCATATTTACGGTGATTTTTTATTCGAAAGTCTAGTTTGGAATACGTATTTAGAACATAACATTTGACTATTTGAAATTAGGTGTTTAAAAAAACTAACAGTATCAAGTTTTTACTGCAATACGACATATTATATTATGTTTATTTCATTACCTTATGAGAAACTACACACGTGCTCATGTTTAATAGGCAATTAACTGCTAACACGCCCATGTATAGTTGTGGAAGCACTAGCATCCCGGCGGCAAAGCTAGGATATTGAGAAATGTTAGTTAATAAGGCATAGCTATAGTCTCCATTCTCCAATAAAATATATGAAATGCTCACGCCTTTATCCCCGAGCAGAGGTATTCCGTTCCGGAGATACCCACTTTTCACTAGTATAATTTTTTGCTTAACTTTTATTTTATAAAAATATATAAAATACTAACGACGTCTGCATGTTAATGCCGGTGACTATCAATTAAAGTAACCAAATTACGGAAGTGACCAGAAAAAGCAGAAAGAAAAAAGAAGTGACCAAGACTACTTAGGTATCATCTTTAAATGGCCAAAGAAAAAGTGAAATTATCTACCAACTACAAGATACAATACAATACAATACAGTACAATAAAATACAATACAGTACAATACAATACAATTACTCTTTATTGTACACCAAAAACAACACAATATGGATACCAACATTAACTAAAGTACAATGGGCAGTCTTATCGCTTTTTGCGATCTCTTCCAGACAACCTTAGGATGGATGAATAAAACTAAGAGATTAGAACTAGGGTAGGGTAAGATAATTAATGAATTCCTTTTTTTTCACGGTTTCTTACAAAGTCGTTAACGGACATCATAGAAAGCCCCATAAGAATGGGGAAATAATAAAATCTTATCGCCGAAGTTGATTGAGTTTTTATAGGTATCTATTTTATTTGCAATTTTCTTCAAACAGTAGTTATAATAGATTTTTTGATCCGATTATTTGCAGCTAGTAGCACTCATAATTATTTGTTCTAACCAAGGAGCTTTCATCGTTATTGGCTAGAATTATATTTTTTATTCTGCGACTATTTATTAATTTTTTCAATAGCGTCAATAAAACCTAGTCTAGAGATGATTTGCGAACAATGTAAAACTTATCTACTTATATTATGAAATTTTAAACTATAAAATACAAACCAACTCCAACGAATAGCACTTAGAATTAATATTATTTGCATTTTCAATATCCATTACCTACTGTAACTTGATAGCGACTGATTTGCTAATGTCCGTTGAAGAGTTCCGTTCTCTATCTGAAGTTCTCCATCAGATTTTCACAAAACTTATATGAAACCACCCTTGAGATATATCAATTCACACAAAAAAATCGAGTTTGGTACAGATTTGATGGAAAAATAGACTAACATAAAAAAAACATAGGTATGTGAAGAATTGAGAACCTCCTCCTTTTTGAAGTCGGTTTAAAATAATTATTATCTATTATATACTTCAGTGTAGATTATATTTCCAAGAGGGTTTTGGTTGCACTAACATTTATATATAAAATACAATGTACACAATATACACAAAATACAATGTAAGTATTAATACAGTGTTAAAATACAATGTCATGTATTCCACCTGTGGCTCTACCTACAGTTGGTATATAAGGTGTATCATACGTCTTTGTAGATATTAAACAACAGATAATTGTTAAAGTTTTGCACAATTGAAACTAGGAGTTATTCAAAGAATAGTTATGTACCTACATCTAAAATACCTAAGAACCTAGTATTTTTTTAATCATGTATTTTTTTTTTGCGTAAGTAATAACATGTGTTACTTATAATGATCTACTTACATATAAATGTAATAGAACTATTATATTTATATTTATATAAATATAATAGAACTATTATATTTATATTTATATAAATATAATAGAACTATTATATTTATATTTATATAAATATAATAGAACTATTATATTTATATGTAAGAGTGGTATTGGTATATCCTAAGGTGTATCATACGTCTTTGTAGATATTAAACAACAGATAATTGTCAAAGTTTTGCACAACTGAAACTAGGAGTTATTCAAAGAATATTGTTATGTACCTACATCTAAAATACCTAAGAACCTATCATTTTTTTTAATCATGTATTTTTTTTTTGTTTGCAGTAAGTAATAAAATGTGTTACTTATAATGATCTACTTACATATAAATATAATAGAACTATTATCTACTATATAAATAGAAATTCCTTATGTAGGCGAACTGTGTGGGATTGCGCCCACCCTTCTCTTAGAAAAAGAAGGCTTATCCTTTCTTTTTTTGATGGAGATAAGTATTGAAGTTAACTTGACCAAATAAGTATGACCACACCACCGCATTCCTCCGTACCTCATAAGGAACCCATACTGTCTGTACTTTGTTGTATGTCTTTACCTAAAGACGCTTTTCTCAGAAACTCATGGAGGTAAACAATAAAAAATACGGCCATAACATACTTAACAGGAATAACAGGAATTTCGCAGAATTCATTAATAATAGTAATATGGGCATTGACAGACCTATGAAACTTTGAAATCTAAGAATTTTGGAATCCTCTTTTTATAGATATTTGTACAAAAACATCTGAAAACTATTGAATTACTAATAAAACGTTCACGACTGGTAAGTACTTACAATTTATTCACCTATATCCACGGCCGCAATAGCTAATAATAATAATTAATAATGAATTCTTCACTCGGTCCACAATTAAAGCGACGGAAGTATCGTAAAACTTTGCCGCGAGCGAGTGCCGTATGGCGCCGCGAGAAGCTATTGACAGTGTGTAGGGCAGCGAGCAAGCCGCCCAAGCCTTTTTATAAGCGCACACAACGGCCGTTCATTCACTTACCCTGCCATATTTTACTGATACCGTAATACAGCTTTGTCTTTATTAACAAACCATATTATATTTTTTATCACTTACACATTTTTTATCTTTTCAAAACTTCGAACGTCGAACTTTCTGTATAGAATTAATAGTTGTAAGAGAGAGAATTCACACACGGTTATTAAGTTCCAAACTAGGCAGAGCCTGTAACAGGAACTAACCAACATATACAGGTGACTTTTTTTACCGTCTGGAAAAAAATGTGGTGTGATAGGTAAGTGTAATAGATTCATTTGGCTATGTTACTTAAAAAAAATTTTTTTGCTCAAAGATGTTCTTTCTTGCTTAAACTAATATACATTACTCAATTGTAGTCAATAATACACACTGAGATATTTGAAATAGTATTTTAAAAAGAAACAGCCTACCTACAACCGCCAGCTGCGCTCGAGACTCAGACAGAAAGCAGTGTCAGATTGACAGAGTCAACAGTTACATACTACTAGCTGTATCGCGCGATTTCACTCCGGTAAGTCCCGTTCCCGTGGGAAAATTATAGCCCACGTTACTACCAGAAAAGTAAGCTTTCCATTAGTGACATATATTTTTTTAATCTGTCTAGTAGTTTCGGAGCATATTCATCCACTTGTTAATATTAGCACAGATATTAGTGTAGAAATGCGAAAGTGGGGTTGTTTGTTAAGTTTTCAAGCCTAAGCTGGTGAATCGATCGAGATTCGAGATTAATTTTAGTACACAGATAGATTGCACCTTGGAGAAGGATATAAATATATGCCAACTTATGAAGTTTTTAATATAAGTACCTGTATAGATACTTATTTTAATATAGATAAATAATATATGTTTCCTTTTAAGGCAAAATACGTTGGGTGACGACAAAACACGGAGGACACTTTGGAGAAATGAATCCTTTGAATAGGGCCGTAAAGAGGTTTTAGTAGAGTAATACCAACCATTTAACTGTGGTGACAGAACTATTCTTAGTAAGAAAAATTATTTTCTACACAAATTCGAGGTAGGCAAGATTTAGCTAAGGTCGTCAAAAGATAGCTTTCTTCTTAGATTCGGCGTATAAGGCTGTGCTATGATAAATTTGTATCGGTCAGTTTTTACATTAATTCATAGGTAAATAGCGACCTGTCCTCTAGCTTCGTTTCAGTTTACTTATATGGTATCAAAATCCATTGCGTTGTTTGGAAGAAGTAAGATATGTTTTATACTATAACGTATTAGTTCGTAAAGACCTAAAACGTGTGTCGTGTGCTAAATCTATTATAATAAATATCGATATAAGCTAAGTAAGTAGGTACATAGATATTATATTTTTTTGTACTTTATAGTTTTCTATATTAAAATAGGAACCGAGGTTTAGTGTGTGACGGGCCTGTTGGCTCAGTTGGTAGTAACCCTGCCTTCTGAGTCGGAGGTCGCGGGTTCGATCCCCGCTCGGGGCAAACATTCGTATGCATGAACATGTCTGATTTCCTCGTGTCTGGCTGTTTATGTCCCACAATTTATTTATTATATTAATGATGTAAGCAAAGAAATAAACCGTGTTGCGTTAGCACCACAAACTAATACACTCGATATTCGAAGAAATTTCCGTTTGATTAAACACTTTGTACGAAGCAATTAGGGCTAACAATAACAGTTCCTCTATGGAAACTAACAGTAAGTAAACCTAACCTACCTACAATTTATAATATACTGAAATAATTCAATTGTAAATTATGTTACAATTGTTAAAAAGTATGAAAATTGCATGGCTCAATGAAATCATGCTATAATAGTGCATTATGATATAAGTGCGGTAGGTTGAAAATTACAGCCGAGGCGATATTGCTAGCCCGAGCCGTAGGCGAGGGCTACAAGTAAACAGAGGCTGTAACTATCAAAGCGCACGTATGTCATACGACGTTTTATAACCCATTTGCGAGGAAATAAAATAAAACTCCGACTTTGGTAAACGAATAAAAGAAAAAGCGCGCGGCGCGCATCATCATTTTTTTTTAGGCAAAGGCACAAAAAACAGCCACTATTACTAATAAAGTAAATTAATATTTTTGTGTTTTTGTTACAGATTTATTGGTTGTAATTTACTGTCAAAATTAATTAAATTAAATAATTATGTACATAAATATTTCTTTATTATATTTTATCTCCCAAAGGTAATTTTAATCATAAAATGTTGACAACTTTTTTTGACATAAAAACTCTTTGCTGAGATTTTAAAAAGTACCGTTCGTTTTAAGACGGAGAATCTTGATAAACCGTGCGTTTTACTTTACACTTACCGCACTTGGGCCTAATGAGATACCAAACGATATTGAAATTGGTGAAATAAGACACCTTTTACGAGCAAATGTGTTATAAAGTGTATTTAAAAAAAAAAAACTCACGCCTTTCATCCCCGAGGGGGTAGGCAGAGGTATTCCATTACTGGATATACCCACATTTCACGAGATACATTGGACCCCTAAACGTGATAGGTGGTGAGCCCATCGCCGGACCGGGTCTGTTTACACATGTTTCAGAATTAATTCTGAGACCTGCGGGTTCCTCACGATATTTTCCTTCACCGTCGAGCTAGTGATAAATATGTACGTAAGTTTTGAAAAACTCATTGGTACATGCCAGGATTAAAGTGTATTTATAGGTAGGTATTTAAGTATTTATTTATTTTTTATTTATTTACTTTTAGTAAGTACCTACACAAAAAATAAAGGTAACAAAAGATAACAACTAAAAGCTAATTATAAGTTTCACCTGTATGTAACATAATAATACTTCTCATAAAATAAAACCAACAAGTACCTAATATCTACGTTATTAACAACTTACAGTAAGATATGTGAATAAAGTGAAGTGCCAAATTAAATTTAAAAAATTAAATTAAATTAAAAATTATACCTGTGTAAAGGACCGTTTATCCGGACTATTCCTCTATGTTCACCTTGGTTGGTTGGTTAGCAATGCAATGTTATTCTCAAAATAAAAACCGCCCAAGTGCGAGTCGGACTAACACTCGAAGGGTTCTGTACCTTTTCTATGAATATAAATAACGTTTTTTTAAACCCCACTTTAAATATTCAACCTAACTAGTTTTGTTTTCGGAACTATTTAAAACTGTTCCAAATTTAAAGTCGATAGCATTGTAGATGCTGTGATGAGTGATAAAAGTCGTTGTGCAGACAGATCGGCACCAAAAAGGTGTCGTTTTTACGCACAGACCTAGAATCGCGCCTTAGTGCCTTTTCACACGTACCGTTTGCCGGGTAGCCGGAGGGCGGCGAAGTATATGGCCATGTTGGTTCGCTTTCAATCAATCGGGCAATTGGCCAATGGCCATACATTTTGCCGCCGGGTTCCGTATTTCCGGGTTTCGAGTGAAAAGGCACTTACGGCTATTTTACCACTTTAGTACGAATTTCTAAAAACCTGGTTGTAAATCTCAGTCGTTTTTCTCATTTTTCGTATAAGTAAGTAGGTACCTACCTACCGGTCTAGATTATTCTAAGCTTGCTTACATATTCCTTTTTGTTTTTACTAATCACAACTGGGGATGAGTCTAATTGCTAATTTGAAATATTTTTTATTTAATGAAATTACTTATATTTTTTACACAATTCCATTTACCTGTACTAGGTATTTCTCTACTCCTAATGATTAGGTATGAATTTATGATAGTTGGGTGATAGGTAATATCAATCAGGTCAAAAAGAAGGTATATAGGTATAGGCACCTTTGAGTATTACACCATCATAGGCACGAAGATGGCCCAGCATCAAAATTACATTTCCAGAATGTGGTTTTTATATTAGTTTTTTACTTTGGGTCACTGTTTGAATTATTTTACATTTTAATTAATATAGATATAGACTACACACCCTGAGGCTCCGGCTCTTTCCCATCATGTAATATGTACGCGCAAAATACTTACCTAAAAATACCCAGCGGCAACGTAATTTGACGATTTTTTAATGATTACATAGGTATTTTGTGCTATTCGGGGTGGAGACAAATCCAACAAATCAAAGAGCATAGGTAAATATCGGTCCAGCCGTCCTCAAGTTATAATGGCGTAACTAACCGGACTTTTGTTATATATATATATATACAGGATGTCCCAGAAGACAACGATAAGCCGGAAACCAGCGATAGGCCTAGTCATGAGGGTAATCAGAAAAATATAAAAAAAAATCTATGTTCTTTTTTCAAAATGTTATGAAGGTTTAAAAAAAAACCAAAAAAACGGACACCCTGTAATGAACTTTCTTGTACCGTGACTGTAAATATTTACTTTTTGAATATTTTTTTTCTGTAATGCTATAATGAATAGCCGTGCTACAATTTACAATAAAAAAAAATTACATAACTGCCTCACTTTTAAGTAAAAAGTTAAATTTGTTTCCAACATTGAATTCTAAATAATTTCATCAACCAACTTAAACCAGCTGTACTGTAAAAAAAATGTATGGCTACTATTTTGGCAAGTATACTTAAAAGTTGACGCATTTAGTCTAAATTCTAAAATGGTATAACACATGCTAGGTTTTGTTATAGTTGAGGCATGAAAATTTTTTTTCTCGATGAATCCGGATTCTATGCCAATCTAATTTAATGAGGTGAAATGTTGGTAACGCAACCTTAAGTCTGCAGCTGACCTGAACAAAGCCTTTTTATCCTCTTTCTTAACCCTCCTTTAAAAAATGATACTTAAAATAAGTTTGTGTAATATTTTTTTTATTTAATGTGGTATGTTTTACAGCGTTTTTATAACAAATGTTCAAACTGTTTTCCTTCAGCTAATATGCACGCTCTACATCTCCTTAAAAATGATCGAGCTATGCGCCGGGCGTGACGTTTGGAATTGATTTGTTCAGCGGCTTCTGAGATTCTTCGGTGCAGCTCTTCTAAATCTTGAATCGGATTGTGGTAGACTTTTTCCTTAATTGCACCCCAGTAAAAAAAATCTATTGGATTAAGATCGGGTGACCGCGCTGGCCACGAAATTGGACCACCCCGACCAATCCACCTATTTGGATATTCTTGATCGAGAAACTCTCTGACTAGACGAGCATAATGCGCGGGGCAGCCGTCTTGCTGATACCACATGCTGCCGTAAATATTTAGCGGCACTTCTTCTAATAAATCGGGTAGTTGATTTAGTAGGAAATCTAAATAAACATATCCATTTATGGTCTCTGGCAGCTCAATCGGACCAATAACTGTATTGTTTAAAATGCCTGTCCACATGTTTACTTTAAAACGGTACTGTGAATGATCTTCACGCATTAGGTGAGGATTTTCCACGTGCCATTCGTGTAAATTGTGTAGGTTCATGTAACCGTCCTTTTTAAACGTTGCTTCGTCGGACCATAAAATCGTTTCAAAAAACTGGGGATCTTCAGTGTGTTTTTGCAAAATCGTTTGACAAAATCGCACTCTCTCTGGGTAGTCTCGGGGAAGCAAAGATTGTACTCGTTGTACATGGAATGGATGCAGACGGTTTTTTTTTTCAGAATACGATGTGCACTGCTTTTACGTACTCCAAGGCTTTCCTCAATTCCACGTACGGATTTACTTGGATCTTCTTCCACAGCTTGCATGACTTCGTCCTCGTAGGGCAAGAGGGTCCTTCCTTCACCAGCCATATGATCAGGGAATCGACCTTCGGATAATGATCGATGCAGATTAATAAAAACTCGGTAATCAGGATGACGCTCTAAATTTGGGTATCTCTCGCGATACACCCTAGCTGCAGCATTGGCGTTACATAAGCATTCTCCGTAAATAAGATGCATGTTGGCGTACTCCTGTACGGTATATCTATTTGGCATGATAACTTCACTTTACGAACTCGTAATTACACGCAAATACAATCTAAGCAACAGACTCCAAAATCTTTACTTCTGGGACGGATTTAAATCAAAGCCATCAAACAAATGACATAAACAAAAGATGTACGAATAAACAAAAATCCCTGTTAGGTTCTCTTTTCAAAATTATGAGTCCGTCTCCATTCAAAAAGATTTTAACCTAGATTTACCTAAGAAGGTTGCGTTACCAACATTTCACCTCATTAAATTAGATTGGCATAGAATCCGGATTCATCGAGAAAAAAAATTTTCATGCCTCAACTATAACAAAACCTAGCATGTGTTATACCATTTTAGAATCTAGACTAAATGCGTCAACTTTTAAGTATACTTGCCAAAATAGTAGCCATACATTTTTTTTAAAGTACAGCTGGTTTAAGTTGGTTGATGAAATTATTTAGAATTCAATGTTGGAAACAAATTTAACTTTTTACTTAAAAGTGAGGCAGTTACATAATTTTTTTTTATTGTAAATTGTAGCACGGCTATTCATTATAGCATTACAGAAAAAAAATATTCAAAAAGTAAATATTTACAGTCACGGTACAAGAAAGTTCATTACAGGGTGTCCGTTGTTTAGGATTTTTTTTAAATCTTCATAAAATTTTGAAAAAAGAACATAGATTTTTTTTTATATTTTTCTGATTACCCTCATGACTAGGCCTATCGCTGGTTTCCGGCTTATCGTTGACTTCTGGGACATCCTGTATATAGGTACTTACGATGATATAGATAACATGATTTGAATGTGTGATTTGAATTAAAACAGAAACAGATGAACTGTGAAACAGATGTGATTTGAATTATTAAAAAGATGAAGGTTTTGTTATGCACATCGATATTATCATCAGTAGTATATAGTATCATCCAGTAGTACTCGGCGTCAAAAAAATAGCACCTTTGAAAAACCACTTTTAATCCCTTAGATAAAAGCAAAAGAGGAAGATACTATTAGGTGCAAGTAGCGTAATTCGTTGTAGTCAACTCGTTCGCGCTTGTGCCCGAGTACGTCTTTCTATCTCTTTTTTTATTTGCGCGTGTAGTTGTATGTAGTCCAAATGTCAACGATGATTTCTATGACTATACCGTATCTTCCTCTTTTGCTTTTATCTAAGTTTAATCCCATTTAGAATCAATGATGATGGGACTATTAGGTATCATTTTATAGGTCTAATCATCAACATTCAGCAAATCGTACTTAAGTCTTGCTAGGTCATAAAAAAAGAAGTGATTGCAAAAGAAGAAGAAAAAGTTTGTTGACAAAGAATTAAAGTAAGACAAAAAAATGCTTAAAAATTACTTAAAACCTAGTTTTACCCCCCCCCTCCCTTTTATACCTCTAAAAGGTAGCGCAACTAGCGCCCCTTTTATAAAGTAATTATGCATTATTTTTGTATAACGTCGTTATTTGGGTGAAATGTTTTTTTTTATGGCAAAAATGATTGTTAATTTTAATGTCGTTAAATTAATGTTTAAAATGATACTTAATAGTCCCATCACCATAGATTCTAAATGTGATTAAAAGTGGTTTAAAGTATTATTTTTGGAAGGTGATGTGATTAAAAGTGGTTTAAAGTATTATTTTTGGAAGGTGCGATTTTTTTGACGCCGAGTGTATATATATATATGTTAGAGCTAGGTCAATAGTACGAGAGTTAACTAGCAACATTAATCGGAGACGGAACGCAACATCACATGATTCATCGTTTGAACACCTGCGCTTCTTCGGTCGAACACGTGTTACACCCCGCTACTGCAAAATGCTATATAAGATCGAGGCGGTCGCCCGCTTCGGGCATTCCGCATCGAAAGTCCGTGCCGAGCAGTCTGTATCGAGACTCCGCGACGAGCGGTTGTTACTGAGAGTTGACACTAAGTATTCTGTACTTTGTAACATTATTCAATAAAATTATTATGTAACTTCTTGATTAACCAGTTTAATTAAGTACTGCCCAGCCCAGAATAGACGCCCACACTAAAATCTTATAAGTAAACCGCTATCAGCCATCCCGAAAACTTCTGATGCGCGGGAGACCTCTGAATATCACCGACGATCACTAACAATTGTCTGATCCGTCACGTCACCCAGGGGTCCTCGCTAACATCAGAAGTGGGATTGAAAGCTCCTTTCTGGGCTGAAAATTAAAAAGAACTGGGCTTATAATCGTGATAAAAACACAGTGTACTTAACATTTCTTTATTTGTGTGTTCTCGGTAAACTCTGCTTCATACTTCGAGTCACATTAACTACGAGCTGAGGTGAGACGGGTCTGACTACGGGTTCATCGGCAACGGATCAGCGCTGAGATGTGGCATCGTTAACGAGAGACGGCGCTGTATTGGGCATGACTTTACTGACTTTGACTTTTATTGAAATCCGGTGAGACGTTTCCTTTTTATTTCGTTAAATTGAACAAAAGGTTAGAGCATGCAATACTCTTAGAAGAACTCTTAACTGTACCTTCTCGTGAAATCATAGAAATTGCAAATTAGTAGTAAATCTGAATTTGAAATAAAAACTGTAGTACCAATAGTGAGCTATAACTGGATTCAGAAAATAGAAAATCTATTAGAATCACTTATAATACCCATCTATTTATATTGAGGATGATAACCGGATTCAGATGATTTAGTAAATAAAGTAAAAGAATAGCCACTTGTCTGAACCAACTAACGGCTTTGGTTGAGTCTAACAACTGGGCCTAGCAAGCCACTTGTCTTTACCAACCAAGAGGATTAGTTGAATCCAGATGACTGGGCCATTTAACAATAAGTACTAGCCACTTGCCTGCACCAACTGAAGTCTTTGGTTGAGTTTGGCAACTGGGCTGTCCAAGCCACTTGACTATACCAACCGAATCGATTGGTTGAGTGCTGACGACTGGGCTATACGAAACCAACAATTCAAGAATAATAAGTACTAGCCACTTGTCTGCACCGACTGAGGTCTTTGGCTGAGTTTGGCAACTGGGCTGTCCAAGCCACTTGACTATACCAACCGAATAGATTAGTGGGTGCTGACGACTGGGCTATACGAAATAGACTATAAAATTTATGAATAACAATAACTTAAATAGATTGACAAATTCATTGTCTGACAACTGACCTAAAGGTCAGGATCTCAGTATAGCCGAACGATGTGATAATGTGCTTTGTTTTATTTGTTCACAAGAACTCACACGAGGACGTGTGTTTTGTCAGTATGGCCGTGTTAGAGCTAGGTCAATAGTACGAGAGTTAACTAGCAACATTAATCGGAGACGGAACGCAACATCACATGATTCATCGTTTGAACACCTGCGCTTCTTCGGTCGAACACGTGTTACACCCCGCTACTGCAAAATGCTATATAAGATCGAGGCGGTCGCCCGCTTCGGGCATTCCGCATCGAAAGTCCGTGCCGAGCAGTCTGTATCGAGACTCCGCGACGAGCGGTTGTTACTGAGAGTTGACACTAAGTATTCTGTACTTTGTAACATTATTCAATAAAATTATTATGTAACTTCTTGATTAACCAGTTTAATTAAGTACTGCCCAGCCCAGAATAGACGCCCACACTAAAATCTTATAAGTAAACCGCTATCAGCCATCCCGAAAACTTCTGATGCGCGGGAGACCTCTGAATATCACCGACGATCACTAACAATTGTCTGATCCGTCACGTCACCCAGGGGTCCTCGCTAACATATATATATACATACCTACCTACATCTATAGGTACCTAACTATGTAGACTCTTATCTCAGGATTACGGTCGATCAAATTTAATCGCTCTAGTTTTTTATGGGGGCAGTAATATGGAAACTAAGCTAGCCCAAATATTAATAACACTCAATCAATACACAATAGCCAACAAAGCTTTGAGTGCTGACCTGTGCAAAGGGCCGCTATCTGTATGGATCAGCGCTAAGCTGTGCAATAGCCATATTTTGTAAACATAGTAGGTACGTGGTAGGTACCTACCTTATGATCTCTTTAACTTTTTTTTATATTACAAAGTTCGACACTATCACGCAGACACTAGGTATCACCAACTTGAATACCCCTGAGTTGGCCACACACAGTAGGTAGGTCCATTTTATAGGAGGTAGGTAAGTAGGTAGATAACTTGTAATTAAGATTTTTCAAGTAGGTATTATTTTCTAAACTGCTCATGCAAAAGTACAGTACCTAACCTATGAAAGTTTACCTACCTAATGATTATCATATCAAAAAGTAGAAGTAACTTATGATAATCTATAATAATAACCATTGCATTCTTTTGTTACACGTTCCTTTCAGCATTTCTATAATATATTGGAGTACCTAACAAAGGGAGGCTCGCGAGGTCATCGGCAAGAGGGAAGAGTGGGCGCCCGCGAGCATATAAAAGGTACACGGGCCACCCAGCGGCGCTAATGTGCCGGTCGTGTCGCCCAGCGTGGGGCCGGTAGCTAATCATTTCGGCCACTCAACCTAGTACACGTTCTGGTGATGAGAGTAATCATTGCCGAACTAAATCCGTTTGAATAAAAGATCTGCAAAAGAAGTGTTAAGTAAGTATAATATTGGTATTATATTGAGTATAATAGTTAGTCAAAGTCAAAATACTTACATTTATTTATTGAGGTATGAAACTGTCCTATAGAAACCATATACTATTATTGATCTTTGTTTAAGAAATTTGGTTTGACAAAACTAAAATACTGTTACGCACGGAGTACGTACACGCTAGACTAGACAATCTCGAATACACTATCTGTGTTTGAGTAGGTACTGTGATTGTTGTGGTTAGGTACTGTAAATTGTTTATTTTTGTATTCTCTTTAAGTGCGCATAATAAAGTGTAACTAAACCTCACCGCCGGCATTTTTATAACCCCGCGTTCGTAACAATACGAATGCATCGTATAGTCCAGTAACTTTATAGGTAGGTACCTACATTACCTCATGCGTCAAATCCGGTAGTTCTGATTTTTTGCAGTTGTTTATGATGTTGGCTTTATCAATAATACATAAATATACATTCATACATTGCAAGTTAAATAAAAGCTTTTAAAATACTTAGTACGTATTCATAACTTTTACTCAGAGATCGACACTACTTACATTAAATCGATATATCGAAGTTTTTTGTCGGGAATCCGAAAAAAGATGTAACTACCGAGGTAATGTTTTTGTAAGAAAAATATTTTATTGTGTATATTTTGAGGTTTAAAATAGTGATAGTGTAGGTATTATGTGGCAGGGGTCTGTGAAAGTGTGCAGTGATCTTTGAGGCAGTGATTGGTAGATGTATGATATTTGCTTCGTATTGCATCAAAAAGTCGATGGTTTTTTTATATTTTACCATGTTTTTCCCTTATATAACCTCTGTGAATTACAAAGAGATTTAAATATAATAAGGCATAGAGGGGGCATTGGGAATATTTTCATAAAAAACTTTGAAGCCCAAGCGTCATGTCCTTGTCATGTCAGTTAGTATGAACGCAAGCTGTCATTCGGTCGAAATTGTACCTACTCGACTTATTCCACTTGGAATAACTTTTGACTTCAAATTTTCCTCGCTTTGTCCCCTCTATGCCTTATTATATTTTAATCTCTTTGGTGAATTATAATCATATTCCATACAAAATAATTTTGAAAAACATTCTATGAACAAAGTATAAAATTGATTCCAGTTTCTTTACAAACTTACTCTAGACTATAAAAAAATGAGTGAACTGTCACCGAACCCATGTGATGCGAACCACATGCGAACGTTGGTTTCGGTCCTGAAGTTAGTTAGTAATAAGTTATCTACTAACTACCTACTAACTTCATGGATGTAAAGGGAGACCGTCAAGTTAGAAGCCTCACCATGGAATTGAGCTGTTCTGATAATGTCAAACAACTCTTCCTAAATAGTGCCAAATAGTGCCCGAAGCATATAAATAGTGCTATCATACTTTCGGAGATAGTCAGGTCGTTCAGTGAGGCTGCTATCTTGACGTCAAGATAGCAGCCTCATCTCAGTACACAAAAACCACAGCACTGTTCTTGAATAACTATATACCAAAAAACTCTTCTTAAATAGTGCCTTGGATTTGCAAAGTTTCAGAATTAGTGCTTCAAAGGAACCGAAGATATTAGGGTACATTGATGAGGCTTCCAACTTGACGTCAAGCTGGAAGTCACATCACCAACAAGGAAGAATTTCGAATCTAGACTAATGCCAAAAATCTCTTCCTAAATAGTGCCTCCGGAATCAAAACACAGCGGAACGATTTAACTTGTATTTTAGTCAATAAATGATGATAAACTTCCACGTACATTTTGGATTCGGTACAGATAGGAATAAACCAACTAGATCAAAATGGAGGCTCAGCTTTATAAAGAGCAACATCTCAGAATGTTTTTTTTTTAAATTTTTTTTTGTAGATAGGGATACAAATTGTGATGATTTATCAAGTATCAGGATGCGGACTGGTTTAGTTTTAAAGATATAACTTTTTGAAGAATTATAACTTAATCATTTATAACCTCAAATATCAAAGAAAACGCAATGTCCAATGTTAAACTTCAAAAAGGCGTTTTAAAAAAATTTAGTTCTTTGATAAAAATCTATTGGTTATTTATACTAAAACCTATTTTTATTTAATAGTTAATGTTTTGTTACGGAACACATTTATTAAAATATTTAAATTTTCTTTCATCGCCGTGTCCTAAACATGTTTAAACAATATTGTTTTATATAAGGATGAATGTCAACAGGTCCATTGAAATCTTCATTTCCGTGGATTTTTTATCTTTAGTTTTTCAAACAAAATCGAGTTTTTTTTATAATGTATTCTTGCTTAATATCTAGCAGATGAGGGTTGAAATACTTAAACAGGCTCATAAAAATCTTCATTTCCGTGTTTTTTTTATCCTTAAGTTTTTTTTAAAAACATCGCTTTTATTTAAATTTTCTTTATATTGTTTGTATTCTTGCTGAATATGTAGCATATAACTTATAAAAGTAACAAGATATACAAGATTAAAAATTTTGTGCCACGGCGATGAAACATACGTGCACGGTAATGAAACAAGCGTTTACGGCAATGAAAGAACTGTGCCACAGGATTGAAAGAATCAAACAACGGAAATGAAAATCCATATAAAACATAATATTTTATATACTTACCTGAGTATTATACTTACATAAAATATATACATGCCTGTCTCCGAGAGGGAAAGGCATACCAGACTGTCTCTCCATCGGATCCCTTTAATTCCTACCAGTCCACAAACAATGGCTTGGTTCTACCCAAAGTTTGTGTTTGGGAGAAAGATTTGAATTTTTTTATCTTGTGTCTGCTATTTCACGCCGCAGACCTTATAGTCGTAGTTTTTTATAATTTAATTATTTAGTGGCACGCACGAGCATCAATGTGTTATACCTTTTTATATTTATTTGTATAAAACCGTAATGGCCAATCGTATAGCTCCACTTGTACGCATTGTGCGCATTACTTAATTCTTATGCTATTTTAGCTCAGTAGCACATTGTGATTAGGGTGAGGGTGATAGTTCCATATTTTAATTGGTAACCCTTTCACTAAGACCGGTTAAAGAAGCCATCTTGTCTTTTCAATTGCCTTAGACACGCTCGGTTCCGCGCTCGTGCATTGTATGTATTTTATACTTTAAATTTCTAATAATTAATTGCTCAAACCCCAAAAATAGAGCTTTTTTTATTTCCCTTGTTCCTGTATCGAACATCTTGTACATCTCATTAGTTTTTTAAGTTACCTGCTACATATTCAGCAAGAATACATACAATATAAAGAAAACTTAAATAAAAGCGATGTTTTAAAAAAAACTTTTTTTTTTATCAATGAACAAAATTTTTTTTAAACGTTTTTTTGAAGTTTGACATTGGACATTGCGTTTTTTATTTATATTTGATAAATGATTAAGTTATAATTCTTCAAAAAGTTATATCTCAAAAACTAAACCAGTCCGCATCCTGATACTTGATAAATCATCACAATTTGTATCCCTATCTACAAAAAATTTTTTTAAAAAAAACATTCTGAAATGTTGCTCTTTATAAAGCTGAGCCTCCATTTTGATCTAGTTGGTTTATTCCTATCTGTACCGAATCCAAAATGTACGTGGAAGTTTATCATCATTTATTGACTAAAATACAAGTTAAATCGTTCCGCTTTGTTTTGATTCCGGAGGCACTATTTAGGAAGAGATTTTTGGCATTAGTCTCGATTCGAAATTCTTCCTCGTTGATGATGTGACTTCCAGCTTGACGTCAAGTTAGAAGCCTCATCAATGTACCCTAATATCTTCGGTTCCTTTGAAGCACTAATTCTGAAACTTTGCAAATCCAAGGCACTATTTAAGAAGAGTTTTTTGGTATATAGTTCTTCAAGAACAGTGCTGTGGTTTTTGTGTACTGAGATGAGGCTGCTATCTTGACGTCAAGATAGCAGCCTCACTGAACGACCTGAATATCTCCGAAAGTATGATAGCACTATTTATATGCTTCGGGCACTATTTGGCACTATTTAGGAAGAGTTGTTTGACATTATCAGAACAGCTCAATTCCATGGTGAGGCTTCTAACTTGACGATCTCATGTAAAGGGGAGTTTTCGGTGACAGCTGTCACTTGAGTATTCAAAGGTGTCAATAGATGGTTCTGATAAGCCTTGGGTTTTTTTTTACCTAATCTATAGTCGCAAGAATTTTTCAAACAAAAAAAAAACAATCTGACTTTTTATCAAAATAAGGTTACGTACTTGTAGGCGGATAGTCAATGGTACGGGAGTTGCATAGCGCAATCTATCGGAGGCAGGGCGCAACATCAACCATATGAACATTGCAACACTACTACTGCGTCGTGATAGGTCAACTGAAATGGAGCATTGTGATTGGTTCGTCGATGATTCGCGCCAATCTATGCACGACACAGTGAACGAGCGCGGGACATGGAACGTGGTCAGGACATTTTCTACTTGGTTCCTGCGCCGGAGTTGGTCGACACTTAAGACAGATGGTCACTAGCCAGTAAAGTAGTGAAGACGCTGAGAATATGGAGTCATGCCATGGATGGAGCCATCTACGGGCAGCCCAAGGGTTGGGCTGGTGCACTGCTGCATTTGGTATTGTCTGTACAATTTGATAATAGCGAGGTATGAGGACAATTATAATTTGTAGGGAATCAAGACATGCGTGATGTAATGAGTAGAGAGATTACTAAGCGCAACCCGAGCTTAGGTCAGAGCCATAGAGCGGCGAGACCATGGGATGGTGGTGGGTCTGTCCTCAGGAGGGTGGGTGGGCCGCCGGTCCCATCCCACAATCTAGCTTGAGAGTACCTACCCGCTTATGTAATTGGAATAGCTTGTACACTGTTATTCTGTTAGTGTAATTACCGTATTGTCTGTTAATCTACTTTGTGACCTTATTTTAATAAAGTGACTATGTACCTTCTTGTATAACCAGTTTAATTATTACCTACTACCCTGCCCAGAGTAGTATACGCCCACATAGATATCGTATCGGCGATCCTGAATACTTCTGATGCACGGGAGACCCCTGAGTATAATTAACAATGACTGATGTAGTATAGCCACATGAGTAAAGAAACGGAACAGAGACAAAGCTTCTAAGGAGCGTGCAAAATTCTTACCTATTTTAGTAGGGTTGGCAAAGGAGAATAAAATAAACAAAACGTTTATTAGACTTTTATTTGTACATTAGATTATTTACAAATTACCTACTCTAAATATTTTTTTATAACTTTTTATTTTTAATAAATTATTAAATCTTTTAATCGAATGATGAATTCTAAATCTAATGGATATAAAGTTTTTTCAAATAATCATTAAGGACGCTTCCACATGGCATAATATTTTTACAATCTTACACTCGATTCAGAATATCATTAGGTACCAATATTTACAATGTTTACGTCGAGTTCTTTGTAATGAGTAATTAAAGAATCTTTGCCCATATTTATAGGTTGTTCAGGTCTATTAACAAACAATTTTATTTCGTCACATATGTGATTTTCAAGACATTCATGCAAACTGTACAGTAGGTAACCATTTTACACCTCCGAATCTAATTATTTACACTTTCTTGACTTTTTAGTTTAATACTTTATTCTACCATAAACAATTTAAAATAACCATTTCTCACTAAGCAGGAGCGCGAAACAAATACGGCAACCATTGCGCGGCCCTCGGCATTTCTACTGACCGAGCCGGTTTTATCCAGTTGCGGCGCGTATGTGACGCAGCGCTAGTAGAAACGCACACAAGCATTGCATGCTTGTAGTAGTGTACCTACGACAGCGCGGTTGTATGAAGCTTTGTCTCTGTTCCGTTTCTTTACTCATGTGGTATAGCGAGCAGGGGGCCCTCCTCCGTCATACTCATTGCCTTGTATTTTATTTATTGTTCTGTTTGTACATTGTTTACGAGTGGTTTGTGTTACAACAAAAGATCCGATTTCACGATAAACAAAAACTCAGTCTCCTTCATCTGCGAAAATGCGTGGACAATGTATATGTAGTGTATGGGTGTAAAATACGGAGGAACCGAAACGTTACACTCACTCACACACAACACAACAACGGCACATGACATGACGGACGGATATGTCACGTAAAGCGACACATCAGTGTTGCCAATTTCTAATTCCCAATGTTGATCAGCGCCATCTAGTTCAATTTTAAGAAGGTCATTGAAAATTCCTCAATGCGTTCATAGCGTTCTTTGACATTTGTGACATTGTAAATAAATATGGTGCTTATTTCTGTCCCTTTTCGTCCAAATCCTATCGAATATCTAATCTCCGTGCCACCTCTTAATTCATTTTAAGGATCTACCCCACAGGCGCGTTATTACCGCTCAATAATATCGCGCACAGTGTTGCCAACAGTTAAATTAACTGTCCACCAGATTCAACATCTAAAACGACCAGAAAATCATTAACGAAAAACGACCTTGGTCTCATAGTCGCTAAATTTTCCACAACGCTTTTTTATTAACAACATTTAGTTTTTATTAACAACAATAAGTGTAAATTCTCTTCTAGATGTCATCCATAATTTTTGTCTCCATTTAAATAATTTCTTCGTGGGAAAAATAGCCGCTTTTGGTTTCATCTACCAGGGCCCTATTTTATGTAACTATAGGTTACAATTTATAGGGAAAAAAGCAGCAACACTGATAAATTAAACAGCAACACTAGATAAAATTACAGGTACAGGCGTTTTATAAAGCTACAGGTCATTTTATTTACAATCTACAGGAACCCGTGCCTGTAACTTTCCATAGACAATTTAATACATATTCAAGCATGATTCAACCTAATATTTAAAGAATTAAAAAATAAAAACTTGTAAACATTTCTACAGGTGTTTGGACGTAGGTAATTTAGTTACAGGAGGAAGTTTGTTATATTGACTTATGTTTTGTTGTTTGTTAATTCAAATATTTTGAGTGATGTTGCGTGTTTGGAGCTCAGACTCGGTCTCTGAGGATGGTGGTCAACATCCAAGAAGACGACGGCCAAGGAACTTTTACCGACAGACCCAATATGAACCCGCAAACGATTTTCACCTTCAATGAGAAATTTCGAATGCTCAAATGCAATATGTTTTGGAGCATATTGAGACATAAAAAGAGAGACGTGCAAAAACCATCTCCAACCTCTTACACCGAATGAGCAACTTTATATGTATAAATTTTAGAAATAATAATGTGATTTCTTTCTATAACTACGTAAATAAACCATAGAAATAGGTACAAGTAAATAAACAATTATCTGTTTTTATTATAAATAAACTAGCGACCTGCCCCGGCTTCGCACGGCCAAACCTTCCTCTTAAATCACTCTTAAAAAAACGCATCAAAATCCGTTGCGTAGTTTTACAGATTTAATAATACATAAGGATATAGGGACAGAGAAAGCGACTTTGTTATATACTATGTAGTGATATTAATATTTTATGGCGTTAGACTAGACATTTAAGCCAAAAAACAGATGTCAATTCTGTATTTTTTTTTTACGGTTGATTCCTAGTGCTGTACTCCGACTTGTTAACTGCGCCTGTAGTCAAGATTTTCGAGCATAAGCTACAATAGTTATATTACAGGGGTCTTTATAAAACACCTGTTACCTGTAGATTGTAACTACAGGAGCACTACATGCTTTTTTTTCCCTGTAGCCTGTAGCCTATAACCTGTAGCTTTATAAAACAGGGCCCAGATGGCCTATTTAAAATCATCAGACGAGAATCGGGGGGTGTTCCACAAAGGAAATAAAAAAAAATACGTAGGTGGCTAGAGGTAACGCACCTTTCTACTTGGCGTTAGAGAAATATGATTACATATAGGTGACAAAACCAAGCTCGCAAATTGATATCAGAGGGTTCAGCAGTGAAAAAAAAAGTTTAAATACGGGTTGAAAACTGAACTCTACCACTAAAAAAACCACTAGCCACTAAAGGCAATATTTCGTCACTGAAAGGGGGGTCAAAACCACCAGTTTTAGTGGAAATTCCACTAAGTTGGCAACAAAAACAATCGCGATATTATCGAGCGGTAATAACGCGCCTGTAGGCGGGAGCCTTAATAGTGTTTGCTTTGAAGGCCATGCAGCAAAACCGTAACCTCAAAAAAAAAAAAGAGTAATAGTGTTCTGTGGTGGACTTGGTTAGGACGCATATTTGTTCAGTGAAAATATTTATAGATTTATGAATTCTAATTGAAATGTAAGCATATCATTACAAAATTACTTTAGTATTTGACTATATTTAGGGGTATATAACAGAGAAATGTATCTTTTTTTTGTAGGGCGCGCAATAAGTCTCCATCGGCTACTTCGGAAAAGGACAAAAAGAAACCAAAAGACAAAAAGAAAAAGGATATTTCAGGATCGAGTAGTAGCGACAGTAGCGGCAGGTTTGTGTTTGCTTGATTTCAGGCTTTAATTTGGTTTGAAAATCTACTTGAAGACTAGTAATTTATAGGTTATGTAGGCAGTCAATAAATCCCGGGTACCTGCTATGGTTAGAACTTTTTAACGAAAATCTTAGCAAAAAAGATAGTTATTGCCTCTTAACTCTGTAAACCTGCTAATTTTAAAGCTAGCAATTGCTGGTTAAATGGAAAACTAAATTACAGTTCATCTGAAAGCAGTTCATCCCGGTCATCATCGCGTTCATCTTCGAGCAGCTCGGGCAGCTCGTCGCGCTCTTCATCGTCCTCTAGTTCTTCAAGCAGCAGCAGCAGCAATGACCACTCCAAACAGAAGAAGAAGTGAGCTACAAGTTAAACTTACTGTGTATTTTGTCAATCTAAGATTAGACAAGCCCTTACAATATTGTGACTTGACCATAACTTTTTACAATAATATCTTATTGTATTTAGCACACTGATTTGGAATTGTTGCAAATAAAAGATATTATTAACCCCTCTAGTGTGGCGAGACCCGCTGCGGGGTTCCGTCAAATATCAATCAAGTGTGGCAAACCCCGCTGCGGGGTGCTGCTTACCCGCTCATATTTCGCGCCCATACACACTGGGAGACTGTTTTTATCTCTGTTTCACTAATTAAAACGTGTTAAGCGAGAAGGGAGACAGCTAGCAAGCTGTCGTTTATGTACTTTGTAGAGGAAAAAACCCACTTGAGGCTGTTTTAAAGATAGGCACCATTTTTGTTCTACTATTAAATCTTTGATTGTGTAAAATATTTGTATGAGAGTTATAGATATTGTGCTTTTTTTTGTAAATAGTATTATAAGGTTTTCATGAAAACGGTCACTAAGCTCAAAAGTGGTTTGTTTAAAATATATAGTCCTCTTCTACATTTAGGTACCCCGGTTATACCACCTGTACAACTTTATTACTACTCAAATATTACAAAAATACTTATTTCTTGGTAGCAAACTTAATTATAAAAACGCTCAGTTCGATAAAAGGGCTTCTGCTAGACCAAGGGATAATAAAATGCAGTTTTAGTGGAGGTTGGGCCCCTAAAAACCCTTGACTGTGGCGAACCCCTCTGCGGGTTCCACACTCAATGCAAATCGGCCATTTTGACTCCCACACTTGAGGGGTTAATCAGGCAAACAGTTTACAACTAATAAACGCCTTTATCCAGGCAGCATAATTGCAGTCACATTCAAATAATTGATGAAAGTCACTATTGTGTCAGTTTACACTACAATGCTGCAGATTGTCGTTATCAAGGCATATCTTTTTTTGCTATTCACTATTTCAACAATAAAATCATAATTATCTACAATCCATGAAGTAGAGGATGCCTATGTCCAAAAGATCTCTTGACCAAACTGTTGATGCTGGTAACCAGATAGTTTAAGTCATATTATGTAAGTCAAAGAATAAAGGAATTTTTTCTTTATTAATTCTCTATAAATATCGCTTTTTCAAACTGTTGATTATTTGAGATAAGTTCCATCATAATATCACTTTATAGAACATCACCACAACATAAGAGCCCAGTGAAAGATCGACGTGAAGGAGCTGACAGGGAGAAGGTCCGAGATCGGTCCCCTTTGGGTGACAAGAAGAAACTGGTTGCACCTTCATCAAACGAGAAAGCCAAGAGCAAGGAAAAACATGACAGGTATAAAATATTATTCCCTATCCAAATCTTGTTAGTATTAAACATACTACACTAAAAACATAATGTATTTTAAATTTACAGGTCACCAGGAAGGAAGAAGCGTGAGCGATCACCACTACCTCGCCCGACACGCATCCACATTGGGCGTTTAACATTAAATGTAACACGGGAACATATTCAGGAGATATTCTCTACATATGGAGCTGTAAAAGCTGTAGAGTTTCCTAAGGATCATCTGCACCCCCACAATGGGCGTGGATACGCTTATGTGGAGTTCAGCAACCCGGATGAAGCAGAGAATGCAATGAAACATATGGATGGAGGTAAGGCTTCGTTAACATTATTTTCAACAGTTTGTATGCTACTTTTCATTCAGTAATGTACTATCAGTGTATGGTATGGTAACAACAAGGGCTTGTTTCTGATAGTGGGAATGGCTGTACTCTTGCCAGATCCAGGCAGCCTAGCACTAGCAGTGACTTTTATAGCCTCCAGGACCCCATATCACTCCAGCATAATGTTTCTTCTGCCTCGATGCATTTTTGTGAACGGATGTTTCTTATGAGTGAAGTTATGTAGTTTTTTGTGTTTTTGATCAGGACAAATCGACGGGCAGGAGATCACGGCGGCGCCGGTGCTGATACCGTCGCGCCCGCGCCGCCCTTCGCCGCGACCACCGCCGCCACGCCACGTGCCACCAAGACGACACTCGCCTCCACGGTAAATTTATTGTTATTACCTCTTAACCCCTTTAGGCCCTTCGTACACCAGGATACGCGAATCTCCGATACGACTTTTTGTTCATGCGTCGCCGACGAAAGTTGCGCGTCTTGCCGGACGAGATCGTCGACACTTTAGTCACCGCGATTTTCGAGAGGGCCGAGCAATTCGTGTATTTTAGTCGTTTAGCAAGTTTCGAACATTAGTATCGGAGATTAGTATCGTTGTGTAGGAAGTGCCTTAGAGTTTTCACTATACGTTATTGGCACTAATGCGACATGGTGATGGTCGCTGGCAGGTACCGGCGCCGCAGCCCGCCGCCGCGCAGGCGCTCCCCGCCGCGCCGACGCCGCACGCGCTCGCGCTCCCCGCGCCCGGTGCCGCGTCGCCGCCGCTCAAGGTCCTCCTCTTCCTCCTCCCGATAAACCCTGATACATTTCATTTCGCGCTCCACTACTCACCTATACAAACACTAAAGTGCACTCCGTCCGAAAAGTAAGCCACAGAGATAGACAGTGACACACATAGACAGGTTTTACTAAGTATCGCGCTATCTTACTGAGCATTTTTGGAACTATGGAAAAGTCACGATATTGGGGTGTTGCTTAAATTGCATCACCAGAAGTTTTATTTCAAAAATACTAGCAATTTTTAAAATCACACTAGATTTTTTTAAGAATTTCCTGTTTACTTTATTCACTAACTCAATTCGTGAACACTAACATTCCAGAAACATGTCGAGGTAAGTATAGATCCAATACCGAATTACGTCAAATATTGGGGAGGTGAGGCGTAAAGGTGAGTATAGTGTCGTGTTCTTTACCTTATCTAAACTTTTACATTTGTAATAACAAGACATTTCTTGTTAAAAAAGCTTGCATAATGGAACTGACTTTGAGTGATCAACGAAAATGAACTTGACAGTGCAGTGCTCATGTATTTCATATTACATATACTATGTTTAAATTGTAAATGGACACTTGACTTTATTAAACTGTAATAATCTGATAATAACTACAAATTTTATTTGATCCCCAGATCCAAAGTTCCTGTTCCAATTGTCAAGTGATATCAATCCCTGTTCTAGTATTCCCTGATTTTAAGTAATGTTTAAAGTATAATTTTATAATAAAAATAAACAACTAAGTTATAATAATTTTAATTGTCGTAGTTCATCAATTTATCATCACAATAAAACAAAATGGACAGGGATCTTACATTCTTAGCTACAACTTTTACTGGCAATTATTTTGCAGTAAGTCTGGTAATCAGATGCTAATATTTTTCCTTTATACATGTAATGTTCATCTAATAGAGGTATCTCACTTGTTGATCTGAAAATGAGATAAATTTAACAATTATTATATTTGCATGCACTACAATAATCGTTTTTTTATTTTGTAGTTTGAAAAAATAGTGGAACTCACGGATATTGGATCTTCATGTTCTTAGGACCTCTCACTGGGTTCCAAGCTGACACTGGGGTTTTATTAGCCAACATTAACCCAGCAACAGCAGTGTATAATCCATATTCCTGGCACATTTTTTCCTACAAATAAACAACTTTTTAAGGTTTCTGGCAGTTACGCAAAGAGGCAAAACAAAAAAAATTCGTCCACATTCCCTAATAATAAATTATAATGTCTTAGACGGTCTTGACTGACAATTAGGTTCAACCTCTAAACCTGTAGATTACTTTTAGGATGTAGGCGCCCACTAAAAAAGGGTTATTTGAAATTTCCTGCTTTCAATCTATAAAGTTATTAACTGTGAGAATGCGATATTTATATTATTTGATCAATCTTAGTGGATCCTCATGTCTTGAAAGGCAAAGAAACGTTTGCGTTTTAGTATATGCGGTAGGTAGTTTTATTATATGTGCAATTTTGCACAAAGTTTTTATTTCATTTTTACAAAATTAAATTACTTAGTTGTTATGTTATGATACTGAATACTCACTCTCCATTCTGCAAGCATATAATCAGCGTCACTCAGCGCAGATGCAGCCTTACTGACATAATCAGGACACGAGAAATGAGGAAGATAATTTTCTTCCAAGAAATTGACGAATGAAGTTGGCTGACTTATAAATTGTTCAATAACTTCAATAGGAGCATGGGTCAACTGACCATTATCACCAACTGGAATGAAATAAAATAATGTAGTTTACTTTTGTTCTTACGGGGGTCTCTCTGTGTGTCGCATCCGAAAATCTGCGGGCCTAAATTGTCTATTAACAAACTTAAGGGCAATCGTCTTCATGTTGACGTAGGTTGCGTCTTGCGTGTTGCGTAGAGCTCTTATTCGAAATGCTAGGACCTGTTGAAGCATTTTTATATTTGCTTACATAGCTTGTAAACGGTGCATTTTTTTTAATGCACATCAAATAAGAACTAATTCATAAGAAGTCGTGTACAAAAAATAATGATATTGCGCCCATAAACAATAGCATTACAAATTAAGTCGCAAGATTTACCTAGACTGGCTGGATAACTAATTATGTAGCTAAAGGATTCGATTCTGCAAACTACCTAAAATTCCTAATTTTAAGTTAGCCTATCCTTCTTTATAGAATACGGAAGAAAAAGGACAGAAACAAACCATAGATTATTGAGCATTGGCAAACATGGAAAAACCGACTATTATGATGTCTTATCTATCACTTTTATCCATGACCTCCTTACATCGTTGCTAAAATTGCTAAAAACGTGTATTTGAATGCGTCCATAAGGTTCAATTTTGTTATTTTGACATTTGTGACGTTTTAAATAAATATGGCGCTTATTTCTGTCCCTTTCCTTTCCAAAGCTGTGGAGAAGAATAGAGCTAACTTAAAATTAGGAATTTTAGGTGGTTTGCAGAATCGAGTCCAAAATTCCTTTCAATATACCCAAAACCTGGGGTAATGCTAATGCAGCGGAAACTGTTTTTCTCAATTACTAAAAAACTATTCGCAATACAAATTTTTATCTGTATAGCTCAAATGCCGATACTCGACAACTTTTCGCTGGAGCAACGCACTCGGCTCTGCCTAGTTTAGGACTGAATAACCGTGTGTAAACTGTGTCCCACAATTTATGATAATTGTTTATTTATATCTGTCATTACCGCCCCAGTACGAGTAGAGCAGGCACTGAACGCGTAACAAATGTCAAGTAATGACGATTGCCATTACAATTATACATAGGCCCCTGTTTTTTGATTTCCAATACAAAGATGTTTAAACTAGTTTGAAGAAAAAGTATCAAGCTTTTCTTTTTTCAACGTCTTGGACCTAAAATAGTTGTCTGTGATACTAGAAAAAAAATACACTGTGAAAATGTGGGTACTTCCACAAATTAAATAACTCTATCAAGGATAAGGCGAGTGTGTATTTTAAATTATGTCTAGTATCATTATTAATGACCCTAATTTAAATTAGAAATAACTTATCTAGAAGATTGAAAACTTACGTTTTGGATTTAATACTCTGCCAACTCCATGCAAAATGCTGACAGTCTGGTCTTTGCCAAGTGATATAAATTTACTGGAACCTTGCTTTTTCTTTTTAGTATTTTTAGTGGTTTTATTTTTACTTTCTTTTTCTATTATAAAACTTGTTTCCAAGGTTTGCGTAGATCCTGAAAGACATAATTATTAAACTATACAGAGCTTTAATCATCCAATAGTGTAAAAACTCCCTGTGATGTTATGAGAACTTAATTTTAATATTCACAATTTTACATACCTTTAAGGCAAGCAAAATGTAGATTTAATACTGCAGATCTCACATCCCCATTGGACGAGTTGACTACACACTCTACCAACTCTGCCGTCGGAATGTTGTACATTGAAGTGTGCTTTTTGCTAATTATATCTGCTACTCTTTTGAGAGCTGCCTTTAAGCCGGTTGCAGAGACACTGTTGAAGCTAGAAAAATAATTACGTGAGTGAATAAACTATCCATTATCTACACTTTTTACATCTGCAGTGCAGAATATTAAAAAGAGGAATGTTTTGTATTCTTGTATGTTTGTAACGAATAAACTCAAAAACTACTGGACCGATTTTAGAAATTCTTTCACCATTAGAATGCTACAATATCCCTGAGTAACATAGGCTTTACTTTATTCCCACGAGAAAAGGGAACTACGCGGGTGAAACCGCCCAGAACCGCTAGTATAAAAATAAAGAGGAAAGATTTGTAAGTTTGTAATGAATAGGCCCCAAAACTACTGGACAGACTTTAAATAGTAGATTGTTATACAAGGGTCGGAAGGAATCAATTCCCATACGAGGTATTTAGACGCCCGAGCGTAGCGAGGGCGGATATAGTCTGAGTAGGAATTGATAACTTCCACCCGCGTTAAACACTCTACTTTTCATTTCGAATTCAAGGAAAGTAAACAAAAAAAATAACTATTTTACAAAAATTCAAACATGCAAAAACGCAATAACACCTACAAAAAAAAACAAAATTGTCAACAATACAACCAAAGAGGTTGAAAGAAAGAGAAACTTTTTCTTTTAAACGTCTTTGAATACTACATCATAGAGTACCTACCTAACCTAAATAACATTACAAAAATATTAAGAAATCCTTCCTCTTTATAATAATATGTAACTACTTTTAGCCGAGTAATAGTGTTCTGTGCTTATTAGTGCCGATGAAAAACAAGAATTTGAATTTCGTAACAGCTTAACAAATTATTAATCTTTTTTTAATTTTAAATATGGAACGCGTACCGCCTCGCGCGCGGACTATTTTCTGTTGTTTATACCTACACCTCACAAGGCCGCACCTTTTTTTCTTATTCTAATTGATGTAAAAAGTTTTGTATCCCTATTAAGTACCCAAAGAGGTTGGAAGAAATTCATTCTCTTTCCTAGAGAAACTTTTTCTTTAAACGTCTTTGCCAAATGTAGTACTATTTTTTTTTAATTCATTCCCGCCCTAAGGCCGGAAGCAATTACTATGAGTCTTTCCCGACCGAGGGCGGGAATCACAACCCTGAATCTCTCTGTGGTGGGAATCATCGCTTCCGACCCGGTACTCAGATCAAACATACACTACTTTCCGAGTATGAGATATGAAAAATTCTTTTAATGTCTCCGGGCAGAAAGCGGCAAATTTCGGCCCGCTCCGCCTCCGTCGAAAAGAAAAAAAGTATACACACCTCGGGAAGTAAAATAAGAAAGCCTCAGATCACATGTTTGTAAACCTCTGCTTCGCTTCAGTCGACAATTACATGTGTAATAAATATACTATTAGGAATGAAATAGTATATTTTATATCGAGGGACTAAACGAGGGAGTCATGAAACCGAGGGTATATTAAGTTGGCGTTTAGTCTCGAGGTGGAAACTGTACTTTTCACTTTGAGTGCGAGAAAAATTGACAATTTAGTACAAATTTATTTAAAACCCAACAAATTTACACTCAACAAAAATTCAGAAATTTTCGCGGTCAGTTTTTTCTTCTAAACCTGTCAGGCTGTCACAGATTAACAAAGAGATTTAAATCTCTTTGCAGGTAAACAATTTAAAACACATGGCGCCACCTTCTTCGCGGAAAAACCATGGAACTAAAACTCTTCACATTTTTGCAATGAAGATGGTCTGTTTGAGGTTGTCTTTTTCTCATTAAGGAAATAAAAAAAAAATACTTTATACTCCCTAGGGACTAAAGTGGTCACTTTAGTCCCGCTTCGTAAGGCTATATTGGCGTACTTTTAGAGCATGAGAAGTGAAATAGTAGATTATACAAGGGAATAAAGCACTGTTTTATGTCACGGGCGCGACATTGAATCCTGAACGTAACGAAGGACTATGATTAAGACTGAGTCTTGAGTTTAGTGAGGGATTTAAGCGCCCAAGACAAAAACAGTTTTATACCCGAGTTATATACCTACTCTACTTTTCTCACCTTATGCGAGACAATAAAATGCAATTGCATGGTAGTAGCTTATTGACAATGCCTATGGCATCTAGTTTAATAGACTCTGGAGTCAAAGTACTTTCATCACTCGACATTTCCGATATTCTTTTTGAAATGTTAAAGCTATAAAATTGATACAGCAACTTGTTTCTGCCGGCGTGACCTACTTGATTTAACAAATGACGATCGTGCGAATCTGTTGGTCGCGGCTTCGGTTTTCGAAAATCGAGTTGGCCACGACCGTGGCAGCAGGCGGGTGCACCACATTTTGCTTAACGAAATTAGACTTTATCGTCATAGCAATAAGGATTATGAAAAGTGAAAATTACATTATTGACCTAGGGTTATAATCAAATTCCATACAACATTATAACCCGGCTAAAGCCAAGGGATATAATGTCTTCCTTTCGGTGAGGTTTATATGACATAATATAATCCGGCTTTTTCGAGCATGTGGTGTGAAAAGTAATGAACATGGGCTATAATTTTCCCATGGGAACCTGACTTACGCGGCTAACAGATAGTATAAAACATAAGGAAAAAAATCAGTATGTCAATGTCCACAACCCATTTGGGATCATAAATGGCATCAACATCAACAAAAGTGAGCCAAAAGATCAATTGCTCAATAGATATTCAAAGTAGGTACATTGTTCCTAGCAAAACTCCACTCACGCAACATGGTGTATCTGGAATTCTTCTTTCAAGGCTGGTGTAAAAAGGTTAACCACACTATTTCTGTTGTCTGTATGAGATTCTGAACATATGAATACTATGGGTGATTTCGCTCTCTGTCTGTATTGGCTGAAAATAACAAATTCTGTTCATAAAAGCTAGAAATGGAGACAAATTCTTTTAACCTGTCTGGTAACAGAGTCGAGACACAATAGTAATAGGTAATTAATTAATTCCTACACAAACCATGTGTCACTAATGCTTGGGTATGTATGTCATATTGTAATCCTTCAGGAGTACAAATATTTATGTGAATAGTAATACAACTTCCTTCAATTATATACTTACTTCAATACATCCTTAAATTCTGATGGAGTTCTCATAAATGTGTTTGGAAAATCTTCAACCAAAACCAATTTATTATTATTATTGTCCAGTAATGATGTGAAATTTGCAGCATTTATTATGAATTCCAAAAACTTCGTAGACTGCCTTTCTTTAAATTCATAATCACCTGTAAATATGAGGAATAAATGAGCTCGAGTGATTTTTGTCTATGAGAATTAATGCTGGGAAAGGAATGGTAATATTCTTACCTAGGAACTACATCCTACTCCTACTAATATTATAAACGCGAAAGTTTGTATGTATAGATGTATGGATGGTTGTTCCTCTTTCACGCAAAAACTACTGAACGGATTTTGATGAAACTTCAGTTATATAGCTTAAAATAAAATAAATAATCTTTATCCCCGAGGGGATAGGCAGAGGTATTTCATTACTGGATATACCCACATTTCACAAGATATACTTATTGGACCCCTAAACGTGAAAGGTGGTGAGCCCATGGCCGGACCGGGTTATATAGTTTATACATCAGATTAACACATAGGCTATATTTTATCCCCTATTCCCACGAAAACGGAAACTACGCGGGTGAAACCGCGGGGTGCTGCTAGTAGTAAAATAACAAGCAAGAGATATGAAAATCGTATCAAGAGATATAAACTTATGTCTACCTTAGTAAAGAGTAATCTCCAAACATAGTAATGTCTAATAATCTACCACATAAAACTTAAATTTAACCCATCAAACCAAAAGTACTCAACTTGTCTTTGAACACCCTTGAGATGGTGATAAAAAAAAATCTTACCATTCTCAGTAGGAATGTCAATATCTAATGGGGTAATCCACTCAGTAACCTTTATGTGGGATTTAGTAGCTAATGTTTGTACTGTTATAGTCTTTCCAGAGCCAACTGGTCCAGTTAGAAGCAACATATCACTGGTGTTTTTGCCACAAATAGTTTTCACCCACTCTTCCACCTCTTGTATCTTTTTATTATGAACTGCTAAATCTTCAACGGTTACAGGGTCGAAATTTTTCATCCAGTTCTTGTGATTCAATTTGGTTGATGTAGCTTTTCTGCTTGAAACTTCTGAATAAGGTGGCTCCTGCAAAAATGTACCCATTTTTAATTTGTGCACGCCTTTTATCCCCGAGGGGGTAGGCTGAGGTATTCAATTCCTAAAAATACCTACTTTCCAACCATATATTTTTTGGATCCCTAAACATAACGTGAGCCTATCGCCACCGTGGTGCAGCTACACATGCCTCAGAATCAATTTTAGGACCTGAGGATTTCCTCACAATGTTATCCTTCACTGTCAAGTAAGAATGTACCTAAGTTTTTGAAAAACTCATTAATAATAATAAATTGTGAGACACAATTCACACACGCCTATTGAGGCAGAGCCTTGTACTATGGGTACTAAATAACTGATACTTAAAGAAATATTAAAACACCCGAACACGACCTATTTTGGTTCATGAAATTTATACAACAATAACAGAACTTTACCTTACATACCTCATTGCCAGTATTAGCTTTAGGCGGAAGGACTTTTTGAATTTTTTTGGGTGGTTCAGATTCTTCAGTATCAAACATAGGACTGAACCATTTCTTCTGTAAGCATTAAGTACATAGGCAATTAAAATTGAATTATTCAGTCATTATGTACGCGAATCAACAGTAGCAAATTATTTATCTTTTGTACCTTAGACATCATTAAAAATAAAGAAAAGTGTATGTCAAATTGATATCAGATAATAATTTAGGTTAACAATTGAAGTTATTATTTAAAAATCCTGTCCTTTTCCGTACTATTTATTTAAATCAGCTGCTGACAGCTGAATGAACTGCGCGACGTGATGTTCGGCCCTGGGGCCCTGACATAAATTTAGTAGGGATGTGAATTTTTTAAAGATTATTTGAATAATCGATAATAAATAATCGAGTTTTTATTAATCGATAATATTTTTACACCTTTTAATCGTTTTTTGTAAACAGCACCATCTCCGCGACAAATAAGGAAATTTGAAGTAAGTTCAATAACAAAGTTTAAGTTAAAAGGATAAAGAATGTGAATAAAATATAATAAAATTTTAAAAGCTTTTATTTAACTTGCAATGTATGTATGTAACTATGTATGTATTTTCAGGTGAAATCTTGCAACTCAATTTTAAATCCCGATTGAGCTGAAATTTCGTAAGTTCGGTGACAATACTGTAGTTGCAATATTATGGTACTACCGAAATGATCTGATGATGGAGCAAGGAGGTGGATATCGCAACTCCTCAAAGACTACCTACTCGTAAACCCCTCGAGTTAGGGCTCGTATGATTCGTCTTGACAAATACTTTAGTGCTAGATGGTAACCAAGGTCTGATGATGGAGCTAGAAGATGGCACAAAGAACTCGGTAACTACATTTAGTTACGGGTGTTATTTAAATGGTTAGCAGAGTATTCGTATTTTTGTAAGCAGAAAAATATAATCTGTAAGCAGAAATAGCTAATTGGTCAGCAACTCATGGCCAGCACACATTACAAAACCTATCAGCAATTTATGTCATTCTGGATGGCTGTAATTATTTTTGAGCTGCAATGAGCTGCTACTGTTTAATAAAATTTTGGTAAGCACTCAGAGGGGAAGCCAAAAAATTTTTTTGGGCTTCATATAAAAGTAGCAAAAATAATCTCAGCAAACTTGTCATGCGCAAAATGGGCGCATTTCTTACATAGATTAGGAAGGACTTTGGATTATGCAACATTTATGATTATTATTACGATTACAAGTAGTGGTGGTGGTTGTGGTGGTGTTGGTGGTAGTGGTAGTGAGCGTGGTAGAGTGGGGTAGGAGTGGAGGTAGGAGTGGGGGTAGGAGTGGGGGGTAGGAGTGGGAGTTAGGAGTGGGGGTAGGAGTGGGGGGTAGGATTGGGGTGTAAGAGTGGGGGTAGGAGTGGAGGGTAGGTGTGGGGGGTAGGAGTGGGGGTAGGAGTGGGGGGTAGAAGTGGGGTGTAGGAGTGGGGTGTAGGAGTGGGGGTAGGAGTGGGGGGTAGGAGAGGGGGGTAAGAGTGGGGGGTATGAGGGTGTGGGAGTGTGTGGGAGGTTGTGGGAGCGAGTGGGTGCGAGTGGGAGCGTGTGGGAGCGTGTCGGAGCGAGTGGGAGCGTGCTGGGGCGTGTGGGAGCGTGCTGGGGAGTGTGAGAGCGTGCTGGGGCGTGTGGGAGCTTGTCGGAGCGTGTGGGAGCGTGCTGGGGCGTGTGAGAGCGTGCTGGGGAGTGTGGGAGCGTGCTGGGGCGTGTGGGAGAGTGTGGGAGCGTGTGGGAGCGTGCTGGGGCGTGTGGGAGCGTCCTGGGGAGTGTGGGAGCGTGCTGGGGCGTGTGGGAGCCTGTGGGGACCTGTTGGAGCGTGTTGGAGCATGTGGGAGCGTGTGGGAGCGTGCTAGGGCGTGTGGGAGCGTGCTGGGGCGTGTGGGAGCGTATCGGAGCGTGTGGGAGCGTGCTGGGGTGTGTGGGAGCGTGCTAGGGAGTGTGGGAGCGTGCTGGAGCGTGTGGGAGCGTGCTGGGGCGTGTGGGAGCGTGCTGGGGAGTGTGGGGGCGTGTGGGAGCGTGTGGGGGCGTGATGGAGCGAATGGGTGAGTGTGGGAGAGTGTGGGAACGAATGGGAGCGCGTGGGAGAGTGTGGGAGCGTGTGGGAGAGTGTGGGAGCGTGTGGGAGAGTGCGGGAGCGTGTGGGAGCGTTAGGGAGCGCGTGGGAGAGTGTGGGAGCGTGTGGGAGAGTGTGGGAGCGTGTGGGAGAGTGTGGGAGCGTGCTGGGGCGTGTGGGAGAGTGTGGGTGAGTGTGGGAGAGTGTGGGAACGAATGGGAGCGCGTGGGAGAGTGTGGGAGCGTGTGGGAGAGTGTGGGAGAGTCTGGGAGCGTGTGGGGGTGTAGGCGCGAGTAGGAGCGTGTGGGCGCGAGTAGGAGCGTGTGGGAGAGTGTGGGAGCGTGTGGGGGCGTGGGGGAGCGTGTGGGCGCGAATGGGAGAGTGTGGGAGCGTGCTGGGGCGTGTGGGAGCGTGTGGGGGCGTGTGGGAGCGTCTGGGAGCGTGCTAGGGCGTGTGGGAGTGTAGCGACACATCCGCTACATCTTATCGCTCCGCTCGTCAGCCGATCTCAGCCTTAAATCATACGATGATCGTTCGATCCTTTGTTATGGACGAAGAGTTGCACCGCGCGCCCGCGCATGTACCGCGGACCCCCGCCTGGGTTTTACCTGCCTGCACTCCGCGTCTTGCACTCGCTAAATTAACTCGCATTTCGTTTGCGCTTCGCCGTCAGCTTGTTACGCGGTTTAGTTTTATATACCAGTCCAGTATTTAGTGCTTTAACTTCTAAACAGTGAAATGTAAAAGCCTGGTTGTGTATTATCGAACAATATAGATTCAAACCATAACTCGCTGTGCATTTCTCCGCTTACCTTCCGCTACGCGTTAAGCTACCGCATTCCACTGCTTCGCTGTACATTGCCGCTTTGAAGTAGATTGCTGGTTACGGTTCGAACCCGTACCAGTACAACTACACTGGTGACCTGACCTGTGAACTTCTGCACCTTCGAATCAGCAAGTATGAGTGACGAGGAAAAATTTGAAGACGCCGAAAAAAATATGGGTGGTGGCAAAGGCGGAAGCGGAAATCGGGAAGTGAATCGAGTGAGCGTCAAAGTGCCACCGTTTTGGGCGGAAGAGCCAGAGGTATGGTTCGCTCAAGTGGAAAACCAATTCGTTCTCTCAGGTATTACTAGCGACTCAACTAAATTTTACTACGTCTCGGGCCAATTAGAAAACGAATATGCAAGAATAGTCAAAGACATTATAATTAAACCGCCTGAATCGGGCAAGTACGAAAAATTTAAAACTGAGCTCATTAAACGGATTTCCCAGTCCCGCGAAAAGAAAACTCTTCAGCTCTTGAAACATGAGGAACTAGGGGATAGGAAGCCGAGTCAATTTTTACGCCACCTACAAAGCTTAGCAGGCCCAGACTTACCTGAAGATTTTCTCCGAACGATTTGGTCGAGCCGTTTACCACCACACGTGCAGACTATAGTTGCCTCCCAAACCAAAGCAGACCTGGAGGAGCTGGCAGAACTGGCGGACCGCGTTAACGACATCGTACAGACAGCGCCTGCAGTGGCGAGCACGTCTACGAACTCAGGTACCTTTTCTACACATTCAGGTACTTCCTTGGAGTTAAGAGTATCAGAACTTACGCGACAGGTCGAAGCCTTGTTACGAGATAAGCGACAATCTCGCTCTCGACATCGCTCTAAGTCACATAGCCGCTCAAATTCTAAGTCAAAGAAACGCTCATTCTCTCGTGAAAGACCTGAGGGACACCCACATTGCTGGTACCACTTCCAATTTGGAGCGAAGGCAAAACAATGTAAGGCGCCCTGTAATTTCAACTCGGGAAACGGCAACAGCAGTCGCTAGTGGCCGCCAGTGACTGCCCATCATCAAAAGGCCGCCTGTTCATCACCGACCGCAAGACTAAGGTACAGTACCTTATAGACACTGGTTCGGACTTGTGCGTTTTTCCAAAGTCAGCTGTTCGGGTGCCTCTACGATTGAAGACGGGCTATGAACTCTTCGCAGCAAACGGGTCCGTCATTGCTACTTATGGCTTCATCAATCAAAGTCTGGATTTGGGTCTACGTCGAGCTTTTGAATGGCGTTTTACTGTAGCAGACGTGACCAAACCAATAATAGGAGTGGATTTCTTGGGTTTCTATAATCTTCTGGTCGACATTCATAACCAGCGTCTCGTAGATGGCGTGACATCACTCTCCGTCACCGTCCCGCTCCATCGCGCAACTGAAACCTTATCGTCCATCCGCACTGTGGTAAACCAATCACCTTTGCACGAGCTGTTACGTGAGTACCCAGATATTACTCGCCCAGCTGGTAAGCATAACATTCCTAAGCATAACACAGTGCACCATATCAGGACGACACCTGGACCTCCTGTCACCAGCCGCCCACGTCGCCTCGATCCTGTAAGATTTAAGATAGCTAAGAAGGAATTCGACGACATGCTGCAAAATGGAACTGCACGACGATCTGAGAGCCCCTGGTCATCCCCTCTTCACATGGCTCGCAAGAAAGATGACGGCTGGCGACCGTGCGGGGACTACAGATCTCTTAACGCCCGCACTATACCCGACAAGTACCCGGTCAGAAACATCCAGGATTTTGCCTACCAGCTGGCAGGTAAGAGAGTCTTCAGCACAATAGATTTGGTGAAAGCATACAATCAGATTCCCGTTCACATCGATGATATACCAAAAACTGCAATCACCACACCTTTTGGCATGTTCGAGTTCCCTTATATGACCTTCGGCCTCAGAAACGCAGCTCAAACTTTTCAGAGGTTTATAGATGAGGTGTTAAGGGACTTAGACTTCTGTTATGGTTACATAGATGACATTTTGGTATACTCTGAGACAGAAGATCAACATCGGCAGCATTTACGCCAACTCTTCGAAAAACTCAAGCAGTACGGGATCCTGGTCAATACATCCAAGTGCTTCCTTGGTCAACACGAGGTGAACTTCCTGGGATACACAGTGTCAGCAGAGGGTATTAAGCCTTTGAAATCAAAAGTGCAGGCTATTCAAGACTTTCCTTTACCAAAAACTATAAAAGAATTGAGACGTTTTTTAGGTATGACGAATTTTTACAGACGTTTTCTTCCGCAAGTAGCCACAATGCAAGCACCTTTAAACTCCCTCTTAGCTGGCCCCAAGACAAAAGGTTCTCAACCCGTCAATCTTAACGCTGAACAGCTGCAAGCCTTTCAAAAATGTAAGGACAGCCTTTCAGAAGCAGCTCTCTTAGCCCATCCCGACGTAGCAGCAGAGCTAGCAATCCATACTGACGCTTCGAACACTGCCATAGGTGCAGTACTCCAGCAGCGCTGCAATAAGGACTGGCAACCCTTAGGATTTTTCTCCAGAAAGCTCAGTCCCGCTCAAACCAAGTACAGCCCATATGACCGCGAGCTGTTAGCCATCTATGAAGGTATACGCTATTTTCGACATATGGTGGAGGCGCGCACATTTTCAATTTATACAGACCACAAACCTATCACTTTTGCGTTCAGTACACGTCGAGATAACTGCTCACCTCGCCAATTCAGGTACCTCGACTATATCAGCCAATTCTCAACTGACATAAGGTACATAGCAGGAAAGGACAACTGCGTGGCTGATACACTCTCGCGCATTGAGGAATTAAACACTTTGCCCTTAGATTACCAGTCCCTCGCCCAAGCCCAGTTGATGGATCGAGAGCTTCAAGATCTCCTGGACAACGGATCTTCACTGAAACTGGAAAAGGTTAAAACCTGCTCTTCAAATACCCCTGTGTACTGTGATGTTTCAGGTCCACAACCACGACCTTTTGTAACCCCAGCATTTCGACGCCAGGTCTTCAACGGTCTACACAATCTTAGCCATCCGGGAGCTAAGGCGACAGTACGCCTTATCACGGAAAGGTTTGTATGGCCAGGCGTAAGAAGGGACTGTCGACAGTGGGCCAAAGAGTGCCACAGCTGCCAAGCTAATAAAATTGGTCGTCACACTACAGCTCCGTTCTCTACCTTCAAACCACCTTCAGCCCGCTTTCGACATGTCCACATGGACATCATAACTATGCCCCTTGTAGCTGATTTCAGGTACTGCCTCACAATCGTCGACCGGTACACTCGGTGGCCTGAGGCGTACCCTCTACGGGACATCACCGCAGAGACATGTGCAGCTGCCTTTGTCTCCGGCTGGGTAGCACGATTCGGTTGCCCAGAACACATCACCACAGACCGCGGCCGGCAATTCGAGTCGCAGCTATTCAAGTCCGTGGCATCATTAATCGGAGCTACTCATCACTCTACGACTTCATATCATCCCGCTGCTAATGGCCTCGTAGAGAGGATGCACCGACAACTGAAGGCCGCAATATCATGCCATGCGACAGCAAACTGGGTCGAAACACTTCCATTAGTGCTCCTCGGTATTCGTAGTGCCTGGAAAGAAGGAATCCAATCTTCAGCTGCAGAACTGGTCTTCGGTGAACCACTACGCTTACCTGGTCAATTTTTTTCTTCGGCCAACCTCGAAGACACTCCCGACCTAAAGGATTTCTCCAACCGTTTGAGATGTCATTTCAGCAAACTTGCTCCACAACCTACTTCGTGGCATACCAGTTCAAACCGCACTTTCTACATCCCAAAAGACCTCAAAACTACTAGTCATGTTTATCTTCGTCAGGGCCCAGAACGTAAACCACTTCAGCCAGCTTACCTGGGACCCTTCAAGGTCATCGAGAGAGGCAGCAAAACATTCGTCATCATCGTGCAAGGAAAACCTCAGAAGGTCACCATAGACCGACTAAAACCAGCGTACGTCATGAGAGAGGCTCAAGCACCATCACAAGCCCTAGATCCAGTACCAGATCCAACACCTACAGATGCGATACCAGAACGGAAGACAAGAAGTGGTCGAGTTGTGAGATTCCCAAATTACTATCGACCGTAGTCACGGTCTCAGCGGGGGAGTACTTGTAGCGACACATCCGCTACATCTTATCGCTCCGCTCGTCAGCCGATCTCAGCCTTAAATCATACGATGATCGTTCGATCCTTTGTTATGGACGAAGAGTTGCACCGCGCGCCCGCGCATGTACCGCGGACCCCCGCCTGGGTTTTACCTGCCTGCACTCCGCGTCTTGCACTCGCTAAATTAACTCGCATTTCGTTTGCGCTTCGCCGTCAGCTTGTTACGCGGTTTAGTTTTATATACCAGTCCAGTATTTAGTGCTTTAACTTCTAAACAGTGAAATGTAAAAGCCTGGTTGTGTATTATCGAACAATATAGATTCAAACCATAACTCGCTGTGCATTTCTCCGCTTACCTTCCGCTACGCGTTAAGCTACCGCATTCCACTGCTTCGCTGTACATTGCCGCTTTGAAGTAGATTGCTGGTTACGGTTCGAACCCGTACCAGTACAACTACAGGAGCGTGCTGGGGCGTGTGGGAGCGTGCTAGGGCGTGTGGGAGCGTGCTAGGGCGTGTGGGAGCGTGCTGGGGCGTGTGGGAACGTGTGGGAGCGTGCTGGGGTGAGTGGGAGCGTGCTGGGGAGTGTGAGAGTGCTGGGGCGTGTGGGAGCGTGTGGGGGCGTGTTGGAACATATGGGAGCGTGAGGGAGCGTATGGGAGAGTGTGGGAGCGTGTTGGAGAGTGTGGGAGCGTGTGGGAGAGTGTGGGAGCGTGTGGGAGCGTGTGGGAGCGTGCTGGGGCGGGTGGGAGCGTGGGGGTGGGAGTGGGGGTGGGAGTGGGGGTGGTGGTGGGAGTGGGAGTGGGGTTGGGAGTGGGGGTGTGAGTAGGAGTGGGAGTAGTATAATTTTTACGACATGTTTTCTCTGCTGTTCAATCATGAAGTCTTGCTGACCAAGTAGTTATTTTGCGGACCAAGTAACTATTTTGCGGACTGAATGTTTATTATGCAAACCCATGTTATTGTAAGCTGCCTATTTCTGATTTAATTTTTGACCATTATCAAAATTATTTGCCGAACAAGGATTGCTGCCTGATTTTTTTATTTGCGAACAAAATCTTTGTATGCCGACCAAATGATTTAAATGCTGATTTTTTGTGGCTAACCAAATTTTTTAATTGCTGCCCATTTAATTACTTCTCTTTAGTTACCATCTAGTATTCATGAATCATACGCGCCCAAAATCGATGGGACACAATCCCATCGAGTTAGGGCTGGTCTGATTCATCTTGACGAGTACTTTGGAACTAGATGGTATCCAGGGTCTGATGACGGACTTGGAAGATAACCAATTGAGCTGAAATTTTGAATACACGGTAAATTTGGATGACAATGCATAGTTACGTCATTCGAAATATCTGCAGTAACAACGACTGGCTCAGAAGGACTTGCACTTATCCTGATCCGTTAAAATAAATAATTTTTAAATTAGGATTTAGCTAGTGACGTGGGCGAACGAAACTAAATCCCAGAAAAAAGGGTTATTAAACAAGTAATTTATATTTTTTAGAGGCTGGCTAGGCTTTACCTTCAAATTCCTCGGGCTGTATGGGAGGGAGTAGAGACTGAGATCTCTCTGCTTTTCGTAAAAATATCACGTAAACGTACGTAGACGTTCATCACGCAGGACAAATGAGATGAACTTAACAGTGACCCTAGCCTGTCCAACAAAAGAAAAAAAGTGACAAGTTCTAGAGACGTGACATTGATCGAAAAACCGATTAATTAAAAATCGATTTTTCTCTTTTTAATAATAATTGATTTTTGAAAAAAATCTATTAATTTTATTAAAAATAATCGTTTATTCTAAATCGAATATACGGAAAAAATGAAAGAATTAATATGAAATTAGTTAATATAATGCGTTGAAAATAGTAAAATAAACTTTCCTTTAAAACTTTTACTACCTTTCTTGAAACGTCATTACGCAATTTATTATGTAATAAAACCTTGTCGCGAGATTTAAGTATTACTCATATAATTTTGTTTTAAAAAAAATTTTTTACTCTTTATTTACTTACATACATACATACCTACATACATACAGCTCACGCCTTCTTCCCACAGGGGCAGGCTTTATTTACTTTTTAGTTGGATTTCGCGGTGGGACTAGACCTAGTATAGTTGGTACCAAATTATACTGTCCTATCAATACAAAACTGTCAAAAGTGTCAGTATGATTTAAGGGTAAGGCAACGGGCGCTTTGGTGTAAACTGTAAGTCTGTTGCCTAAATGTATACTGGATGATTTTTTTTACCGTCTGGAAAAAAATATGACGTATAAGGTATCTAGAGCCGAAGTTATACACGAGATTAATTGTTAAATATAGTCATGTTTAATGTAATTTAAAAAATCTAGAAAACTACGCACAGTACTACGCGCTGCTGGCGGTTGTAGGTAAATTGCGAATAAATGGAAGCTACGAGCCTGTTTCTGTTTAAAATACTATTTCAAATGTTTCAGTGTGTATTATTGACTAAAATTGAGCAATGTATATTAGATTAAGCAAGAAAAAAAATTTTGGAGAAAAAAAATTTTTTTTTAAATAACATTGCCAAATAAATCTATTACACTTACCTATCACACCACATTTTTTTCCAGACGGTAAAAAAAGTCTTCCTGTATAAATAAATAAATAAATAATTTTTTTAAAAGAAATGTTGATTAAAAATTACATATTTACAAGCGCATCGGAATCGATTGGAAATCACATTCACATAGATTCATCGATACATGACTGATACTTTTGAGTGACAGAGTCATACGTCACACTTCTATTTTAGCATTGTTTGTGAAGATAGGTAAAGTATGTGTAGTACATAATATATTATTATTATTGACAAAAAGTAAAGGTAAAACTTAAAAAAGTATGTTACTCTAACTATTATCACCAAAATTAGAGTAATAATTACGATCAAATTCCTTTCAAAGTCTTTGTTAGACTTAAATAAAAGACTATCTTTGTAAACATTACCTGTTACGTCAGTTACGTAAATTTTGTATCGAATTTTATTTTGTAAGATCAAGTGAACTTTATCAAAAATAGTGTATGATTTAATTTGGTAAGATAATTTATTATCTCCATCATGTATTCACAAACTATAATTGAGCATTGAAAAATATCAAAACCATTTATATATAATTGGTTGCCAACATTTTTTACGTTTAATTTTTTTAGTACATACATCGTCATTTATCTTTTCAGACAAAATGCAGTCTCTAAGAGCATTAGTGTCTTCGACACCATCAACGGTGCTTTCGGTGGTCAAAAAAGGTGCATTTGCGCCTATTGTAGATCAAGTACGTCAAACTCATTTGCCTGCCCCTAACCCAAATGAAAAACGACCATATTCTCCGTTCCAAGATACCAATAATATGGCAGAGTATGCTGTAGCCCGACTGGATGACTTGCTAAACTGGGGAAGGAAGGGTTCCATGTGGCCAATGACATTCGGTTTGGCTTGTTGTGCTGTAGAAATGATGCATATCGCTGCTCCGCGTTATGATATGGACAGGTATTATAATTGCAGTTTTATAAAATATTAGCTGTTCCTTGCAATTTACAAAAATAAGCTTTCCATCGGTGAAATAATTTTTAAGTCAGTCCAGTAGTTATGGGTTTTCATTACAAACCAACACACAAAAAATTAAATCTATCCTCTATATAAAATTAGTGTAGAAATACTTTTTCATTAGATCACTAACTAGGATAACTGGGGTTAAGATATTATATATTCTAGGTATGGAGTAGTGTTCCGTGCCTCTCCTCGTCAGTCTGATGTCATGATCGTGGCTGGAACGTTGACAAACAAGATGGCTCCTGCATTGAGGAAGGTTTATGATCAAATGCCTGATCCAAGATGGGTCATTTCTATGGGCAGCTGTGCTAATGGTGGTGGATATTACCATTACTCTTACTCCGTTGTAAGGTATGAATTTTGTAAAACTACTCTATTGTAAACCATTATTTGCTACTAGCTACCTGCCTTTGTTTCTCTAAATAAAATTTATATTCTGAACTGCATGATATTGAAATGAAACATACACGAAAATTTTAATTAAAATTTCAGTTTTAAACCCCAAAACGTTCTTTGAATTCCTTCAAGCTGTTTCAAAACCTATTTGGGACAAATTTTACGGACAAAAAATCCAAAAACATTGTTAATGATTAGGCATTGTATAGATAGATTTCAGTTGGCATTTATTTTAAAATTTATTATTTTTAAAATTTACTGTAATTTACTTGCTCCTTGGTATAGTCAAATCCTCAGTATACTCAGTAAAGTCAAAAAGGCGATGGGCCTGTTGGCTCAGTTGGTAGTGACCCTACCTTCTGAGTCGGAGGTCGTGGGTTCGATCCTCGCTCGGGGCCAACATTTGTGTGCATGAACATGTCTGTTGGCTTTGTGTCTGGTCGTTTAATATTTATTTAAGTATGTTTAACAGTTGTTTAGTACTCATTGTACAGGCCCTGCCTAGTTTGGGACTAAATAGCCCTGTGTGAATTGTGTCCCACAATTTATTTATTAAATAGACAACAATTACGTTACTAAGTGGTATAATGTAGATATGTATTACTTTGTGCCATAAAGACTATGTTTATCTTACAGAGGATGTGACAGAATTGTTCCGGTTGACATATACGTACCAGGGTGTCCACCAACAGCTGAGGCTTTGCTCTATGGAGTTCTTCAATTACAGAAGAAAGTCAAGAGGATGAAGACAGTGCAAATTTGGTACAGGAAATAAAAAGTTATTTGGGAATATTAGACAATTTTTTAAATAATTATGTTGTAATTTTACTTCTGTAATAAATAAATCCCTATGTAGCGATAAGCATCATATATTTTTTTATTTAACCTATGTCTGTGACACATTGGTGCATGTGCTGTGTGATGAGGAAGGCAAAGAAAAAGTAATGTTTAGTATGTACTTACAACCGTTTGTCTGAATGGTAAAGTCAAAAGAGTGGGAGCAGAAAATGTTTTGTTATTATGTATATTGTGCAATATTACAATTTGATTATCCGGAGCCCTACGCTACGCGTGACCTAACACGATTGTCATTCATCATCATCTCTTCTCGGGATACTGCATTTGGAACCAGCAACTCGTCGGTGAAGATGGGCTGCTGTTTGGACGAGTTTAGTGTGCCTTGTTATTAGACTATTGACTGTTCTAAGTGTAATTCTTATTACCTACAGAATAAAATACATTTTCTTTCTTTCTTTCTTTCTTTCATATTTTGATGTATTGAACTGTGTAGCAGAAGGTTGTTGATGAGTATGATCAGCAATGGAGAATAAAACAATATAAGTTTCGAAATTTAGTTTAGATAAAGTACAGATTTGTTGACTTCTTCGAACCAACAAATAATCTCTAATGACATCATAATACATAAAGCTACGATGCAATTTGGCTGAAGGCCACGCGACGTTACGCGCATAAAAAGTTTTCACTTCACTCACACGTTACGCCGCTGATTATTCAGACAGATGATAAGGCATTAAAAATCTTGTTGGTATAAAAATCAAAAGTTTAATGGTATTTTCTGAATCGCACCAAGCTTTCATTTACTTTTTAGTATACAGAATGATTTTTGTTTAAACTATAATACACATCTGAGTCGCTCTTCCTGAGATTTAAGAACACAAATCACAAATTGCGCCTCTTTCCAACACAGTTTCTACATTATTTTGTCTGACTCAATGCTCGTAAATATGGATTGAATGGCACATAACGAGTTCACTAACAATTCTTGACAAAAATGCTAAACAATAGCTTGATATTGCTCACAATGCTCAACAATTTAAAAATAATTATTACCATGACGCATTTTATTAACATTGAACATTACCGTAATAATTATTAGAACTATATATTTATTATCTGAGATAGACACTACTTTTTGAAGTCAGACAAAATGTATTTCACAATACAATAATATCACATACTTTTAAATGCATCGAAAACAAATTATCGAACTGCTGTAACAGAAATATTATTGTTTTAATTTGATGATCTCTACTCTAATGCAAGGAGCATAAATAAATAAATAAAACTCCACTGGTACAATAGAAAAACCATTATGAGATTTTTAACGGAAGTGTAAATTAATACTCCCGATACAATAATAATTTATGGGATTTTTTTCCTTTGTATGACGTTAAATAAACCGATTCTATATTTAACACTAATTTTACATGCTAATATTTACATTTTATTTATAAGTATATATAAATATGTATAATTATATCGATAGCGATTCCGATAATCCTATCCTTCACATAATCAGCAATTTCATGTATAATTAACTAATAATGGTCACAATAACAACTCGATAGATATTTCCATGTAAATAAACAAGCAGTAGTGTACACGAGCGCCACCCTCGTCCTATATTGCACATGTGAGGCGGAGCGGGGGCGCGCCGCCTGTGCGGCTCCCCGCACTCCGCGCCACGCGACTGCCGAACCGGACGCACACTACTCGAGCCGGCGGGCGGCGCGCGACCAACATCGGTCCGCAAGCGACGTTACAATAAATAATTTTCTAAACCGATAATACGAAACGATACACATTAAATTAGTCGTACTCTCACTTGCGACGTCGTTTACTCTACTACGCTATGTACACGCGGGGAGACGGCGGACGCGCCGCATCGCTATCATCGCGGCTCCTCTTTCTTGAGCAGGTCTAGCGGCGCGAGCGGGGCCAGCGGGGCGGCCATCGGCGGCATCGGCGCCATGGGCCCGTGCGCGCCCAGCGGGGGCAGCGGCCCGTGCGGCGGCAGAGGCCGGTGCATTAGCGGGCTCGACTTGAGCTGCTGGTGGTGGGCGTACGCGCTCAGCATCTTGGCGCGGTCCTCCTCCGCGCGGATGGCCGCCTCCACCAGCGGGGCGAAGCGCATGTGCTGCAGCGGGTCGAAGGCGCGGTACGGGTCCCACGGCGGAGGCGGGTACGCCGGGAGCGAGGGCGGCGGCCGCGGGGGTTCCTTGCGCTCGTCCTGAAATTCAGTCATTATTCAATAAGAATTTCGAGGACACGTCGGATCAGCGCCAAAAAGTGGGTATCGCTCTATAGATTAGAGATGCCACGAATATTCGGTTACTACTTAGTATTCGGCCGAATCTTAAGTACTATTCGGTCAAATACAAAATAAAAAAAAATCACAAATATTACTCAACAAAACGATTTAAACGGCGCCATATTTTACTGTAGACGAATACATAGCGATATCTTTTGGCAATTCCTACTGGTACGGAATATTAGTAACACAATCCGCCAACAATAAACAAATAATGGGTGTCGTCACACGATTAACTCGCAAACGAAACCAATAGGTACGTCCCCTTATACGTCCGCGCTCATGATGCCACCGCACCACAAGCATTACAATAAGGCAGGATTTAACATGTCAGATGCAAAAGCAAAATCACTATTCGTGGCATCTCTAGTATAGATCGCAACGATCAACCGAGGAACCGCCTCACCTTGGGCGGTTCGGGCGCGCCGTTCCGGAGCGGCGACCGCGTCCTTGCCCGCTCGATCTCGCGCTCCCGCTGCTTGCGCCGCTCTCGCTCGTCGCGGTCCCGCCTCTCGCGCTCCTCCCGGTCGCGCCTCGCCCTCTCTCGCTCCTCGTGGTCGCGCCTCGCCTCGGCCGCGCTGACGGCTGGCGCGGGCGGCCTCACGCGCCACGCCTCGTGCAGCAGCGGAGGCGCGTGGTGCACGCCGTGCAGAGACGACGACAGCGCCAGCTCTCGCCCGTACGCGGACAGACCGAACGCGGTCGGCGCACCCGGGAACGCGCCGGCGCCGTACCGGGCGAACGGCGACACCCCTGGAATTTGTTCACGCGTTAGGAATCGTACTTCGCCGAGAGTAGAACAGTTCAAGTTAGTTTATATCTATTAAAATTATGTACTGGAGAAAAAAATAATTTACAACATGCATTAGCAAAAAAAAAATGTTTTTTTAGAAAGGTGAAAATAGTTACGATGACTTTATTTTTTTACTTTCGCTCTCGGTATCTCAACAACCATCAACGATAGGTTAAAAATTTATAGAAACTAAACTGTAGAGCATAATAAATAAAGCAACAAAAAAGTATCAAAATTTCGTACCACGACGCACAGTGGAGTTATCGCCACAAAAACTAAATACAACCCTTTTTTCAAGATGGCTGGAACGCACATATGAAATCGAGGTCAACAATTTCAAGTTAAGATCCAAAAACCAGCCTTCTCGGTTCGTTTTCATTTCTCGGCCTTTTTTTGTATAATGATTAGTATAATTTTGTGTTACTGTCTATGAAATTGCCAAAAAAATTCGTACTTAAGTGATTACCGAGGTGTGGATGGTGCGGCAGGTACGGCGCGGGCGGCAGTTCATATGGCGAACGATACGGCGGCGGCGGCGCGGGCGCAGGGAAGGCCCGCAGCTTGTCTTTGTCGGCCGCCGTGGGCGCAGCGCCGCCAGACTTCTCCTTCTGCTGGTGGTTGTAGATCTCCCACGCGATCCGAACGTGCATCGCGTTCCACTTGCCCGTCTTCTGTAAGCCCACCGAAGAATACAACCTTTTGTTACCGGCTACATAACTGTATGAAATTATAGAGTGCACTCGACGATTAAATTTCAGTTTATTTGAGTGCGGTTGACCGACTCTTCGCTCCATTCGGCGTGTATAAACTAATCGGTAATTTTATCAGTGTGTATCGAGCGGTCACACACGTGGTTTATATATTATAGTCTAATTATATTTGAGTATTTACAATCGCCAATGGATTTTCTACAGTTTGGACACGCCTTTGCTTCAATGGACCAATCTTTCAAGCTTAGTAAAAAAATAGGTTACGGAATTCATTTTAAATATTCCCATTGTATTTTAAATAAAGGCATGCAAAGAATAATGAAGTGCAGAAGAGGAAACCTACCGCGACAGCGGGGCGTGGTGGTGGTTTAGTGGCAGGATCGCTTGCGGCGGACACTACGGGCTGTTAACATGACGCGGTGAAGGGTTAATGATCATGGAGCAACACAAAATAACAGAGTAAGCACTAAGCCAGATAGTTCAGATCGTATACCATTTAATTATTTACACCAAGAAATTAATTATACCTAGTTAGTACTAAACATTTGAAAAATATAGAAATATAGTAGCATAAAATTAAAGATTCTCGAAATAATGAAGAGGAAAATTATAGTAAAGGAAAATTCTAAATTCACCAACTTATGAGATAAGGGCTACAATGATTCATGTACAAACAGGATCAACCGAACGCACTAAGGGCGAGACTGCATGTCATATAACATTCAATTACCACAGGGAATCTAAACTAAGTAGTAAACTGACTTTAACTAAAATAGCATACCTTCGGCGTGTATGTGGTGAGTGGTGCAGGAGGCACGTACGGCGCCGTGGGGTGAAGCAGGCTCGACGAGTACGGATACCCAAGGCCGAGGCTCGACCGATAAAGCGATGGCATCTTGCTCACGTCTTTGAACTGAAAACAAAAATTTATACCGTCATAATCGGTGCATGCAAATTATGATAAGCTAGAACTTAATCGAAAGAAACGCACGTCAAGATTGCGGCATCGTACTATTGGCCTTATTATAACAATAACTACACACACACATACATATTTCATTTTTATATTATTCAGTGCATCGGATCTCTATTATACTACTGTTTCAATCGAAGTTATTTTATATTTTTTTAGGCATAATTATCTTTTTAAAGAATTTCATATCAATTTAATTTCCATTCCTATAAGAACTTTTACAAATATCCCTCATATTTGTAAGATTTGTCTATAGCAAAAGGCTGTGTGCCGTAACATTCTTTAATATTTTGGAAACATCGTAAGGAAATCCGCAGGCCTCAGTAGGTATTGGATCTGACTAGTTTGAGGCATGTGTAATAGCACCCTTATCCGCCGATGGGCTCACTCACGGTTAGGGTTCCAAAAACTACAATTTATTTATTTTATTATTATTTTTAGCTAATCCGACATACGTTGTCCTGTCCAAATCCCTTAGAAATCCATTTTCCGAAAACTTATATGAAACCACCCTTGAGGTATACGTACACCATAACAAACAAAAAAATATTTGCGAAATCGGTTCAAATTTGATGAATATATGGATTTACATACAAAAACATATAGGACGAATTGAGAACCTCCTCCTTTTTTGAAGTCGGATAAAAATTAAAATTATGACAGTCCACCAAACGTCTTAACCAGTCGGGTCTTAGTTTTTGAAGAAGTAAGTTTGTACCAGGGGGGCGTGCGGCATCATCAGCTGGTGGTGGGCTGGGTGCGGCGGGTGGTGGGCGGGGTGGGCCGGGTGGTGGGGCGGGTGCTGGTGCACGTGCGTGTGCTGGTGCTGGTGGTGGTGCATCTCGGTGCGCACTCCGGCCCCCGCCGCGCCCGCCGCCGCCAGGAACCGGTTGTCCAGCTCCCGGCGCAGGAGGTCCGCCCCTGGGCCTGAAACGAGTTACGGAAAAGTTTATTTGAAAGAAGAAAACATTTTTTTTACGGCTGTGGTGTGGTGGGTTAGATAGTACAAAATATGTTAACACACTCCACAGTCTACCATAAAAATTGTGACCTTGTAAAACAAGAATTCTTCAATCTAATAATACGTACTAAAAATTACAATAAAAATAAGGACCTATCTATAGCTTTCTTATTGAATTGAGAGTTTAACGTGGAGTGAGCCTTATCTCAAGGAAAAATCGCAAAAACTTTAGCGTTTTGCGTTTACGAGGTTAGCATAAGAGAGCTTTGAATGACTATCAAATTTATAGTCGGCTATTCCACCCCACACTACTAGATGTCACACAGATTAAATTTTAAGTAGGTACATAAAAAAACACAAAAGTAATCGGAAAGCATAGCCTATCAAAATTGGCTATAAAACATACCGTAGTTTGTGATTGACTATTGAAGACAAACATGAACTAAATGATTTTTTTTAATGGCTGACCATCATAAGCGATTGTCTATCGTATTGTTAAGCTTTCTCTCTTCTGTGTGTGTTATATATGTACCAAAATAAGAATACTTACTGGATTGGAAAAGAGATTCCGCGGAGAACGGATTGGGGTTGGGTGGCGGGAGCGGTGCGCCGAATAGAGGCGGCGCCGGCGCAAACCCGGTAGGCCGGTCAGGCGCCGCTGGCCTGCTGGGAGGAACATCGCTACGTCAAGGACACGTTTATTTAGGGATTTTCTAGCTTTCCATTGGCGAAAGAATTTTTAAAATCGGTTCAGTAGATTTTAAGTTTATTCGGAACAAACATACAAAAATACAAATCTTTCCTCTTTATAATATTAGTAAAGATGTAGTCATTATTGTCATCTTATTAATCATCCGAAATACATACGTACATTTTCAAGAGATTTACAGATTGTTATAATTTAGTGCGAAGGCAAGGAGTCGATTTGATTTAGGCTGATTTATATTTTAATTTCGACTGTTGAACAACAATCCCTAATAGCTTTCACTGGTAATTAATACACTCCTTTCATTGTAGTTTTTCCGTGGTGAGATTAGCAGGATTTTATGCACCATATGTTAACAACTTGTCATGTTTAGGGGTCCAAAAATATACCGGTGCAAAGTGGGTATTTCTAGGAACGAAATACCTCTATCTGCCTTCCCCCCTAAAGGGATAGTTTTTTTTAGTTCGCTTAAGAATCGTGAATGTACTCACGTTACGCCCCAGTGGGCTGGCGGTTTTGCGCTCGAACTGATGCTTGGCACAGTGGGCACAGGCGCAAGCGAGTGCGCCAAGTGGGGCGCCGTGGGCGCTGCAGGTGTGGGCGTCGGGGCGGCCAGTGGGGTCGTCAGTGGGACCGCGAGCGGTGCTCCCAGGGGTGGCACCAGTGGCGCAGCCAACGGAGCGGGTAATGGCGCTCCCAGGGGAGTCGATAAAGGTGCCTGAAAGTATAATGCGTAAATATTTTATTATTAGTTTCCTACGGTAGTCTATTGTATTATGTATGATCATACAGATTGCGAAAATTATAAAATGCTTTTACCTATAAACACTCTATCAAAATAGCTTGTTTTGTGAATAGCTTTAGTTTCGCCCAAATAAAATAAATACGGCTTTAATACATAGAACTACGAGAAGTATTTAACAGCAAATAGCAAGTAGATGCATTTTTAAGACTACATGCGACCTGTACTTTCAGGCGCTTCAATAAAAAAAATAACCTATGTTCCTCAGGACTAGTGTAACTTTCTATCAGGAATATAATTTTCAAAATCGGTGCAGTAGTTCCAGAGATTACCATGAGTATTGATAATAAAAAGAAATAAATTATACTGTTATGATCATTTAGACCGATCTATGTGATTAAAAAATGAACTAACTGGAAGCGGAGCTGTGAGTGGCACGGGCAGCGCGGGCGCAAGCGCACTAGCCGAAACCGGCGCAGAACCTGGCGTGCTGCGTGACAAACTGCTGATGTTGCTGCTGGAACCAACACCACACAATACTATATAATGTGTACTGTGAAGGTAAACAAGTCTGTAAACTAGTAACATTTTCGTAACAATATACTTTCCAAAGGCTAACAATCATCTTATAGCGAAAGAATCAACCATTTTGTTCGCTTTGTGTAATTTATGTCAGTTGTCTGAATCGGGTCAGTCGGATATTCCAGCAAACAAAGTCTCGATATATAAGCTACCAGCGGTTCTCCGCGGTTTCACCCGCGTAGTTCCCGTTCCCGTTCGAATACGGGAATAAAATATAGCCTATTTTATTCAGGGATCTTCTAGCTTTCCACTGGCAAAATAATTTTTAAAATCGGTCCAGTAGTTTTGGGTTTATTCGTAACAAAAATATAAAAATACAAATCATCCCTCTTCTTTATAATATTGCTATAGATTCAGTTTACTGACTATAATCACCTTTCAATGTTTCAAAGTGATGATACGCAATTTATTTAAAACTTATACGTTCGTATACTTAGTCGGAAAAACGGCTGAATTCACAGCGTACCTGAAGCTTTCCCGCTCTTTGTTAGGGCTATGGCCGCGCGGTGAGTACGAGAGGGAGGCGTGCGCTCCTGCCGCACCCGTTGATCCTGGAGTGTGAGGCCGCACGCCTTTGGGCGTCTTCGGCGCCACCAGCGGAGATGCTGATAAGCTGGTCCTCTGAAATGGGTGATTCTATTTGTTTATACAACCTCTTCATTAGCTGATCTCTAAAAATGTTGTTGACTTAAAAGAAGACACTAACCGCATCCGTGGTGTTTCTTGGTGAAGCAGCAGCAGCCGGTAAGTATGGACTATGTTGCAACGTCGTGGCGTAAGGCGCGTAGAGTGGCGGATAGTTCGCTCCGGAGTAGACGATTGGAGGCGGGTACCCGTTGGTGGCGAGAGTCGAGATTGCTGGGCTTTCCGTTCGCGATGGCACCTCGCTCGACGATACCGGCGCTTGCCGCGAGTCCACGACAGGAGGTTGCCTTGAATCTACAACCGGAGGCGCCAGCGGATGACTGTTGTTGTTCGATGCAGATGTGACGATAGCGGACGCACTCGAAGTTGGAGATATGTCCATTTGATTCATCGGTGCGTGCAACGAGACGGGTGGTCCGAGGGAAGCTGGATGATGGGGTAAATTAAGCCCGGGATGCTTCAGATTCGACGTGTAACTTGGTATTGTAGCAGTAGCCGTGGATGCCAATGCAGACGGTGGAACTATGTGATTTGGCATTGACAAAGCCAAAGAGTTAGAATTGGTCATAGGAAGATGGCTTGTGTGGTTCATAATGGAATGGCTGTTTATAGGATGACTCAAATGCGTCGCCGTTGGTTGATTAGCCGTAGACGATTGGATATGGCTCGAAGAAATATGGTTCGGCATACTGAATGGCGCCAGATGTGGAGGCCGGTTAGTGTAAACCGACTGAACGGAATGTTTCTGTAAACTCGGCTGACTTTGATAGGGTATCGTATGATTGTGAATACTGGAACTTATACTTGAGTTTACATGACTAGACCCAATAGACGGGGCAGGATAGGGGCGGGAAGGTAGTGCGGTCGGCGACGCCGGCCGACCTGGGAGCGTTTGACTCGGAAGACAGGTTGGGTTTGTCGCGGGCATAGCGAGCGGCGCAGCGCTAGGCGGCGCGCCGTTGACGCGGCTCGGGAACGAGGTAGGAACGGAAGAATGGGGGGGCGCCGCCGAGTTCCGGACATCATGCCCCGGCATCACAGGGTGCGGCTGGGAGAGCGGTGCGCGGACCGGGAGACTAGGGTGAGGCGGCTGCGTCGCACTCGGCACATGTTGCGGTGGCCGCGCTGAGTGGAGGTCAAGCGGCGCCGGGGGCTGCTCGGGCTGCTCAGTTCGCGTCTCGTGGTTGGTATGCCTGTAGTCTGGCAGGGCGGCTGCGGCATGCGACTGGTAGGCAGTATGCGAAGGGAACAGGGGGGAGGGAGCCGGGGGCGCCGGCGGTGCGGGAGTCGGACTGTCTGCGGCAGCACGCGCGCCGGGTTGCAGCTTGTTGTTACTGGCAGGCCGCTCAGGTGTGTCCGGGCCAGCGGCTCCGACGGGTTTTGCGGGGATCTGTGTAGCAGCTTGCCCCTCGAGCGCGGGGATGTGGGCGCCGCTGGGCCGATGCGGTGTGTCTGCGCGGAATGGAGGCGGCGGAAGAGCTGGGGGCGGCAGCGCAGCCGGGGCAGGCGAAGGCGCGGGTTGAGGCAGAGGCGCGGGCGCAGGGCTGGCGCTGCCTCCCACAGGCGCCCTCGACAGGGCCAGAGCGCCGCCGCTGCCGCCCCGCGCCACCAGCTCATTCTTGCCACCGCCCCCTGCAGCACCGCCACCGGCGCCTGCGCCTCCACCCGCGCCCGTTACTCGGAACAGAGAGCCAGTGTCCGATGCCTAGAAAATAAGAAACGTGTCATGGAAATGAGACTGATTGACTGATGGTTTTTCAGCAAATACGTTCTAGCTTATTATGTCTTATATTAAAATTAATATGGAGGAAAACTTACATCTTCCATCGATGCATCATGAAACTTTGGAGAGGCATTTCTACTGTTTTCTGGGCTCGCCTGCAACAATAAGAATGTAAACATTATTTTTATTTTTTGATAAACTTCTAGGATATCGAAACTACACGCTATAAAATCACACAGATGAATTGAAAAAATAAAATAAAAATAAATAGATGAATTAATCAAAGCCATTAATTACTAACTTGGTTCTATTTTTACGCATAATATTAATTGTTTACCTGTCTCTATCAGGAATGTTGGTAAGGAAAAGCTCGTCGGTCGTAGGGTCCGAAAAAGATACTTCGGAATTGGGTCAGCAGGCTTGATTTATACAAGGGTCGAGATAATACCGATAGTGGTACATATAACGGTTTAACTTGTACTGGAACACAATAGTTGTGTTACGGAAGCGGATTATTCCGAGCTTAGTGTTTCGTACACATACTTGTACAGTTGGCTTAGCGACTTCGCCGGCCCGTATAATGTTCCTATTAGCATTCCACCTTTGTAGGACTATTGTTCTAAGCCTCACACAATAACCGCCCACTGACTTTTTGTATTCGTTAAATGGAGATGAAATCACGTATGACACATAAATTAATGTAGATGTGAATGCAAACCGAATGTCCCAAAGTAATAAGTAATATGCTGTTTTAGTGTAGCTGTAATGGCTACGGTGTCGAGATATTATGATATATATATATAATACTAGCGACCCGCCCCGGCTTTGCACGGGCGCAATGCTGAATTTTCTTTGCTATAAACCTTGCGGAGCCCGAGACCTTTCCAACGAATGCAAAACCATGGAAATCGGTTCGTCAGTTCTGGAGTTAAATCGTCAGGAAGGAAAACCCGACTTATTTTTATATAGTAGATGATATGATCAAATCTATCAATTTATCTTGTGTACTTAAGTAAAAAAATATTAAACAAGATGATTAATACAAAATACTATTAGTTTTGATAGCCCAGTAGTCAAAGAGCAAAACCTTTGAATTCTCATAAAATATATGTATCTATCTAGAAATACGGACCCAAAATTAACTATTTTTAAAGAGTCTTAGATCAAATCGGAAAAAATAAAAGATAAAAACACAATCAAAATCAAGTCGGAAAATTCATTAAATACATCTATAATAGGAAGAAAAGAAACGAAAAGATACCACGGAGGCATTTTCAATGTTTTTAAACGAGAAGCCAGACAGTTCTTGGAAGAGTTTTATTTATTTACTGCACCGGACCCGGAGTGTTTAAGGGGGAATGGAAAGTAATTACTTGGGGATATTTACGAGCGACCGAGAGAATGGCTCAATAAAACTAGCTGGGTAACCGCACCGTTTACGACGGACGCAATCTAAGTGGCATTGTCTCTTCAATCTGGCCTGTATGTCCTTTGGTATCTACTTAATTCTAAGTATGATAAAACTTTAATAGTGCGTAGTGTAACAGTCTTACATTTTAGGTTGTTTAGAGTAAACATTTAGTTTTAGACCAGGGCGATTTATGGGATAAAATGCATATTATTTTACAATTAAGACTAGGGCGCACACTTGTCAATCACAAATTTTATCTCGTGTAGAATCCCGAATAATCCACTAAAAGTGCCAAGAGTGACCGGAAGAAAGTCAATCGATCGTATGGAAGGAACAAATCGTTCGGGAGCATTCCGGCAATTGAATGTTTAGCCTTATCCGGAGAGGGTGGGTCGTCGCTCCGCAACAATGGAGTGATAAATCAAGTATGGGCCGCGCGTGCCGGCGGCTCCGAGCGGCGCGCGACGCCTCGGCGTCCGGTCCTCGCCATAAGATATTCAAAGGTGCCGCGGGACAGTGGCTTTAAGTATTTTTTCATTAAACTGACATGTTGTTACATTAAAAAAAGAGTATATTATATTAAAAAGTAGTGCTTGAGAACGATAGTATAAAACTGTAAAAAAGTTTAACGCGTTTACCTAATCGAAGCTAGTTTATATGGTTAACGTAATATAATGAGAATGTAACTTTCTCTGTTACCTTTTCACGGTTGAACCGGTGAACCGATCGTGATGAAATTTCGTGAAACGATAGTTTACATCTGACGTAGGGCAAAGGCTACTTTTCAAAAACACATAGTTCCCAGGGGACTAGATAACCTAAAGTCAGACACAAAGTCGGACGGTGTACAAATAATTATGAAAAATCAGGTCACCAGACGTATAAACATAATTGTGCCAATGTAGAAGAGAACCACGCAGTTTGTTCTGACATAACTAAAATACATTCTAAACGCTTCTGGAACCGAGATTATGAATGACGTTTTCGAAAGGTGAGACGGTAATACGTTCACTTATACGTACGAGTATAATTGTTTTGTAGAAGATACCGAATAACAAATTACGGTTCTATTACAGAAAATACTAATACTGTAATAACATGATCAGTTTAGTTTTTATAAAAATTACAACCAAATCAAGGGCAAATAATAAGGTGATATTATCCTCTACGGTACCTGACACTGGCGGAATCATTGTTCTATAACGATGTAAAAGCCATAACCAAAAAGTTAAAGTCTGTTAACATAGGTACGAGGGGTGGCTGATAAGTTATCTACTTTGTTAGAGAAAAATTCTAAAATAGAACTGTCTTCAATATTTCCACATTCCTTGTTCATTCCTTTTTTTAAAATCGTAACATTAACTTTTTTTAATGCTTAAATTTTTTTTTGGCGCGTCTTTGTGTTCATTATGTCGGAAGAAAATTGAAAAATGATCAAAATTGAACATCGCGCGGTGATTAAGTTCCTCAGTTGGGAAGGAAATACACATACTCCAGTTCGTAAGCGCATGTTAAAGGTGTTCGGAGATTCAAGTCCTTCAGAATTCGTGATAAAGTTTTGGTCGAAGTAGTGTAATCATAGCCGTGAGAGCTTAGAATACGATCCCCGTAGCGGGCGGCCGATTTTTGCAGTTACTGCAGATAACGTCGGAATTGAGAAGGAACTGATCATGGCTGATCGGCGAATCAAGCAGTGGGAGATAGCTCGAGATGTTGGGCATCAGTAAAGAACGAGTTCCAAATAATTCATGAACACTTGGGGATGTCCAAGGTGAGCGCGCGTTGGGTGCCTAGAATGTTGATCCCTTTTAATAAGCAAAGGCGTTGGCAATATTGTAAAGCATTTTCAGACTTAGTGAAGGACAAGGAAGAAGTAATGCTATCGCAAATAGTGATCTGTGGTGAAACTTGGATTTGCCAGTGGGATCCCGAAAGTAAGCAAGAGTCAATGCAATGAAAATTCAAAGGGGAAAAGCCACCAAGAAAATTCAAGGTCCGGCCGTCAGCAGGCAAACTAATGACAACCATATTTTGGGATGTCGTAGGAGTTTTAATGATAGATCACCTACCCATAAATACTACAATGAATAATGAATACTATGCAAGATTAATTTACCAGCTTCGTAAAGAAATAAAAGAAAAAAGAAGAGGCAAACTCCGTAAAGGAGTTTTAATATTGCAAGACAATGCGCCTGTACACACGGCCTTTACGTCACGGTCTTCTCTACAGAAACACGGGTTTGCAGAGATCAACCACCCATCCTATAGTCCACATTTAGTCCCCTGTGACTATTACCTATTCAAAAATTTTAAGAAAAAATTAAGAGGTCGCAGATTTTCAACGGATGAAGAGATGAAGGATGCTATGAACGACCATTTTGACGACCATTACAAAAAAAATTTTTTTAATAGTATGATGTCACTAATTGGCAATTGTCACAAATGTATTTCAGTTGCAGAGGACTACATAGAAAAATAAAAAATAAATCACCCATCTATGTCTTTTCTTTCGTATTTAGGTAGATTACTTATCAGCCACCCCTCGTAAGTAGTTGTTTTCGTCTACTATTGGTGAGTAGTAGGTAGATATTACATTATTATATTATAGTTATAATTATAATAGAGGTCCTGTCCGTTAACATCGTTGGCCGGCTGACAAAACGACATTGCATTATTAAAATAGATAATCAGAGAGATATTAGTGCGATGAGTGATGTCGTGTCGGCAAGCAATAATAGTCGCGTCGAGCCCACCTCCGAGCGAAACGAGCGCGACACAAATACACCGCAATAAAAATAAACGAGCGCATTAGTCAACGCTGTCAAAATAAAACAAGAATATTAACACGATCGTTATATTGAAGTTTCTCTTTTGTTGTGTAGACGCGTTTCATGGTCTGAAATTATCTTTCCATTCAAATGTCCATTTGTTAAAACGTTAAAGCATTTTACAGTTTTTAATAAAAACTTGTTGGCTTTCAGCTGTTGTGTCTATTTCACAAGCGTTTTGAAACAATTAACAACTTTTGAAATCTGATTTATACACAAATTACGAATCGAAAACAGATAGCGAAGCATAATCTTCGCGATCCCAGCCCTAGGGTAGGGCCCCCTGTCCGCCTCCTCCTACCCGTTGTTACGAAGCAGGGAGAGCCGGAAAAAACGGCGTGATAGCTTTTCGCCCCTCATTCGAAATTCTAATACTTCCACAAACTTTTAATAGGATAGGACTTAAAATTCAAGGAGAATTTCGTCTTGAAGCAAAGTTCAAACAGCGGTCCGCGACTATAGCCCGCAGTGACTTTGTAACAGCAGCACGACGGCGGAGGAGCTTTTATATTAATTTTATATCAAATTAAAATGTTGAAAGAAATATGATTGCTTTAGGACTTGCCAAGCTATTAAATTGAAACTTGAACGTTGATTAGGTATCTCTATCCTTTAGTTCATTTAATTTACTCTGCGTTATAGCTTTATAAAATGTTTAGTGTGCAAGTTAGTGTCTTTCTTAACATTTAAGGCTTAAGAGCACCTTTCAATTGGGTTGAGCATAAAATATTGGCTCCACAAAGTGATCGCTGAGAGTCATAAAAAGGCAGACGGCAACGGCATGGGGTTGCGGCGCGGACCTCGCGTGTGTACCGACATTGAGTTCGCCTTACTTCATGAATAATTCATACAGCCTCGGTAATTTATTGTAGGATTCATTATTAACATTCTGTGGCGGGTCTCTGTTTGCCAATCTTCACTTTCAGATTGACGAATAAACCGTGTCGGAAAAAGCCAAAGCATATTTTCAAGAAATTCGAAGAAGATACTTCAAGTTATGAAGTAAGTACTTGCAATTATTTTAAATTTAGAGAATTCCGCTACTAAATTTTAGGTATAATACATAAAAAAACAAAGAATTCAACTTGATGGTCCTAAAAGGAAATATAAACGAACAATCCACATTTAAAATGCAAAGAGCGCCAGAAAACAGATATATCTTACAAAACAGACACTAAGTACCTACCTAATATGAATATTACGCACCAGAATTATTGTAATGAATGACCTTTATTTAGCGCAAAATAATCTTTTTTTCTCATGTGACATCGTGTGCATAATAAACAGAGTAGCAAATTAAAGAGGGAATAATTGTTACTCACAAAAATATATGTCTGTCTGTGAGTCAAGAACCTTTTTCTTAGGAACTGGTGGAAGTATTCAGTTGAAATTAATGTCAAATTAAGGTCTGCCGACCATTGGAACTGTGAAAAAAATCTATTCAACCCAATCAAAAGATACAGCCGTTTGCGCAGCATATTTTGACACTTGCAAGGGAATCAAAACCTATAGGGTATTTATTACTCTTCCTGTTTTATAGCACAAGTAAGGAATAAATCCGAAAATTGATAATTTGTAGTGATGCCACACTTTTTTTTTGTATTGCAAACTAATTTGCAGTTGGAAAACTATACGCGACCTAGTCGATGTATGGGTAAAACTGTTAGGTTTCCAATGGCAAAGTTAAGTTTGTCCCTCAATCCAGTTTATCGGAGTTTGTTTAACTTTGTATACTCGTTTTTTGACAAGCGATTGTACCTTGAAACATTAACCGTGATAGATATCAGTTACCTATTAGTATACCCTTCTAAATCCGTAATCATCGTTGTCTTTAACTACTTAATTGGTCCATAAATTTTTAAATTAACGATGCAATCATTCTTATCAGATTAATTGTTAATATACATAATTACGTTGTACAACCGGTTTCGTGTATATTTATAATATCACCCATGTATCATATTAACCAATAAAATTAACATATTTAAATCAAGCCGGTTAATCTGTGTAAACTGATAGTAATGTATAATAGAGCTGAAATGGTTGTGCGACCAAATGTTATAGCAACCTGTTGAAACTTTTGTTTTTTAGACAACTTAAAATGCTTGATATTCTTTATCTTATCCCAAACGAGGTTAGCGGTGACACAATAAAAGGAATAAAAATCATTTCATAAAAATAAAATGCTGTCTGTAATCTGTGTCTGTCACTTTTATTGATTCATATCATAAAATATTGCGAGACGTGCGTCTTTGTTATTTAGTAGACTAGAAAGTTTGGTTGTCTAGACATGAAAACTTTCTATATGACTAATGGAGTCAACAAATTTAATGGTCTTTAATTAATTTCATACTTATTACACAGTTGTTTAGTTAAGACAAACATGAATCCAAAGGTTCGTATTAACCTAGTTACGGGCAATAAAGAGCAAGCTAACAGCTGAGAGTGGCAGCGACTCTACTATAATTACGTGGTTCGTACTCTGCGATAAACACACGGTCGGAATCGTAGCGTAATAGCAGTAAAAGCAACGTGTTTGCGTTTCGGATATATCGTGACCAGCGGCAGTAACAATTCTATTAGTTTTTCAATACGAACTCGTGTAAATTAAAGAACTTCCAGTGCAATTTATTTTTATTGTTGAATTAAAACCGCTGTTATAGGGGGAAATTGTGGGTCTGGCTGAACTATAAATAAAAATGTTTATTAGGTACATATTTAGTACTTTGTTTGTTTTTTCGATACAGCTCATACATGTACTGGGAAACTATAGGTATAGTTTACTTAGAGCTCTTGTTAAATCATTTGACATTTACAGGCAGTACCTTACTATTTCCTCCATCTTTGGGTTGTGAACGCTTCTGTCCCTCTTTTTCCGTCCTGGAGATAGGCCCAGTCTTCTCGTTCTTGCCTGTCACCTTACTTTCAGATTTTTGTCTAACGTTTTTTTTCTTGCTTTCTTTCTTGCTACCACTTTCAGCATTGCTTTTCGGAGAATCTTTGATCCTCACTATGGTAACTGTTATTTACTTCTGGTTACTTATCACAAACGTTTAGTTTACTTAATATATCACATAACAACCAATAACGTCCATCATAACAAAGCACACAATGGAATCACAATCACTGTCAATTATTTCTTCGGCACTGCTACCACTGCACAAAACTTTGTTAGTGCACTGTCAACTTTTTAAAAATCCGAACAAATATCACTGCAATCCTCAGGCACTGAAATCCAGGTACAGGCATCCGAAGGAGCGCGAGGAGACCAAAAATAACGATGGATCGCGGCTCGTGCGGGAGACAAAGGAGGCAGTCGTGCGACGGCGTCGTGCAGTCGGCCCGGCGGCCGGGGCGATTGTGGCGCGCCGGTGCCACTCGCCCCCCTCCCGGACGACGCCCCTCGCGCACGCGCCGCCCGCCCTACAAAACCGCCTCGTTGAGCATTTCTCGCTATCGCTACACATGTAAACGGCTTTCGGAAGCTAATACACGCAGACAAAAAAATTACCTCTAGGCTTCGAGGAAAATAAACGCTCCGAACTGATTATGTATGCCCTTATGTTGTTTTATATTTCCTTTTCTTGTTTCATTCGCTTTCATTTTTTATGAATCAAATTGTTAGTTGTTTACAAAAATACGTTTTCTGTTTCCGATTTGTTATTTAAGAAAGTCGCTTAATTCGTTTTACATCAAGTTTCTTTGTTTGACTTGACTTGATAAAAAAATATTATACTTAGTTTTATAATATGTTTATCTATGATTCGAATATGTGTGACATGTATCACGTTACATTCCTGTCGAAGCAATAGCACATTCGCGAAAAGCCGTAAAACCGCCATAAGCCGATTTATTTATATTCGTTTTATAACTTATTGCTTTACGATCGTCGATTAAAGCGGCCATTGTAGGGTTACCATGATCGGTTCTAGCTCTAGCATTTAAACTTCGCACCAATGTTTGTTTCTATGACAATTAATTCAACTAATATGTATAATGAAATAAAAAGCGAAAAGTTGGAAACAATACTATGTACATGAAGGAACTAGTCTCTATCATCATTCATTCATCCTTGCACCTTATTTGCAAGTTAACTTAACTATTATGCATAATCTAATATTTATATTATTATGATTGACCTTTATTCTGTCTTAGATGGTATATTCATAAAGCGTAGCTTTATCGTAAATAAATCATCCACACAATAAATGAAGAATCACAAAAAGACGTAATAAAACCTCTCCCCATGGAAATTATTAATTTGGAATCATTTATTCTGCAAGGAAAAAACGAATAAAAGACGACCCCTTATTTTAGAGGGAAACAGTGAAGCGGCGGGGATAAGCGAGATAAATCTCGACTTGTCTTCGGTGACCGTCTCTATACAGAAATCTATAAATGTAAAGAGCAATTTGTAAGAGTTTCCCCAAAGAGAGGAGCAGATTATTTTTTGTGAGAAACTCTGATCTCACGTAAAATATTAACGTGTAATACCGAGGGGAAATTAAAGAGATATGAATCTCTTTGTATAAACAGTGACAAAAAATTGGATCAAAGCAGAGTTGAAAAGCTTGCCTGACATTTATTTAGAAGATTCAAAATTATGAACCGGGAATTATATTATTGTTTGAACGCAGCATCGTATCGTATTTTATATGTCGGAATTATTCTTGTGTAATACGGAATGTGTAAAGTATTTTTTATTCATTGCGTAGACATTTGTTTACATTATTGATAACTAATTGTGTAGTTAAATATCACAGCTTAAAACATGCAAGTATTACTTGAATAATTAGTTTTTGCTTTGTTCTCATTGTGGGGATCTAAGTCGGACTATTATGTTAAATTAAAAACAATTTGTATTAGTACAATAAAAATACGTATGTATAATTGATAAACTTACAACCTTACACTCTTTAACTCTAGATTTACCTAGTACTGGTACCTCTTAAATAAGTCACTTTCGAAATACATAATTACATTTCCACTCTTTTTACAATGTGTAATAAAACAGAAAAAGTTTATCATACATGTCTTCTTTTTAATTATAAAATAGTTTCACTGAATTAATAATTAACAAAGAGCACAGTGCAAGAGCTCAAAGGAGCTGTTGCATGATTTTTGTTAGGTAGCCAGAGGGTCATTTTAAAGTATATAACAATATTAATGTTTTAATTAAAAGATGGAAAGGAAAATATGAAACAGGGGGTCGATTTTTGAATCTCACCAAGTGACTAATTCTCACCGATGTGAGTGATTTCCGAAAGTTCGTATTTTTGAAACTCATCGGTGACTTATATTTGTCATACCTATGATATCGATTTACGAATGCCCCTACCCACTCGTAATTGAAATCACCATGCGATTGTTTTGGACAGTTGACGTGGTGCCATCTGCCAAAAGTGTCCAAGCATGTTTGTCGGAAGAATTAGCAGCGGGGCTCGATTATGATATTTTGTGATTGCGAAGATTTATTGAAAACAGCGTGTGACTTTAAAAAATACGGCTTTATGAAAATGTTGACATAAAAATCATCGGTGATAATTTTAGTCACCGGTGATTTTGATATCACCAGTGAGATTCAAAAATCGCACTCCAGTTCACAAAATAAAAAGTAATGAAATAGTAATTGTATTATTAAACATCTATTTAAATGTAATGGAAGTGTATAAAATATTGTTCATTCACCTTAACTTTTAGATAAGGTAAAGCAATTAATTAAGGGAATGTTTTGGCTTTTTACAGAAAACCAATAAAAGTAACTTGAGGCGTATTTAGCTATTAAAGAAAAATATAATTCTTTTTTTGTAAAAATAATATTACTGTGAGCCAATAGTGACGAGTCCGGGACCAGCACTTTATATTTTGTAAAATTGAAACGTCCCAAGCGGCAGCCAGCCGGAAATAGAGAGCGACAGCGCGCTGTTTATTTTTTCCCTCAGTTTCCATTTTCGAGTGCAATAAAAATGGCTGAATTTTTTTAAGCACAAATGAAAATTCAATTTCGTTCAGAAACGGTCTGTAATTTTATTACTTCGAGCGGAATATATTTTCAATATTGTTTCGACAACCTCAATATATTCATTGATTGATGGTAATCCTCGGATTCGTTACATGTATTCCAGTTCGCTGTCACACAGGTAGCAAGGACTCGAATGTGTATTTCTAGCACCAATTAAGTCCGCCGGTAGCGCTTGGCATTGATTACGCAGATTGAAATCGCCCCTCGCGCAGCTTGTTAATGATGCAATAAAAACGACGCTTATCGATTTAGCCGCCCGTTAAGAACGCTCCAAGGCATAATAATTTATTATACAAACATTGTTGCGTCAGTCGATGTAAATTACAGTACTCGGCAATGGAATTATGTAACGAAACGACCAGATTTGTTAACCGCCCGCCTGTGGAGTGACAAAAGTAATTAACACTTACGATATACTAGAGTGCTGGTTTACGACGCCCGACCCTCAGGGCCGCGATCTCTAATGAGGGAGGGAAAGCGGACCCTCGATAAAGATCGACGCTATATTAGCGCCGATTAAATTTTCGTGCTTCCTTGAGCTTATTTTTGTTATTAAAGTCGATGTGGGTTTTCGATTTTTCAAAATTGTTTTAGGCAATGCATTAAGTATTGAAAATATTAAAATTACATTTTATGGATCTTTATCAGACTAAACCAGAAGTACGACTATACTAGTCATGATACGTGATTATTTTCCGAGTGAAATGCGAGCAACGACAAACAGGGGTGAGCTACAAACAGGAGCTGGGAGTCAGGAAGCGACCGCGGGATTTATTTCGAGCCTCATTCAATTTGCGGGGAACGTATTGTTGAACTGCGTTTTTGTATCGTTCGCGCTTTGTACAAATGTGATTTTTTCGTAAATATTTCCGAACTTTGTTCCTTTATTTGATTTATTTTTGTAAAGATTTGTTTAAATGCTAGCTTGCAGGATGTTAAAAGTCTTAAAAGAGAAAGTGTGCGTAAAAATTTGAAAGTATTACTTGAGAATGGACGAGGACACAACAAAAGGCGACAACGATAATGCACGAGACATACAAATGTATGAATGACTCGCATCTGCGCCGTTAGAATAATAATGAGGACGAACCCGGAGGTTAGTCTTCGGCATTGGTAAGAATTCACTCAACCGTGAAAATAATGTCATTTATACTTTTATACTGCTGGATAAATATTGACATAAATCTGGGATAAGCTGTTGACTGACGGGAAAGAGAATGTATATAAAGTAAGAAGGTGAATCACAAAATGTCGGTAAAACGGTAGAAATACTCCCTCAGAAATGTATTGTCAACTGTGGAAGGGGCCGCAGTGGGGATTTGTGGGAAAGGAACGACGGAAGACGGAAAAACGGAGAAGCGTCAGCAGCACAAAGGAACGCCCGCTACTCCGGATCTCTCTAAAGCTGGAGTAATCTCGCTCAGAGTACTGCACCTACTGTAGAGGGAATACCTCTGTGGAAATAAACTACTCCACTGTAATATACCAGCAAAAACAACAACACACAGCATACGTTTATTTTATGTACCAATTTCTGCTTTTTATGATGTCGTTTGTGTTGTAGTGACTTTAATAGAATTGCGTCCGTCGATGATTTTATTATTTACAAAACCACCACTTTTTATATCCCATTATTTAAAGAATAATGTGGGATCGGTGTATAAATGCCTCAAAATGTGTTCGGATAGTGACAGTACTAACGAGGGTGCGGAATTACGGATGCGGGGGGAGCGATGCAGTCGACGATGCACCGAGAGGCGACATAAAATTTTCAACGACTGCGCCGAGTATCTGCCGGCATTATCTAGCCGTTTGCAAGTGCACCAACGCTTTTCATATCGTTTGAATAAAAATTCTCAAGTGTAATGTTGTTTCCTCGTGGTTTTCAAGGCGTACTGCGAATTTATTCTGTGTTTAGTACGTACAAATTTGTGTTTACTACATTCCGCTTTTCTGGTGCCAGATTTACTAAGAGCAATAAGAATATAGAATAAGAGCACAACAATAAATATGGACTGTGATAGGTCGTGTCAGCGTTCACTTATAGTGATATATATTTTAATTATTATTAACTGTTGTGCATGTCTAATAAATAAATAATATACAGTATAGTACACGTTACAGTTGTACATATTATAAAATCGAAGGTTGCGGTTATGAAATTAAAGTCCTTACCTAACAACAAAAAGATTTAAATATACTTAAGTCTCTTTGCCTAACAACAAATTCAAATCAAGAAGCCGACTATTAAGAAAACTCTGTGATAATAGAAATGTTGTTATTTAGAAGTGTATTGTATTTAATAAGCGCGACCGCACCTAGAATCCCCGATATGTAATGCAGTATGCAGATAAACAGAGCGTTCGAATCGAGCAGGGAGAAAATATTCGAATAGAAATAACATATTCGAAACGTAACCACTTTGTTGCTCTCAGGACTCGATGGTAATTTTAGAAGGAGAAAATTTAAAAGGAACCCGTAATAGCTTTATAACTCCCGCACAAAAAGAGTATTATGCGAGTTAAAAGAGCGAGTGAGAGTAAATATGGCGACGAACGGCGGGAGCAGCGAGACAAATAAGCAAGTGCAGAGTAGCGGGGGAGCACTGACAATCTCGTTATAGACGTGAATAAATAATGAGTAAGCATTAAGCTCGCCTTTCGCGCGGGGGAGATCGCCGGGTGCCTTTGTTGTCGGCGGTGTTTACAGCGCGGGGATTGCGCCCGCCGCAAGCCCAATTTATTCCGCTAATCGAGCCTCACCTCGCTTGGCGTAAATTAATTAACTCGACTTAACCTCACCATATAAAATTCACAAATGATCAGAAAGCCACACAGTTGTGTACATACACGTATGTATATCATTTACTATTAAAATATAATAGGAATAATTAACATAACAATGCTACAATGTCCGTGAAATGGTATACGTGACGTTTTATTGTTACTTATAAGCGGGAGTTAATATACTCCGGGAATAATAATTATATTTTACTTATTTATTATGCTGCATATAGTGGTAATAGGTAAGGCCATTTCCATCAATTTAAAGCAGAAACATATTATCTGCTCTAGGATATATGTGGTGTCCATTAAATAAGGTATTTACAGCTAAGTAAATTTGTAACGACACACAAAAGTCTTCAGACTGTCGTTTGGCTGCATTTCTAATGGATTCTCTTTGTGTGCTTATCATTCGCGCATTGTCGTTTAGATCAAAGGCAGGCCGAGGATGCGAACGCCCACGCCCAGGTGGACACTTCCGAAAATTCCGCGGAATGCGTCCATCAAGTGCCAAGTGCCAACGTTAATGTAGCTTCTGCACCCGACAGCTCCGATCAAAACTACGCGCTGACACGCGAGCTATCTGGCACATGTCTCGACGACTGAATCACAGACCACCTGATGCCAGACATAGATGTAATACTCGAGGAGTATGAATTCATTCGTGTCACATCAATTATATAAATGCATAAGAAGCAAAGCATGCAAACAAATTAACAAGCTTCCTTTATGAAACACAATACAGTCATGTTCCCTTTGCTTGGTATTTGGCATGTAAATAATAATTTTGAATATTACGCCCAAAGACGTTCAAAGAAAAAGTTTGTTTTTGGTTAAGCGGTTTGGTTTTTGGTTAAGTCCAGGTTTTCCTGCAACAGTAGTAACGTAGTGATTGATTGCTCAGTGAGTAGGCAGTAGGCATTTAGTAAGCGCCAGCGCGCAACTGAACACGACAGACAAGCCACTAAGCTCGTGCATTTTGTAGGTATTTTAACATAGTATTCACTACTGATTACTGATTTTTATATTCATAAAAATCATTTTATCAATTCAAACTCGGCGAATTTGTTTAGAAATATTTCGTATCTTTAGCTTAATACAAAAAACAAATGTAAAATATCAGTAGTTCAGTCATAATATTGAAAAACAAAACAAAATGGGGTAACTTTGAGTTGTTTTTCTATCGAGTGAAGTTTATTAGATCTTGTAACTGAATGCAACTTTGACTAGACTATATCCTTAAGTAATATATACTAATATATATATCATAGTAATATATATATCATTTCAGAATTTCAAACACTATTTTCTATGTCCCAGATGATTTTTAAAATCACATAAATCGGCCTCTGCTGGCCCACCCAGCTTTAAGTGTGATTTGAAACATCGTTTGACGATGGTAGTTAACGTGAAACTAGCAACAAAGCGCTGTTGCACAAGAGGGATCCGTCAAAGAGAAAGAGGATTTTAACGCGAGCTTTGTGCGCAAAATTGAATTGTATGTCATACGCCGTGCATTCCGCACGTTCAAAGGGAATGTAATTGCTATCAGACGGGTCCATTTAAAATGTAACCTAGCAAATAATGTGTATAATGTATAATGGGTAAGTACGCGGCGATGCGAGTCAGCAGGCGACGGTTGCCCACTGCTGCGGCCAGTGCTGTGCTCACTTCGCAAATCGCTTGCCTATCCACTCGTGTCTAGCTGCGCGACTTGGTCGTCTGCCAGGCGCTTTGTTTTATCGCTCTCGCAAACTATTTGGCATCTAAACAATGTTTTCATTTAATGATACAGAAAAATCACACAAGATATTTCAATGTTTCATCTGTTCTCAACGGTTTTAGAGGATTCAGAACAGATTGGTCACATACAATGTAAATAAATAAACCTAATTCGTGCAAATTTGTGGGCCGTAAATAATTTTGTAGAGATCGTAATTTAAAAATAATTGCAGAATGATTATATGTCTAATACATAATTCAATAGTATTATATTAGATGTTGCAAACAATAACGAAAAGATATATCTTCAATCATTTTACCTACATAGGCCCCTTGCCGCAACGGTCGAGACTACCTCAATGTTTATTTATTTAAATCATGTTTTTCTGCGTTGACTACTGTCTGTCTAGAAATCTGTAAATAATTGTGAATTATGATAATATTATTAGTGACCTCCATCGATAATTTATAACGTTTCTATTAATGTTTTGTGTCTATCGAATGAAATCAGGTAAAAAAACATTATTATCCAACTAATATTATAAACGCGAAAGTTTGTGAGTCTCTGTATCTGTGAGTTTGTGAGCTCTTTCACGCAAAAAGTACTAAACGGATTTAGATGAAATATTTTCTTTTTTTTTTTTCCGTTATATAGCTTATGTGCTATATTTTATCCCCGTATTCCCACGGGAACGGGAACTACGCAGGTTAAACCGCGGGACGCTGCTAGTTTGTAATAAATTAGAAACAAGGACCATTTATTAACTTGTATACTTGTCGCTTAATTTCAATGAAAACGATTGTAATTGTGAAATTGTCATCTAGCAAAAAAAAAACAATGATTGACATCTAAAGACACAATGAAATTATCAGTTCTAGCAATTCAGTTAAATAATAAGCGCTTGTCCTTACTATTGGTTAAGAGTATTAATAATTGAAAGCGATCAAATTAAAGTTCATGTTCTTGGGTAGTAATTCGGAGTTCGGTAATAAAATAATAACATCGTAAAAATGAACAACAAACCGAAAGAGATAAAGAGAGAACGTAATAAAAACAGTGCAATTTTAGGGGTATTTTGTCGAGGTTATATCCATAAACTGAGCGGAGAGGGGGGCGCCGCCCGCTGCCCCCAACGGGCCGCCCGCGGCGGGATGTAATGAATAAACTCAACCGGGCGGTTCTATTTTATTTAATTTCTCAATGTGAATAATCTATATTTTGATTTTAATAAAACTTATTACACGCTTTTTCATATAATATATACATTTAGCAAGATGAAAAATCTATTCCTAACCTCTCAGACCATGAATCACAGACACAATAGATTTTTAATTGTGTCTCGGTTCCAATTGGAACCGGCGGTTCTTAACAAAGTAGTGTCCTGCCTAGTCAAATCAGTTATTTTTTATGATCTGTCAAAACTAAATTTTACTATGGAAAATGTACTGAAATAGCAAGGTGTTACGTCATAGTTTCTAGTACTCAATTGCAACACTTTTAGTGATTGTTTTATTATTTTTAAATTTGATATAATTGTAAAGTGAAACCCGAAACACATGTTTAAAGGTGATCTTTTTAATAATTGACTACTCGCAGTTTAATTTCGATGCTGTCTACTAGCCCATTTCAGCTGACTTATGACAGGGCTCGGACTTCCTATCTCGACTTTATGTACCCTCCGCTCTGAAGAGTCGTTTAGTGACCGGCCTCAACCCCTTCCTTAAGCTACGAACGGCTTGACACGGGCCGATTTAATCAGAACGTTCAAAAGATTTATACGAACACATAGAGCACAGATAAAAGGAAACACTTTGACTTAATTAAACACTTCTGAAGATATTATATCCATCACGTATTCGAGATAAACATTTTAGTACAAACTAATCAAGTTGATTAAATATTATATCAGTGAGGTATAAAGTTTTCGAAGTGCTTCTAAAATGTGTGAAATAGAGTGGAAATTTTCGCACAAGATTTTGTGTATTGTGTTGCAAATAAAATGGTTATCTATCTATCTATCTATCAAGAAGTAAAAAACTGAACTCAGAAAATATTTCCGGGAATCGCGAGCGAGAGCTGTAAAGCAGTGTAGAACAAAGGTATTAAAGTGAATTTTCAAGCTCGCTCGCTAGGAATACAAGGGATAGCGACGCAAAGGCACCGCTAACTCATTTTGTTTGCTCTTCGTATAAAAATGTAGTTTGTTCGCAAGCGTTTGCTGAGGGTCGAGTGGGCGCGGACCGCGGGCCGCGGCTCGGGTTATTACACCGTTTCTCGTATAAACGTTGTTCGGGTCGAATGCTCAAACGAATTATACTGTTTATGGGCTTATCGCCAGATTACAACGTTTATAATTAAAGTCTTTTAAACCTTATTTTATTTGGTTATTAAATCGTGTGAATTAATCGAATTAATTACACATCATTTCACGCTATTCCAAAAGTTATGTATGTATAAATTTAGATTAACGCTCTCTGCACAATTTAAGAAGCTAATGGAGCGATTTCAAAGTTGTAGAGTGACACATAGTTGACGGGGGCGAAAGAAGCCGCTGGCGACGGAGTATCGCTAGAAGAAATTTATTTACATAGTAACGTGAGTCGAAAATAGAGAGGGGAAACTAAGCGAAACGGCGAAGAGCAATGAGGCGGTGCATAAAGTCGCTCCGAGACCAAATATAAAACAACAAAGTGGTCGACGCATCTCTCTCAACGGCATAAAGAGGGGAATAATCCGACACGAGAAACGCTAAAGTGCCATAGAATAGTACTTTAGGATCCATATAAAATAATGATCTGTCTGCTTGCGCATTATTCGTGTACGGTTTACGATAGGGTATAAAACAAGATAACATCAAAATTGATGTTGAGTTGTTAATGGTTCTATTAATCAAAATGTGAATGTTAAGTGGAAGATTAATATTTTCCCGACGACAAATTATTTTAAACGGTAATCGTGGTCAAAATAGCTGGCGTTCAGTGGGCGTGGGTGTCGAGTAAGATGGGAGCGCGATAGCGGCGTGTCGGCATCGATAAGGGAAGTTATTTATCGCTTGTACGTACTCAACGAAAAATCCCCTTCATTTCGTGCACTGAGCTTTAAAGAATAGCAGTGTATATTTTGACAGCAATTTTAATTTCGTAGTTGCGTGCGTAGTTTGACAACAATTTAGTATCAGTGTCAAAAATATGTTGTACACAATATACAGGCATTAGATAATAAGATTAAAAAATGGGTTAATAGCATGGGCTTTAAATAAAAAAAGAGAGGGGCAAACCTGTTCGTTTTACGGCGTTCATGGAAATGTTCAACACTGGCGAATGAAAGCGATCGGTCGGGTGTGTACTCGGTTCAATAACAGTGGGAATAATAAGATAAACATAAGAAGAGAACAAAAACAGCTTAAATGAGCTCGCGAGAATGCTCACTGGCAATATTACACGATCGCTCGCGCCAAGCCCGTCCGCCCCGAACCGGTTCCGCTCACTGATACCCATTAAAAGCTCATTTTAATCTCTTTATACGTTTTGAATCCTAATTCAATTAGAGTAAACGCTCTAGTTATGTTCTTCTACGGCTTTGAAGGGAACCGCCACTTTATTTTAATTACCAACTTTGTTGAAAACATTCATATATTGTAGACCATATTCCAATAACTGGGGTAGTATAAAATGGTATAGACTACAGCTCGGTTTATTTCGAAAATTAAAAAGTTTCAAAAAACCTAATCTAATCTGCAGAAGACTGCGAACACAATTAATGGATTATATGTCACAGGCACAAGACGTCGAGTACCTAGGGAGCGCTGTCGGACAAATTACATATTTATTATGACAAAGGACGCAGTGACGGGCGGTGAAGCGAGGTGCATGACGTGCGGTGATAGCCAATTAGGAGGTTTTGAGCGTTGGCTGACATGTGGCCACGTCTTTGTTCTGATGTTTCATGGTTGTTAAGCTGTGTTGCTAAATACACGAATTGACTATGATAACTTCTCAGAGCAGTCATCTACTCTAATCAGTTAGTACGTAAATTTGTACTGACGATGCACTTAACTAAGTGTAGAGGCGAACCATAGCTAAGGAATTCCCCTTGTGTCGCACGAACAATTAATAGCAAGTTGAGAGTTGGACCCTCCAAATGTAATACGGTGATTCTCTGCTCGAGGGAAGCGGTTATGCGTATATTTAAACACCTGTCAACCCCTTCAACTCTCTATGGCCTGCCTAACTTAGATTACTTTATAATAATTCCTTGAATATTTCGCTCCAGACAGTACCTATATATAAATTGTCTGTCGCCGCGTTGTTGTTGTGTTGGCGAGTTATTATAAGCATTATATTCTTGAAGTCATGGAGTGCTGCTTTCCACAGCCTAATCACTTTCCTCGCTCTCCTTGTCTTCTTTCACCACTAACGAACGATGTAGAGCTATTTACGACATAAATAATGACGCTGAAACTTGAGCCGTTAAAAGTGTTATCTTCTACGGGCGGACGGATGATCGCTTCACCCGCGATACTTCATATAATATTTTAAGGTTTTTGAAACATTGCCTTACATAAACTCTTCTCTCTTCTTCTCTTAACTTCTTGTTTTAATTTCAAACGCTTCTAAATCATGTAGAGTATTTAAAACTAGGAAACTAAACAACAATATAAACTAAATTCATTGTTTTTCTCTGATAGTATTTGTTAATAGGAAAAAGTACAATGATACTCGGGCCAATAGAAACTTACGAAAGTGGCAATCGGAAGCCAAGAAGTAATCAGTGAGGGCCGGCATGCCCGCCAACTACTTTGCACTTACACCTGCTCGGAAACAAGCTTGCGGTGGTAAAGTGGATGAAAGAAAACGAACTAATTCTGCTCGGGTAGTATAAGTTATGCATGGTATGTGTATCGGCCGGATAGTGGTGTCGGTGAGAGCGGAGCATTCCGGTGAACTTTGCGGGCGGCTAATTACGGCCGAGCCGGGCCCGGGTCGAACACGACGTGCAAATAGCCAACGGCAAATCCACGCCTCAAGCGTCTTAACAGCTTCAGTAACCCCATATGTGTGAGTCGCTTGTTTTAGCGCTCCACAGCGATTTGTAATCGAGCAATTAATATCATATGTTAATTTAAGTAAATGTTGTGGGGTGGTGTGCGTATAGATTCTATTGCGGAGTTCCTCAGAATATTCACAGGGCCATTTAGTTGTTGTTTTACTTATTAAGTAATTGATTTTAAACAATAATTAAATAAAATATGTAATGCAAGACTCTACATCAACACAAAAAACTGTTTAACAATATCTCTAGTTAATAAATCAGTCTTTAGCAGATATAATGTTACTGCCAGCCTCTATGGTTAAATGCGCTTCGCATTCAAAGCACGTTGACATGCGTTTATCAGAGCGAGAGCTCAGACCGCAGCTGGGTGCATGTGCAGTGTTCAGTGACAAACGGAATCGCAGAGTGCATCCCGAGTGAGCTGCTGATCCGTCGAGAGATATCTCGACCTCGGCGTCGAGTGCTAACACTCGCCCGCCTACGGATAATTACGGCCCTTTGACAACGCGCCTTTGTCCTGCACGCTTGGAAAGTGCCTACAAATTACAATGTTTTCAAAATTCATGTTAAGTCATTACGAAAGCTCATGTTTTGTCAATGTCATATTGTATATCAAACCAGTGTAATTGATTTCATATTTTGACATAAAACAACAGTGATAATATTTTCCAATAAAACTTATTTCCGTATCATGAACAAACCGTCGAGTAAGTAAACATTTCCCTAACCATACAAACAGCTAAATGTTTGGTATTAAAAACAAAGATGGAGTGAGTGCTTGAGTCTGAAATGTAAGAGTTGTAAGCGGCTGTGTTTAAGGTTCGGTTTCCATCGTCGCGACTTGGGACTTATCCGAGTCAAGCCGGTTAGAGTCGAGCACGACAGAGTAATACGAATCTCGGTAGAAGTTTGCGAGCGGGTAAGGCTGCCTGCGACGACGGGGTGGGGCGGGGGAGGGCGACTCTTGTTATTACACCCTCTCACCTACGCAAGGGGTTTCTGCCTGAGCCGTACTGTCGCGCAAGATTAAGACGCTCCTCGCTTTGCTGTTAACGCTCTGGCTTCCGTTCTAGTCGCTCTGAATAGCGTCGAGTACGCCCTCCACTTTCTGTTCAGTGACTTTAATAGAACGTGATCAGATGAACCCACTTTTCCGAGAAGACTAACAACTAATTTTGTTAAGAGATAAGAGCAGTTAATTTATAAAGAGCAATGCCATTACTGAAGAATGGTCCTACTGTGGTTCTTCTTCTTTGAAATTTAGTTTAGAATCTCTTTTTAATGTGTTTTTTCTTCTGTGCACAAAATTATTTTCAAATAACCATAGCAAAATTAAAGAAAAATCATTTATAAAAAAATTTGACATCATAAACCTTCAGATCATAGGCAGAATACAAATTGAAAAGCACAAGATTGTCAAAAGACGAACAGCTACGGGGATCGTTTATTTCACGTTGTTACGTTTCACCACTTCGGTTATAAATAAAAGTGTCGAAGAAAAGCCAGATAAGACGGAAGAGAAATAAGTTTAACCGAACGGGAGAAAGCATTATCATTGGCTGCGAGCGAGGAACAAAAGAAAATGGTGGAGAGCGAGCGTACGAGAGTACTTTATAGGCGCGTAAATATGTTTTTCAACACACTTGCTCATAAAGTGGCTCTAATTTCACTGCAATTAGGCACATAATGACACCTATAATCAAACTGAGACTTTTTGTTTGCTAATATTCACTAGTGAGTTATAGATTTTTTTTTTCAATTTTGTTGCTAGAGTTGCTTTGTTCTTAAAAAAGTTTCGATACAAAAAAGATCGTATTCAATCGTACTAATAAATTAATACACAAATATGGCTTGCTCATTTCATGCAACTTCGTATTTAAATAGATCATTTCAACTTGTACGTGTTTAATAAACAAAACTTTCACTCAAATATAACTTTGGTTTTCTCTGTAAAAACTTTAAATACCCCATTTTGTACGTGGCTAAAACGCTATCCACGACAAACCAAAGAAAAAGAAACCTAATTTTTTTAGTCCATGGCCGATCGCCATTGTAAGATGCGAGCGCATAGGAAAACGAGGCTGTATGGGCCTAGATCCTTTTGCCTTTTCCAAATTATATAAATAAAAAATTGGAAAACCAATTAATTTTCCCCGCCATTGCGAATGATTATTTTAAAATGATTTTTTAGTATTATTTATTCACAAGTGTGTTGAAAAACGTCGTATGATACACGTGTGTATTGATGATTACCGTCCTCGGCTCTCTTATGACCCTCGCCTACGGCTCGGGTCTCAATGGCGCCTCAGCGGTAATCACCAACTTTACTCACTTGTACCATAATGTACTATTATATCCCTCTACTGTCTGTTATACACTGGCGCGCCGCCGACCCATCCCCCACCGACGCCCGTCAGCCCCCGCCCCGAGGGTTGCCTCGCTCTCGGAAATGCCGAGCTTTAATAAAACATATATTTTTCCGAGCGAGGAAAATACTGGGGAAACTCGCAATTTGTTCTTTCACTTTATGCTCGTTTACAAGACAAAAGTGGAACATTCTGGGAACATTATGTTAATCACGTAGTTTACTATAATTATGTTTGTACTTTATAAAATGTTCGAGTATTGTAAAACAGAAGGGTTGCACGTACACCAGCGGATTAAGTAGCCGTTAGTAGGTGCGAGGAGTCGTAAAGCGTGTCGTGGGCGGCACAAGGCGTGGGGTTTATAGTTGATCGGCGCAACTGTGACAATGTAGCACTTAATGGTGTTGCGGTGACCCTTATCTCGCGTGCCGCAGCTACGTCGCGGGTGCGGGCGATTTATTGCGGTTCATGTAGGCACGCCGCAGAATCGACCCTCCGACTTCACGCTAATTATTATTATACGCTCTAACCGCGCACATTGCTCCTAAATAGTTGTAATTATAGCCTCGGTACGGTATCGACGCGTTATATTTATTTTCGAGGAGCATAGAATATTCACCAAAAGTTAAAGCCCATAGCAAATGATTTAGCAGTAATTGCTGATGTAGGGACGGAAAGCAATTTTACTGGGGATTAAAGAAAATTAAAGTAAAAAGAATTCCATTCTAAGAAAATAACTTCCAACGCCTTGCCTTAAAATAATAAAATAGAAGAAACGATTAAGATAATGTTGAAAACAAATTTATATTCTGATTCCGTCGAGAAGATTAAATTATTTTCTTGTTGCTTCCGAACCGTCTTTTACAAAAGGCGTAAGTGCCTGCCAGGTGAGATAGCGTTAGGGAATACTTAAACGTGTTGGAGTGAGACCGCATTGCCGAGTACCGCGGAAGACTTTGTGGCGTAAAATATTACTGCGAACGAAAGAAGCTCTTTCAATTAACTGAGGCAGGTTTGCTAAAGGTAAATCCTGCCAAGAGGCGCCCACCCAGTGCAGTTACAAAAACGTTTTATTCAAAGTGATTTCCTTTATTCTCTAATAAATTGTTGTATTTTGTAATGTCTCGTGCATGCTTTTTTTGAGTTAAGAAATGGCAATAAAAATACTACACATAAGTAATATTCAGAGTTGAAAGCATTCAACGCGTATACTAACTGAGGTTTCGAAGCCCAAGGGCAAACATTTAAAAACTATTTTAACAAATTTGAACTTTATTTTTGTGGTAAAGCCGTAATAATTTCCTAATTTCTATATAGGCTAGCTATTTCTATATAGATAGGATAATTTTCCTTATGTCACAGTATTGTAACTTCTTCAGATTAGGTACCTAATTAAATTTACCTAAATATACAGTAAACCACAGCATTTATTACTAAATAGTTTAATTACAGGAGCACATGGACACAATGAGACAGCTGTTTTACTTTATTTTTGGAGGTGCGCTTCACCTGTTACTCAGGATTGATAATGTCTATGACACCCATATAGTTTAGAATAAAAAAGAACATGAAGTAAGGACGTGAGGACTGGTTAAAGGGGTTGGTATCTGATCAGTATTCATGAGGTTATTAATGCGGCCCGACCTCCCCTCACACCTCACAGCGCGCACAGATTGTGCGCCCTCCGAGCCCACGCCACCCGACCTAATCGACCAGAAATGATATGCCACCTGATGAATGATGATGACCTTTTACACGCAGCCAAAATCATCTACACGGTGTTAAATTTCTAATGAAAAACTAGCAACTGCGAGCCGTAACTATAACAGATATGTCGGGTCACGCCATCCATAATAAATACACATTAATTCATTTATACAGAAATTTTCGGTAATAATAATTTCATTACCTCAATAACAATGTCGACAAATTTCCTGTATAACGGAAGCCCCTAGGTCATTGGCCAAATTATTTCAATGCAAAAATATTACAATGAAATAATTGACAACTTACTTTTTAATTTAGACGTTAATTATTTAATAATACACATGGAGCGTTTTAATCATAATACCAATTAATAACCTTGATGGGGTAATTACGTGTTCAATTTGACGTCGACGGTATTCGTGTCGTAGGACATTACTTATTCAGAGCAGTAGGAAGCAGGTGTTATTACGACACGTGCAGCTTGCATGTTTATCGTGGCGAGCTAGATCAATAAATAATGCAGGCATGCTAGTTGCATTGGCCGTAAGTGGTAAGCTACGAGCACTCCTCCCTATGGGCTGGGTTAAACTTTAGAATTCCTAAAGGCTTGATAGTACCGAATAAACATGAATCCGTCAAACAAGAACTTAATTTGTTAAGTTTATGATTTAGTGACAGCACTTGGGAACACGAGACTTGTGATTACTCAATCCATTATACTTGGAAGTAATCCAGTGTAACGTTGAAAGGGGCTGGGCCCAGCTCGGTCCGATGCTTGCGTTGCCAATTGCAGACTCCCGTTACTGCAAAGCTAATAACGGAGTTAGCAAGTACGGCGAGTTTCTCAGATTCATGCCTGAGCTAGTCATATCATAACAGTGGATTCTGCGAAGGCCAATTTGTACCAGATATGCAAATCACTTATCACCTCATTCAGTACATAAGCATAAAATGTTTACTTATTGCTACAGTTATTTAAGGCAAGCACAAGTAAGTTTAAGATGTAAGGGTGCAAATTGACTTCAGTACTGCCGAAGCATCTACGTAATTAGCCAAAAGCTACTGGATTTGCATATCAAAGTGGAGGTATAATTGAACCCGGAGTGCAAATAGCCTAAGTGGAATCGGATTCAGTTAGTAGCACTCTCTGGCTATATAACCATAGGAGCACCGTCGACTGTATCGTCGAGTTTGTCAGCTGCCCAAAATATCAACATATATATCAATACCCATAGGTAAGGACAGGTCGGCTATATAGCTTTCTTGTTATTTTTCTTGCAATGAGCAGCGAGTAGCATTGTATGTTATCCTCGTGATTTGCTATGTTCCCCTTGAACTGTTCCAGAGCCGTCAACCTCCCTCGGGATAATTTAATTAATCGACTACGGCAATAGCGGAGCCGAGACTGATTTCCTCTTCAGATATCCATTATTGTGCCACTCAACTTACAATTCGATTACGTTTAACATTAAGACGGGTGATCAAAACAGTTCTGTAATTAAATTACATCATACTCAATTTAAAAAATGCGCGTGGAGTCGTATAAATGAAATTGAAAGTTGATTTACATTGATATAATAAATTGATTTTATAATATTGACTCACTATTAGTTTTAGCACAATATTAATATAATGGTATGAGTTTAAGTAATTTAACTATAGTTTTACTCGTATTCATTACTGAATTTAGTTTTTCTTAGTACAAAGATAATAAACTGCTGCTGCAAATAATAATTCAATGAAAGGCACTTATTTTGTGGGAAACTTCGACGTCAGAAAGTTGTTTGAAATCTGAGATTCCTTTTCATGCTGCGGGATAGATAGCTTAAAATACTTTCATACTTAAATGTTCTGTCGGTGGGGAAAATTCCGAGGAAAGGGAGTGGGGTGTTTTGGACGGAGTCGGCAGCGAAGCGGCCAGATAATTAGATTAAGGGGAACGTGGCCGAGAAGTGCTCGAGCCTCGGCTCTGTGGGTTCTACGACAATGCTATCACTCTTACAGCTTTTGGATTTGCACTGCTGTTGACAGAGATTGTTCCATTTTGAAGTCTATCGAGCTTTTATTTTAACATTTTGCAAAATATTACTGGGTATTAATGGAAATGAATATCTCTTTGAATACATATCGAATTTTGGACGGGTTGAAATGTATAGTCTGATATTTTTGGTAGGAAATCAGAAAATAAACATATATACCAGATGTTGGAAGAAAATCATTCTCTTTCCTGAAACTTTTTCCTTATACGTCTTGGATATACCTATACATTGAGATCTATTTTCTATAAGCACACTATAGAAGAAACAATGGTAAAGAAATTGCAGCTTTAATTAATAAACGTATAATTTTATAATATATGTATCTGTATACATATTATAAAATTATACGTTTATTGAACGCCTTATGCTGTGTAGATGTTCGAATGAGGATGGCGAAACCAAAATGCGGTGTGTTTAATTACAGGCACTTACAGCCTTCGCCAATCTAGTAATTAAGAAACAGAGTCGCGTAATCAGTGCCCTTTGCCCCGCCGGCACGCGCCGGAGAGTGCTCAACGCTAACTCTAGCCTTTAGCCGCTTTTCACTTGCATTTCAACCTGTTGACGAGTAAGTTAAAGCCCTAGAGCGTGTTCAGTCCAAGCACAAAGCGAACGTAGCTGTTACCCTTCAAGTTGCACGTACCACGCTAACTGCAGTCTAGCTGGCGTTTCTAACTAATTTATCGCACAGCGCATGTAGCGCTACTCTGCGAAATGATTTAGTTACACGGTAGTAAGCATAAACAACACTCCCGAGGAGACGTAAAGCATTTTATTGTACTCGAGTACATTTTCAAAGTTTACTAATGTGTCTTCGTCGACTTATGGTTGAAATGTGGATATATACCTTAGTATTATAATTTGTCTTTTATTAATTTATGATGACTTTTACTATAATTATTACTGCAACAACAGACATAATATATATAAAAAAAACAATATTAGTCATTGTTCGAAACCATCTAATTAAATAAATACACAAGCGTCAGAACAATTTGTAAACAGGTGCGGAGGACACATCTAGCCCCGCGAGATTAATTCGCGGCCCGAGCGAGTCCGAGCGGGCAATAAACCGGGAACGAGCAACTTTGCCACTTACATTACACGGACATTTATTTCCTACGCTCTGTTTCAACTTTTCCAACTCTCCAAGAGACGCGGAGTTGGATACTGGTTTAATTAATTTACGCGATTCTGAAATATGTTAGACTACAGCTGAACAGGTTAGAACTACACTTTGAAAAATAAAAGCACTTGCCTTGTCGTCGTCGCCTTCACTATCACACTGCAAAGGAGAAAGGTTTAGATTAATAAATTGTCCATTGGTCAACTATATAATTAAAAACTGCATGCATGTTAACTAGAAAGTTAATGTATTAAACATGCATAAAGTAATTATTGAACTTGTCTGTATTTTGTAAAGGTTGTAAAATACTAGTAATGCTCTTGAGTTCATTTATTACAAACGAGTATTACTTATGTAAACTTGCATGCAAGTTTATCGCTTGGCAGTTTACATAACATTACAGTTTGTTTTATTATTTAATCACAGATCTTTGCAACTATAAAAAATAGAACCTTTGCCCAACATCTTCACTACAAACCAAATTCCAGGAAAACGTGACACCAAACAATTTAAAAAAAGACTGTTATCGTATCATAAAATCGGCGAATGTGTTACTCGATATTTACGAGGTAGGTCCTCGTCGAGGGAAACAACAAGGGATCAGGCTGAGATATTACAACTTCAAATAAATACAGAACATGAAGTATTCAGGACGGCGCAGGTAATGTTATGTAGTACGGAGCGGCATCGGCACCGCCTCGACAAATCTCGTGATTTAGCTGCGATACGCGCCGAATATCGAGTAGCAGCCACCGCTCCGGGCGGGGACTATGTGTGTTTCGTGATCAGAGTAAATTTGCACACGGTAATCGAGAATTATAGCTATTACATGATACATTATTTTTCAAAGTTAATACAAATAGGGGGAATTTAAGTCCGAAGAAATAAAAATATTAAGACTACAATTCGGAAAAAAAAGGTAAAGGTCATGCAATGGGTTAACAACAAAAACTACCGTTTAGACAAGCATTGTTGAGAGGACGTGCGAGCAAAGCCAGAAATTAACTCAGTAGACAAGGACAACAATGAGTATACTCACGATATAGCCTTTTCCGGAACTACAGCGGCTACTGGCCTGTAGGCAGGAGAGAGAAAGCGAACATATGAGTGGACGGAGTGACTGGGGGCGGTGAAGTTTGTTCCGTCTCTCCCTCGACTCGACACCGCTATTTGTTCTCGGCGAATGTGAGATTGTGCAGAGTGTGATATAAACCCCTTTTAACTTTTTAATTTTAAACGCAAATCTGGCGTCGCTGGATTTAATCCCAGATGTGCATGTTTTTATATTGACCAAACATAATTTTCTTCGCTTTGGAAACATGAGGTAGGGAGAGACAGGAATATTAGCAACGAAATAAAAGAAAATAAAAGTAGTTACATAAACAATTACACAACAAATCACAACAACGCGGAAATATTTTCACATGCATTCGGTATGGTTTTTAATGAATGGCGACAAATCTTAACACCGAGGAGGCGGGAATCGCGAGCCAGGGCCCAGGACTAATCTTAAGAAATGCGATGAAAGCTCGCATGCGGAAAGTTGTATTCTCATATAAGTGAATGCTGTAGATTTTACGGTAGCTTGAGAAATTTGAACATATGATTGCGCTACTGTGTAAATATACCGGATGTGTTAAAGTGCACAATAAACATGTACCATCTTAGTTTGAGTACTTACGTCACTAAGGCGGTCACGGGAGGAGTCGGGATCACGGGGCGCCACCGAGCTGCCCGTGAGTCGCTCTGAAGCTCGCCCACTGTCATCCGACGTCCCAGCGTCTTGAAGCAGCGTAAGACTCTGCAAAACAATCATATTAATTAAGTTATCGTAAGAGATATAAAACATTGTGAAATATGATTTTAACCAAAACAACAGGAAAAACAATGTGTCACGAAGATTTACGCAGCGCAAATAAAAATTGCAAACGCTAAATTTCCCAATAGACCTAAACTGTTATATTTAAGGGCCGGGACTCGTGTAGTGATACTTTAAGAGTCCAATTCTATCACGCGGAGGGGAGCACAGAGGGAAGCTTTTTATGTAGGTTCACAAAATTGAGCGGTAACTAGGATATAAGAAAACTTGATAAGACGTGCTGAGAAGAGGGCGCGGGCGGGATGAGAACAGCCGACCCATAACGTAACGTGGCCGGGGCCCGACAATAAAAAGAGTTTTCCATTTATCACATTTCGCGTTTATTTTACGGTAGCGTTCGAAAGGCGTGCTCGAGCGGGGGAAGCGACTACGGTGCTGAGCGACGAGCACACTCCGGGACGAGTAAAAGAAAATAAAATGACTAGTAACTTCTCTGTAAATGGATAACTCCCCGACCGCCCTCGCTCAATGAACTTCAACGTTATTATTACTTTGCGAGAACTTCGCGTCCAATTTGATTTGGCATTCATTTTATGGAAAATAAAAATGAATCCTGACTGAGTACAATGTGTATTATGGAAACGCTTAATATAGTAATGAATCATTACAATATTAAGCGTTTCCATATCATTACTAAAGATACTTATTATTAGATAATATAATATACATGCCATACTATAACAAGGCGTGCGTGCACTATATGACAAATTAGACTACCAGTTCTGCCTTGAAATATTAATTATTGTTAAAAAATACAGGCGTACAGTCAAGAGCACGCTGAGCTTGACACTTTGGACTTTGACCCGGCCCTGTATTCTATGGCGCGCAGTATAAATCAGAGCTCAAAAGGAAAGGTTGACTTGCTCTTGACTGTACAAACTAAGTATTTCTATAAATATTATGTAGTAACACCAAACACTACATCATAGTTATAGATCTACCAATTGAGATTTAGGAAACCAGTTAAATCTCCGACCTGCACGAGCACAGAGGCATTATTCGCGGTCGGTTTAGGTTCTGAATAAATGGTGTTGGTTCCGGGAGAGGCCGTCGACCGAAACAAAAAACTAGAAAGAGAGTCGATCTCCAGTATGCGTTGCGAATGCTTCTATCACTGAGAGGTATTGAAGCAATAAATATACCGTAGTACATATTCCTTCCCCGTTTTATGACATATTTTTATTCTTTACATGATCTGATGGCTTATTTCAGGGTTGTTTGCTTGACTGAAGAAGTACTACTATACTAAACAGTCTATTTGAAGACACAATAAAAGTTGAATAGCTTCGCATCGCTATAATAGACAACAATAAGACGTTCGTGGATGATTATGTCCCCAATTCTAATAAAAGGGATTGCTTTCCGACCCTTTACATAGATAAACGAGTGAAGCAGTTCCCCGTAGGGCTGCCGCAATGGTTATAGCATTGAGCAGGACACGCGATTGATATTTTTTCGTCTCTCTCTTTTTAAGCTATTGCATAGCTTCTATCGCGGGCCTTGAGCGCGGGGACCGAATCCAGAAATTCCGTAACGAAAAAACCTCACGCTCCCCACTCCGACGTCCGAGTCCGAGTCCGAGTCAAAATGTTTTATTCAAAATTCATAATTCAAAATTCAAAATACAAAATTCAAATTTCAAAATTCAAATTTCAAATTTCAAAATCCAAAATAGGAACTTCCAAAAAAGGAAGTCCGAGTCCGAGTCCGACTCCGAGTCCGAGTCCGGGTCCCGGTCTCAGTCCCACTCCCACTCTGACTCCCACTCCCACCCCCAACCCCACTTCCACCCCCACTCCCACTCCCACGCCCACTCCCACGCCTACTCCCACGCCCACTCCAACTCCCACTCCCACCCTACAACCACCACCACTCCCACTTCCACTAACACCACCACCACCACTACTTGTAATGGTAATATAAATAAAATGATAAAAGTTGCATAATCCAAAGTCCTTCTTAATCTTTGTAAGGAATGCGCCCATTTTGAGCATGACAAGTTTGCTAAGATTATTTTTGCTACTTTTATATGCAGCTCAAAAAATATTTTTTGGCTTCCCCTTTGAGTGCTTACCAAAATTTTACTAAGCAGTAGCAGCTCATTGCAGCTCAAAAATAATTACAGCCATCCAGAATGACATAAAATGCTGATAGGTTTTGTAATGTTTGCTGGCCATGAGTTGCTGACCAATTAGCTATATCTGCTTACAGATTATATTTTTCTGCTTACAAAAATACGAATACTCTGCTAACCATTTAAATAACACCCGTGTGGCTTGAAGGCCGTGCATTGTCTAACGTCGTTTCTTTTCGGCAGTCTTGTTGATAAAAAATGCTATGCAATAGCTTTACCGCGGCAGTCCCCGAGTGCCACACGTCTTTTTTTTCTGTTTGACTATACAAACAAAGCTTTATATGAAACAAAATCCATACAACTGCTAATATAGATTATAGGTTAAGAGCTACAGCCGATAAAGGATTTTTGATAGTGTGTAATGTCCTGATTGGATGAATCAGTCGTACTGTAATTTTGGTATGCGCATGTTGGCAGCCCTAGCAGCACATATCAATTTAATCCGTTTCGTAGGCGTGGAGATCCCTCTAATCCGGGCCGGGTCGTGTCGCTCGGGTTGTAACGCCGGATGTTACCACATAATTACCTTCGCTCATTACGTTAGGTCCAATTATAATATAGTACTTTTTGCGACATAAGTATCTCTATTTTTGTGTATATTCAATCAATATCAATCAATCTCTGTTCTGCGAATTTATTTTAATTATATAATACTAGGGATACCTTACTTACTTACTTACTTAGTTATAATAAAATGCATTTTTTTCTTTATTTATTTAGTCATTTTTTTTTTCGTGTGGTACGCAGATTTCGTTGCAAAGTGTTGAAAGTAAATAATAATAATTTTATAGCATCGATCACGTATTAAAATTCAGTGCGCAATGAATTTTTTTATGTGCTACATCCACCAGATGTGGCGTGATTTCATCACGGCATTAAATTTTATTTATTTTTAGAAATATTCAAACAACACATTGAAATTCGGAAAGAACTTATCAGTTTTGATTGGCAATAAATACAAAATATGTGGTGGTTTAAATAACCATCCTTTTACAGAAAACATACACGGAAAAAAAATATTTTTACAATACTACCAGAATGTGTAGTAAATGGAAATTAGTTCTCCTAACAATTTTTATGTTGGCCTTACGAATTTTTTCGTATCACCAAGTATTTTTTGTATAACAGTTACAATTTGTTTGTAACGGGCAATATTCATTTCTAGTAACTTGCAACATTGTAAGGGTTACTATCTAAATATTTAAACCAACAATTAGGCAAGTAATAGTTGCAATAATATCGTTGTGTTTAAAATATGCATCGTTCTCTCAACGAATGAGATGATAGCGGCTACAATGTGTGTGGTAGACAGCGGGGCGTAACGCGTGACGCAGTTAGAATACGTCGCGGTCATAGATGGCGTGGGGTGCGAATTAGAACGCGCTATCGTTTGGTTCCCGGCGTTTAGCCTTAAGGTCGGACGACTTTACCTTTGTATTCAGTTTTGATCGTAAGATTTACACCACTAGTAGACGGTTCCCCGACTCTTTTGGAAATCTTTGCAATACCTGGATTAGGGATTACTGATTAGGAAATTCACAGTCATAGTCCGGTAGTATGGTACTACAAATTAGTATAGTAAATAAATACCACAAAGTATTGTAGGCACAACAAGGTCATATAGTAGACGTTACAAGACAGTATCGTAGACGTATGGGACGTACGACGTATACAAAAGGCAGTTTACAATTTGAATCGTTATGCGTACTATACATATTGTTGTAAATACTATACACATAGTTGTCTATACTATTATGTTTTTTACAAGAAGTGTATAGTAGAGTTAACTATCTGTAGAGTTGTCACATATAGTACCAGAAAAATGGTGGGAACAACCGAAATATCGTTACGGTAACCATATTTTTTTTTCCGTGTAGGCGTAATTATTGACTGTAGGAATTGATAGTAAACGAACAAACAGCAAACATTAATTATCCGTGGAGAGATAATAAGAATAAAGTTATTGTTTTCAATATCGGCATGAGCTATCGAATTTCCTCCGGAAAAATAACCGTTGGCGAGCGTGGTCGATTGCGCGGACCACTGAATCGCTTCTTTATGACAATCAGGTTAGGTTGGTTTCGGTCCGGCGGCGGTCGGGGAGGCAGTCGTGCCTGACCGGCGACACAACCGCTAATTGAAACAACGACCGCGGTCGAACATTACTTATTCATGAGAATTCCATATGGCGGGGAAACGTGACCAACCAGATAAATCATTCAATTACATTTTTCATGAACAGAAACGTCCTCGGAACCGACCTGATGCACCTCACTTTATCACTACGGCTAGTGATAAGTCATACGTAATAATAAACGATTTGTGTGCTGTAATCATTGTAGGTATTATCTATTGCAGCGGAGTTGTTAGTGGAATTATCGCGTTGTTTATGTTGTTGTTGTTTCTATAGAAATGATGCATATTTATTCCTTGCGGTACGGGATAAGTGCGCAATCTTAGCGATCATTTACGAGTATCGTTAGTTAGGAGGCGGGCGAGACGGCGTGTATACTGTGCCCGTGCGGCGGTAGGTGGCAGGGAGCGGTGTCGTTAAGTGGCGCGTTGCATAATTTATTTATGTCGCGGCACGCTACTCCCTCGTTGGAACTTGTCGGCAAAGTCGGAGCCCTGTTTCTAATTACTGCACACCAGATTTCTATTGATAACAGTCACCGAACATATTTTAATTACGACGTGTAATAAACTTCCACGACATGTATTTACTTAAAATATTAGTTCCATAGAAATACAGAGGCAAGCAATTCCTTTACTTTACATTAATTAAACATGAAAAATTGTTATTCAGGCCATGAATAAAAAAAAACTATTACTAAAAATAAATACTGTGGCACAGTCACATTTGCTTTTTAGTCCTAGATATACGTATTCTGTAGTTTGAGTATTAAACAAAACGACTGATAACAACACAGAGGATGGTCCTCTCTCAAATAAAAGAAATATCAGCTATAGGTATAGGTAGTATGGTATAGTTGGAGAGTAACGACATAGAGAAGAGCTGTAGTGTTCCGAGAATCAAAATCGAATTCACGACACGTCCGGATTGATTAATTGACCTTTAGGTACACAGTGTACGTACAACTACCAGTTCGATGGAAACAACTGCATTACCATCGATAGTACATCGTTCGCTAATTAACAACTTTTAAACGTGTCTTCAGTAAATTTTATTACCCTGCAACATGTTATATATACATATATACATATTAGTTTACATTCAAGTAACTATAATGTGAGAAACTATAACATTGAAGTTTTACGTTCCAGACAATAGGTAGTAAAAGTCAAGAGTGTAGGTTTGCTTACATTTCTCGGTAAAAAAAACTATTTTTTAATGTACATCCTGATTCTTGTTGCACGTGACTAATCCTACTAATATTATAAACGCGAAAGTATGTGAGTATGTTGGTTGCTCTTTCACTCAAAAACTACTGAACGTATTTTCATGAAACTTTACAGTAGTGTTATTGGTCATATATCAGAATAACACATAGGCTATATTTTATCCCCGTATTCCCACGGGAACGGCAACAACGGGGGTGAAACTGCGAGGAGTTGCTACTTTAACATAAAAATAATAAAATAAATAAATCTCACGCCTTTCATCCCCGAGGGGGTAGGCAGAGGTATTCCATTACTGGATATACCCACATTTCAATACCTTGGACCCCTAAACGTGATAGGTGGTGAGCCCATCGCCGGACCGGGTCTATTTACACATGTCTCAGAATTAATTCTGAGACCTCCGGGTTTCCTCACGATGTTTCCTTCACCGTCGAGCTAGTGATAAATATGAACGTAAGTTTTTGAAAAACTCATTGGTACATACATGCCAGGATTCGAACCCGAGCCTCACTGATTTTCGGCCGGCTCTTTAACCGTAACGGCTATCACTGCTCTTAACATAAGCACCAGATGCAAAATAAAATTAATATTATGACCTTTCATTTCACGCCAGTAACCATTTGGATATTCTATACATACATAATGACCACCACCTGCTACGATCCTGGCACACCTCTCGCGCTTCATCTACATCTATCAATCGGTTCACACATGATCGCCGGTGTCGGGTACTTATTTATCTGGCTTTTCTTCAATACATCGCGGATCTGATCGATGTAAGTACGCCTAGGTCGCCCTCTGCCGACTCGGCAACTCACAATACCCTTATATATTTGTCTCGTTAGACGCCTTTCATCGATCCGCTCAATATGTTCAAATCACCCAAGCATTCCTTACTCAAACGCAGTCACTACATCCTCTTCCAAACAACAACGCTCTCGGATTACAGGATTCTTCCTAGCGAACGCATTTCTACTGCTTTTATTCGAATTTCGTGGTTTTTCTGTTACACCCAACTCTCACTACCATACATTAAGGACGGTACCAACAAACAATCTTGATCAGTGCTTTCTTAGTCACTTTCTGGCTTTCATGAAGGCGTGCAATGCAATTGGGAAAATGCACGTGACGGGTACGTATTTGAATGTCTAAAATTAAAAAACCTACGTAAAATAACCTACCCACGTTTAAAATCCTCTCAAAATACCAGAGCGGAAATTATTTGGACTGGTTAGGTTCAGAAGGCCAGGGCGAGGGGAAGCGTAGAGCTTCGATGTTAGGTTTTTTTTCATGAGCAACAAACAAAGAGGTTTATAATACAATATGTTAAGCACATTACACCAAAGACATACCTACTTCAATATCGGTATTTGTAATTTTGGTCAATTAACTGTCAGGTAAATCAATTTCAGGGACTTTGTCTATGGGTATTTCAAGTTTTATTCTTTTGAACTTCAGGCATATATCAATTTGACATTTTAAGCTTTTGGTATTTTAACTTTAAGTTAAACAACCATTACGTATTTAGATTTTAGGTATTTTACACGTAGGTTATTTCTATTTTACGTTAGGTTTTTAAATTTAAGACATTCAAATACGTGACACCAAAATTGATTTTTTTATTTGTAGGCCTTCCTTATTCCTAGAATAGATGTGTTCATGATGATCACGTAGGTATTTCGAATCTAATTCAGATTTTAAGTTTGCTCAAATAAGAGGAGTAAAAACTGCCAGTTAAATAAGTTATATTAGGTAGGTATATTTAATAAATGATCGTTTCCATGGTTTTCTACCAATTATTATTTTGTTTTTTTAATTTCCTTACGTACTTTAAAACGCTCTTCACAACAGTATAAACTGCGCAAACACGATTGTCTCTTCTCATCGCTTGTCAACACTTTTTCCTTATACAAATCTTTCGGCCAAAGACGTTTAAAGAAAATTTTTCTCTCTCCTATAGACTGCTAATGTTCTAAAAACACTATGGAAACCACTTTAACCAAAATCGGGGCGCGGGGGGCGAAGTATGAGATGACGTACTAAATGTCAATCAATTTACCAATAGTATTTAAAGGACATTTTGCGCTTGGCCAATCAGAAAGCTCACGTATTATTTTACTTTTGAATTTGCTCCAATAGTGACGGACTAGTGAAGTAATCATATACCACACAATCGATATCGATAAATGCTGCAACCTTAGGAATAACAGACTTTGTCAGTTTGGTATATTTGCAAGTAGAAGAATAATAAATAATAATAATAAATAATAAATTGTGGCACACAATTCACACACGGTTATTTAGTCCGAAGCTAGGCAGGGCCTGTATGTATATTTTAGAAGTATGCAATTTGTAAAGCAGCACTCAATTTTTTACAACCAAAAGAATGCTTTGTGACAGAGCTGTTCAAAATCCAGATAGAATTAATTTTGACCACTCTCCCAGAACTAGTTTGTATAAAAATAATTGCTACCACATGTGCATCAAAATTTGGAATAAATTGCCCAATGATATCAAAGTAGTGAATGAAAGACAATTTGGGAATAAATTAAAAACATGGCTTTTATCGAAATGCTTTTATAAGCTCAATGATTTTTTATATGAGTAAACTTTTCTTACCATACAAGTAACCATATTTTGTAATTTTGTTTCTATTGTTAAATTTTTATTTTATATTGATGTTTAATTGTTAGGTACCTAGTCACTATTCTTCTGTGTAAAAATAGCAATTTCTTAGAGGTACCTATTATATTGTATGTCCGAATCGGGCCAAGCTGTTGAACTTACTGTCTATGTTTTATCATATTACCAACCTATTTACACAGTTTGCACAATAAATTTTATTCTATTCTATTCTGTATTATGGGTACTAAACAACTGATAGACATACTTAAATAAATATTAAACGACCAGACACGAAGCCAACAGACATGTGCATGCACACAAATGTTGGCCCCGAGCGGGGATCGAACCCACGACCTCCGGCTCCGGTCACTGAGCCAACAGGCCCGTCAAGAAGAAGATTGAAGTATAAAGTCAGGCTGAAAATGTTTAGTTCAAATTGTGGAATGTGTTGATGGAATCAAATTTTCAGCCTTGCCTGTAGATTTAACCAAATTTTTTTTTAGGTTAGGATCTCTTGTAAATCTGAAAATCATTTATAATTTCAGTTCTATATTTGATAAAAATATAGCAAATTTTATCGACATAAAATTATTGATCTATCGATATTTTATACTTTTCTGTCACACACTAAGGAAATATTAATGGATAAAAATTCAAATATTTCAATATAATTTTAAATGGTGATAGGTAATGCATGTATAGGTTTTCTGCGAATTTACTGTGGAGTTTCTGCACCACACAACGACACAAGCGGGCATATTTTTGTCAAAACCGAGAGCTTGTTTCGATCTGGCTTCCAATATGGCACTGTGTTGTCAAACCAGCGGCCACGTCAAAATACGGTCTGTCAACCGAATGTTGGCGAGGATTCACTAGGTCGAGCTTTCCTACATTGGCACTCTATAGGAAAGAGAATGATTTTCTTCCAACCTCTTTGCTTTCGGCATTAGGAACTATACTTAGTCAGGTGCACTTTTGATGCTATTTTGGCACATAGCAACGAGACAATATTTATAAAAAGCTTTCCTGTGCTTTTCCATTACAATAAGTTGATTTTATCACTTTTTTACTTTAAAAAGCTTTGTAAACGAAACACTTAGTTGTTGACATCGACCTCGTGCAGTGTGACGTCACACTTCACAGGATAAGCAAGCGGCGAAATTGATAGTGATTTTAATAAAAAAATACCTTACTAGTTTATATTTCATATGTTCTTTTATATTTATTTTTGGCAGTCGAAATATTTAAAAAATATACTGAAATGGATATTACCTATTGGATATAACAATTACTGTTTTTGAGCTGGAAAATGATGGACAAATTAAGATGTAACGACCAATAAATTTAATTTTGGTTTCTGCCTTTACTGAGCCTGATATGGGGACAGCTGCGCATCCACTTCATACCAAATTAGTTGCATCGTCACGATTCTGCATGCACACTACAATGTTATTTATTACTCCACAACTACGCTGCTAATGTAATTTGCCTACAAACAAAGAATTGCGGGCATCGTTAACTAATTTCACGACGTCTACGGTAAAATAGGTTGAATTTACCAGTTGCAACTCTCAAAGCCATGAGCCAAATTATGTATGCACATAAATCACGGTCTTTCCATTTACATGAACCGTACATTGTACAAAATGATGTATGTGAACGAATTTTTAACTTTCAACGTTATGCAAAACTAGTTTAAGCGACCTACTCACTATTCATTCGTTAGCCCATTTAATGCACAGTCATTTATTCAAAAGTACTTCTTTAACTGCCTATTAAATAGTCATAAACATTAAATTTTAATGACCCATTGCTGGGCAAGGGCCCTGTCTAAAACGAGAGGAACGATTTACGCGCCATGAAAATCTTACACATTTTAGTATCGTTATGAATTAAACAAAATTGTTTGACATTTTATCTTGAGTGCTTTGACCCGACTCGATTACCTACTCAATGCGGACTTAGAGCAAACATCAATGCGGGTGTTTTTTTTCCCGTTGTTGTTGTTAATGGGAAAAAGAAATCCCGAAGTATTTGGGTGACTGGGGAATGTATTCAATTTTATTAAGAGATTTATTTCCTCGAACTTCATGAATACGAGTATGATTTCTTTGTTCCACTAATATTTTCTTGGTAGGTAACCGATTATTATGCTCCTGTCACTTTCGCATTAATTAATATCAATCGATAAAAAATACAAAATAAATGTTTACACGACTTAGTGACGGTTTAATATATAGGTAGATTAGATTGTTTGAACGATTTCAGATTTACTAAATAGAAATATGTTGATTTCCTCTTTAGTTTGTAAAAAAATCCAGAACTAACGTAATCAAGTAGCATAAAACGGAACCCTTATAAATTTTGACATGGCGATCGTAAAATGACAATAGATTTTTTGCTACAATGTAAACCCCTCTATCTCCAAAACGATCAGGAAATACGAAGGGGTTCTTATTTTACTTCAATAGTGTTTATCCAATTGAGCTTTTAATTTAAGTTTCTGACTGCAGGAAATCTACTGCCATCTAGTGACAAGAAGTTATATTAAGGTAGAGTCTAAAATGCTCTATTCTCTTATAAAACACTATAAAACCATGTTCTTTATATTTTTTGTGTGAAACAAACAGTAATTTTCTACACATTTTATTACGAGCTAAGGACATGCTTTAACATCATCTATGTAGTACGTGTATTGGGATGTTAAATCACAAAGCTTTGATAATGTTTGATTGTGTTAATAAAAAAAGCGTATATAACCTATGATGAAATAAACATCCATCTCATAGTTTTACTTAAATAGTGCTTGGAAAATAAGAGACAATACACTTTAGTAAGAAAAAATCTACAAAATTTTGCCAATATTCATGAAATTACCAGCAGAGCAATATTCCACACTATTTGTATGATATCAATATTAATTACGAATTTCTCCCCGGTAACACGTTTCAGTGAACAATGCAAACCAACGCTGAATATAATTAAAGCTCAATAAAGACATCATTTACCAATAAATCAATTAAAATTTTCACTGCACTCTGCAAATAAAATAAGCATTTCAATTTCGCTTTGTTTGATTAAAATTTATGACCAAACAAGCGCAGCTATCGAGCTCACTCATACCATTGATAGACACCACACTGTTTTATGTACCTATAATAAATACACAGTTAAATGGAAATATACAGTATATTAATTATTTGAAAAGAGATTACTGTCATAAGATTTATATAAGTTAGGTAGATAAGACAACACTACTGAATCATGTTGAAGTTGTAAATAATAATCCTCGGTGGCATAACCCGAGACAGATGTAAACAATTTACGAGATACTCTAAACGTGGGTGGAGCGTTCATAACAATATTTCAGATATCTGATAGGTAGGATCGAAACGGGCAAGGCAGGCTGGCCGGTTCACCGGAGACCCGTTTCCGCGATAAGGGAACTCGAGTGGGACGTAGGCAAACGGCAATATCGGACCAGGAGAGAAGAATGATACATTTTGGCCGTGCGGTCTGTGGCGACACTCGCGACACGCCAGAGTCAACACAATAAGGTATCTGTTGCTATCGAAAACTGTCAATTGCGATCACTCCCCATCTCCTAATACCAAATTCACATTGACGTTAGATCAAACATAGGAAAATCTCATTTTATACAGTTCTTAGTAGTGTAAAGATACATATACTCGTACACTATACCATTTAAAATATCATTTTAGTAATATATATTATTGTATTCAATACTTTTTTTGTTTTAGAAAATCTTATTTCTATGACTAAAGCAAATAACTAATAATTCCATCAAAACACAAGCATCTACACTCCAGGCAGATCATTCAATCATTTTGATATTATCGAGAAATATAGATGTATAAATATTTTTAAAATATATCGTAGGTGAATTTATTAAGGAATTTGTTCTAAAGTGAATTTCCATTATGCGTTTATTAAATGGCATCTACAAGATTAACCTAGTTGGCATAGAAGCTCTTAGACGGTCTAGTTAGTAAGTATCTAAGGTAAACTTTACTGCTCCGTCGCAGACGAGGGGGTAACTTAATGATCGCGCACGGCGCACCGGGAGGCTATATTCTATTCGACGGCAAATTGAATCTGAGAAGAGCTATTAGCCGACACCGCAGCGGCGCGGCGCGAACCTAGCTCGTGCCAAACGATCGTGCTTATTCTCTGTTCAGCTCACTTGATATTGTTTAAACCGTGATACACTCCGTAAACTGCAGGCAGGCAGACTGCAAATAAAAGTAAACGACATTGCCGCACACCACGCTATGTCGAGGAGTTAAGCTCGGAACGATTCTGTTAAAAGCGCTTTCCACTCGAGTTAGTACAGCTCTAAAAATAAAGCTTACGGTCTTAAAAAGCTTGTAGCTAATTTCAGTATAATGAATAATAAATTTGAATAAGTTACAAAAGGAAAATCTTTGAAGGAAAAACAACTTTGGTAATATGATCCGGAAAACATTGAGAGCACGCGTTGTTCCAACGTCTGATATTGGAGATGGCATAATTTATTATTTCGTTGGCAGAGCAAGATTTTTTGTTTTATTCGAGGAAAGCACAAGCAGTGGCGGCGGGCAAATTGGAGAGGATTGCGACATATCTGGCTCGTAGCGAACTGGCGAAATATGGGGAGCACTCAGCACACAGGGGTAGTGTTTGAATTGCTTATTTCGCTAGTTAGCATCGAAAGTTTAATCTGAACTTCAAACTGAATTTAAAACAAAACTTCTTGTGAAACAAAACCATTCAAAGAAATATTCTAATGTTACTGAAGTAGATGAACTAAACATATGATTAAGAAATTTAACTGTGTTTAATATGTTAACTAACACCAGTCGCTAACGCCATCGGCCGGTGAGTGGCCGTATGATCTAAAACATATTTACTTAGTGTGAAATTGCGTTTTTACAACAACAACTACTACTACGCAGTTGAACTTAAAATGCAAAACTATATTTATACCTACGTTAGAGTCGTTTCCGAGATACCCGAAATATAAATACATACAAGAATTGCTCGGTTCAAGTACGTAATAGGATACTTGTTAAAAAACTTAAATTAAAAAGGGTATTCATTCAGTCAAATGTATATCAAAATTAAAAATGTAGACATCCAAAGCGGGAGGCGTGATAACCAAATAAAGCTTTCATGACTGACAGCCGATGTCGACGAGTGGACGAGATTGTGTGTGCCGTCCGTCGGACGTGGGTTGGCTGGTTTAATAAAATTCACAGTGCATTCGGAATTTGGAAACTATTTTTACAGCCTGCAAAAATATTACATTCTCGAGTAATTGAGGGGTGATTCCCAATATCGATATTAACGAGCAGCAAAGGCAATATTGAAGTAAAATTTTTGCTGAATATATGAAATATATGTTTAAAGTTTATATTTATATAAGAAAATGTTTTCCATTGCCGCAAATTTGCCTGCGCTCCGCACCGCGTTGCCAACGCCTGATTGCATGATACGCTACATAGGTTGCTTATAAACTACTTAATTACGTATTTGTACACCTGTCTTAAGATAATAATTCTTTAAAAAGTTTTCAAGCCTACATCATAAAACGCAACTACGCCCAAAATTCAAAGCTCTTCAGCGATTTGGGCGGGCGACGTTTAGTCAGTCATCCAAATAAGTAGGTACCTTCTCTCTTTATGGTCCCCTGAAACTTACCGTGAGCCACTTGCCGTAAGCGATCAAACAATTAAAAATCTATTGTGTTCTGGACATAATACGGGCTCTCGACGGATCACATTAACTTGTGGATTTGTATTGAAATTATATTTTATCGCGTATTGCTTCAGAAATTGAGTTATTTATAGATATTTTTTTACTAATGTTTTAAAAGTTTTGATTGTTATTGGTCTGGAATAAAATTGTTCCTATTATAGAATATTCTTTACTGGAACTGTTTCACTGCAAAGTAAGATTTGTGCATGTATCAATAAACATTGCTCGGTTAGGAAATACGTATAGAGCATAAGATTAGTAATGTCAGCGCACTATCCGTGCTCCTGTGCATTTTATTTTAATATCGCGTCGAGTGCACGCTCCGACCATCCGCATCCCGCCTTATCCAGCTTTTATCCCCCAAGATTCGAGTCCATTGTGACTCTCTGCCGCCTTGCTACTTTCGCCGCAATCAAGAAGTCGCACAAAAACAAAGACTACAATTTCAGAGTGCCGACTGAGCTAATGAAAGTGTAACCACTTTGCCGAGTTTCCATCTTGCGCAGAGGGTTCCAAACTGAATTAATTGAAGACTTAAACTTCCACCGCGTTTTTATTAGCGAGGATAGCTAAATCGAATAAGCTTCTTGGCTGTCTAAATAAAGGGTCTATTTTCGTCGTTGTTCAATTGCGGTTAATGGTTTGGTAAACTGTTGATGCTAAGTAAACAGAGTGCGTATTTCACGCGTGTTTGTTTAGCATCGAGCTCGGAGATGAGGCGCGGCGCGTTGACAAGCCGAGTGGCAGTTTGCGTACGTTTTATGCGTTTGGCGAGAAAGCAAGGCCCGGAAGAGGTAGGTACGGCGATGGCTACGGATTTAGCCACGGCTGCATTTAGACGTGTGAGATCATCAAACGCATTAAGGCAGCGTTAGGTATACATAGAAAGTACGCAACAACGCTTTGTTTTGTTCAACGCTAATGCAAAGCGCACATACATCTTAGTTAAAACGCCGTTCCAAAGTGAAAAATAAAATTTTGTTTAAAAAAGTATATATTTGGACTCGCTTCGGCAGATTAGAGTTTGTTTTATTTTACTTACATGAGAGGTGATGGTGGACGGGTGATTTTTGGGAGCTTCTCCAGCCAATGGCCGCGGCTTGGTGGACAGGGCGCTGGTGCGAGGTGAGGCGGCGGCTTTTACAGCAGCCTGCAAAAAAATATTTTGACAATGTTTAAAATGAATGATTTAAAAAATATGTTACATTGTTATATTTATTACACAATTGAGACGGAAAGTCGTTCAAAATCTGTTCCTAGTAATGAAAGCGTACTAGACACCTCTACTGGTTGTTCACAAACGTCGTAATTTAGTCTAATGAGCTTGGAAGAGTCAGCCAACTCATTTACGTTCGAGCTATAAATTCCGTAGCATTGCATTCCAAGTCTGTCGAGAAGTGCAAACTAAGTTTGTGATATGGTCCCAGTTAATCATACTTAGTTTCGTTCGCCCAACTTTCTCGAGTATTTTTGAAATATTACGATAAAACACTTATTTAAGTTTTTATCCGACAGCACCAGAAGGAGGGTAACGTTTTATGAGTCTATTTATTTGCCTTAACTGTTAGATTTCTTCTAGATGTGGGTCACTGGGTTAGCTACGTCACAACATATTTAATATGGCGAGTCTGTTTCTTTGTAACCTCCTGTAGCCTAAATGCCTTTTCAGGCAGTTAGGTTTTTGGTTCCTTAAATTAATGTACCTACTTGTATATGTGCTTGAGTTCTGAAAAGATACTTTCATTGCGCGATAAGATGGAGTCTAAACGTTGACTTTAGTTTTAGTTGATTACTACTCACGTATACAATAAAAAAACTATAAATAAATACTCGTATATCATGTTGTGAGGAGGCACTAAGTCACCGTTTTACTGCCACTTCAATCCGCGAAGCGACACGCATACCACTTGTATCGTAATGTAATTAATTCTTCCGCTCTCGAGTTTAATTTAAACGTCCCACCGACTCGTGCGACACATAATAACGAGGGATTTTACGTGACAACGGCACTGTGTAATCGTGAGAAAATGTGGCTTTTAGACTACTAAAATGGTATTTAGTGACGCATATATGCTTATAATTTAATACATAAATAATAAATTATCTCGCGCATTTTATACCCGAGGGGTAGGCAGAGGTGTTCCATTTCTGAAAATACTCAGGTTTCACCAGTATATGTATTCCTATACGTGACATGTGGTGAGCCCATCCGAGGGGCTGTTACACATGTCTCAGAATTAATTTAGGGACCAGTGGGTTTCCTCACGATGTTTTGCATCAATGTCGTGTTAGTAATAAATATGTACGTAAGCTTCTTTGAAAAAGTCATTGGTACTCGTACATGCCAGAATTTGAACCCGAGTCTCACTGATTATCATCAGGAGAAGTGGAATCTTTAACCGTAAGGCTATCTCTGCTCTAAATATTAACTAGTGACAAAATATCAATATTAATTACAAACTTTATTATCGTCTTAATAAGAAGCAACAAAACACTCAAAAGGAGCTACTTAGAAATCTATCACTATTAAATAACATCCACCATCCACATCGAAGAAATAGACACTTCTGGATACCAAAACAATAAAGTAAAGGTGGCACGTCACAGCACAACGACGGCAATCGACAATCGACTCCAAATTGAATGGGTCGAGAGCTGTGAAGCACTCGCTAACGGTAAAGAGCCTCGGGGACAATAACATCTTTACTGATGTGATACTGAGATGAGATAAAGAGAACAGTTTATACTCGTAGTACTCAGTATAAAACAGACACAATTAAAGTATAAAGGAAAAAGTATAACAGCCGCAGCAAAAAGCTAAACAAAAAAATTTCAACGGGGAAGGCAGTAAATACAAAAAAAACAATTCCTGCAACAAACGTTTCAGCACTTTGTACTTCATAAAATAAATATCCGGTTATTATATTTTATAGTCGGGAAACAATACAAGCCTGTAATTTTGTACCGCAATTATTAAACTCTACAGAGGGTTGCGGGATTTCGTGTTGTGAATAATGTATTTATTGTACTAACACCGACCAACTTATTAACATTATTTTACACCGTCGTATGAAATGAATAGGTATGTGAACAAAATGCTTCGTGTAATTTCTATTTAAAGATACAGACATGATATATTTAAACGGAAAATAAACACTTGGTCACGCGATTGTAAAATTATGTAGAGGTGACAACGTGTGACCATCACTGGGGACAAACAAATGAGGTCTCCCTGACACAATTTGGAATGAACACGAAAAAGTTCCTGCGTCCAGTAGGCACCGAAGCGAAGGACAATCGAGGTACGCCGGGATGGATAAGAGTGGTCATTACCATAACCATTTAAACGATATCTCCCTGCCACCGACACGACAAGTCAACTCAACGACAAATATCGCTACTTGTAATAAAAAAGCGTTCTCGGGACCGCGGTGCAACTGTCACATTAAATAGCTCATTTTCAACTTTGTTGCAAAAGTAATATTTTAAGCTGCTTTCTGAAATATCCGGATCAAAATAATTATATTTTCTTGGGCTATAACAAAAAGCAGTCTCATAAACATTATTATCTCGACCAGAAAAACTTTTGTGACATCTCATAAAAGTTATGAAGAAACATCTGCTCATGCAAACAAAATAATTCGGATAGGAAGGGATTAACACAACGACACGTGTTAACCCTTCACCCTTTGTTAGACAATGGAAGGGTGTGTTGTATAAATTTCGGTGGCGGCGCGGGAAACCGAAAGACTTGGAGCAACTATCTCGAGGCATTATCTCATGTAAAATGTCCCGTGCCGCGACACGTGTTGTGATCGCGGCTTAGTGAATAAATAATAACAATCAACTACGCCAACACAGGTGATAATTCACATGCTTTGTAAATGCTAATGACTTATTAATACAAGTTGTAAAAGCGTGTCGTTATCTAAATTACATGTTGCGTTTAATAATATACAAAATAAATTAAATTTAATGATATTATAATTAGGTAACCGATCCATATTTAAATTCAGAGCAATATCCTAATAGTCTCCTCGCGTATAATAGTCGACAAGAAGATATTTCTTTCTTTATAATTTACACAAAGGAAAAAGAAAACTTTTTAAATTCATTTTACAGGGAATAAATCTTTTTAGAAGTACGACGAAAGCAAAATCCTCTCGAGATCTTCATGTGACTTTTACAAAAGATTTTATACAATTCATTCCAGTCTCATAAAAAAGTTATCACAGATTCGCAGAAAACGGGCAAGCTATTTTTCTACCAGAGGGGTTGTTCCCATGGGAGAGGAAGCTTAATTCCAAATATCATCTTCGACCATAACATTATTTTAGATGTTTACTGGGCCGTGGTAGCGTTGCCTATTTTTAGCATAAAGTGCCATTTCTAACTAGTTACAAAATGGTTCGTAGATCATAAAATGATTGTTACATTTTAAATACAAGTTATAAATGGTTTTCATTTTTATTAATTATCTAGTTTCCAAGAAATCAAATAATAAATAATTAGCATCGATTGATAACATTGTTGTGCTCAATAATAATAATATCCGAAATAAATCTGGGTTATGCCCACGAGGCAGCGCATTAATTTATTGAAAAACTGAGGAATTAAATACAAATTGACATCCTATTTTAGGGTTCCGTACCCAAAGGGTAAAACGGGACCTTATTACTAAGACTCCGCTGTCCGTCTGTCTGTCACCAAGCTGTATCTCATGAGCCGTGATAGTTAGATTAAAACTTTCACAGATGATGTATTTCTGTTGCTGTTATAACAACAAATACTAAAAAAAAGAAAAAAATTAAGGGAGCTCCCATACAACAACAGTATTATTTTTTTGACGTTTTTATAGATAATGGTACGGTAACCCTTTGTGCGCGAGTCTCACTCGCACTTGGTCGGTTTTCTATTATTTTGAATGTAATGTAGCAGAATATCTGTAATCTTTGGAACGTGTAAATTAGAGTTTAAGAAAGTATTTTTCAATACTGATTTTAAGCAATGGCAAGCCCATCAAGGCAAGAACCACAATCACATCCGATTTTGCCATGGCGAGTACGACATAATTATTTTTTATCCACTACGCAGAGCAAAGACTCGTTTTGACAGCGTCATTTACGTTAATTGCTTCACCAACAACATATTAATCGATAATGTGACAGCATCGATATCGTATTGAACATACAAACTTAACAATGAAACGAGTTTTTGTTAGTTTCACTTATAACATAATTGCTTAATGGATTAACGAAAGTTCAGGCAAGAGTTCACTAACTGTTGATTCAATTTAAGGTGATTTATAATTATTTAATATTTGTTAAGTATGTAAATTTATGTGTCTTCACATTGAGTCAAAAGTTCCTCCTAACATATAGTTTTCGAGCCAGTATATCGAGTTTTATTGCTCTCTAAGAATTTGGTTATATGTAGTTTGTCTACATCTACGGTCTTTATAATAAACTAATCATAAAACCTCAATTGTACAAGAATACAAAATGAAAACTCCTCATTTCATTATAAGTTATTATAAAATTTTATTCAATAACATAAATGTAAATACATATAATACTAACATCTGGCGGTTTGATATTTATTTTAGATATTAGTTGTCTTAGCAAATATTATCACTACTGTGCTCTCGTAATTCCCAGTTACAAATTAAGTGTGTATTCTGAAAGCGCACATCACATTCACAATTGTTATTATTATTATTATAGTCGTTAACGAGGCAAAGAGATTATAATGTCGAGTGCATGCTCAATTACCTCGCTAAACAGCCCGCGGTCGCTACTTTGGTAGGCTCGTTTTAGCGCTTTACCAATATCTATAGATTAATAATGGACGTAACTTCATGCACGGTAATCAGTCACAAAAATTACAATAAAGATGTTTGACACGGTAACACGCTTACCTTGTATTCAATTACCAAGTAATTAAACGAGTTTATTTAAATTATCGGCGAATCATTAATTCAATATTTGTTACCGACACATCTAAAGTTTTTATAAGACTTTTTGGCGTTGGCTGTTCCGTTGTTTTTTATTATTCACAATAATTGGTGTACAGTTTATTTGAAGCCTTAAATTAAATAGGATTTCTTTTTTGCCCGAGGACCGCTCCAGCAATTGCCAGTCAACTCTATAATTAGTATTTATTTTTAAAATGAAGCCACAGCTAAACATGTTTGGAATACCGAGGTCAAACTTAGAGCATCTCGGTCGAAGATTGGATAGACATATTATAAACCCCTTTTAATTACCTGGATACTTTTTACCACGGGAAAATGTCTCACTTCCACGGGATATTAAAATAACTGGTTAAAATGAAGCCACAGCCAAACATGTTTGGAATACCGAGGTCAAACTTAGAGCATCTCGGTCGAAGATTGGATAGACATATTATAAACCCCTTTTAATTACCTGGATACTTTTTACCACGGGAAAATGTCTCACTTCCACGGGATATTAAAATAACTGGTTAAAAAGAGAAATACGTCCCACTCTGAAACGATAACACCTAGAAACTTAAAATATGGTATGTCTTATATGTCGTAGGCCACCGCTATGAAGGAATTTTTGAAAATTCCCACGGGAACGGGAATTTACTGGATCCGCGAGGGCAACCGCTATTAGTAATATGATCCTGCAATTTGCAAAAGCTACATCAGCGACCTTGCGCCTAATCACTTCTGATCCGGGTCGCCGGTGTCGGTGCGCACCAAATTGCATTTTGTTTTTAATCTGTCGAGAGCCGCGGGCGCAGGCGTGAACTTCAATTTGCCCGAGCTGTTTAATTACAAGCGACACGGTGGGCCATTAATTAAGTCATCAGACAAGCCGGTGGGTTAGTGGCTCGGTTAAGTTACCCAGCTGCATAATAATGAACGATTATGTTAAGCTATACTAGTGGCGACGGGTGCTAGTAATAGTATTTTATGCATATATATTACTATTACTAAAATAGGGCGACATGTAAATGTATCAGATCTGTAGACATGGCAGCGACAATTATTTTCAAGGTGTAAATTATAATTGTAACAGTATTATTAGTTATTACATACCAGCTTTTACCCGCGGCTTCGCTAGCGCACGTTTATGTTTAGCGGTATAATTTTGCAAAATCCTTTCTTTGTGGATGTCTACACTGTATAAGCTATCAATGTGCAAAAGTTTAAGTCTCTAGACCCAGCGGTTTAGGCTGTGCGTTGATACATCACCAATCAGTCAGTCAGTTTATCATTTTATATATATATAGATTTAACATAATATGTGAAATAAATGGCACTATTTATGCTACAGTGTAATATTCTTTTATAATTAGTAACAAAAGAAACCGCAGCAACCTTCCGGAAACAAGTTATTTAAAATCAATTATTCCGAGCATAATACTTATAAAGAACAAAAAAAGACCAAAAACATTTTGAGTATTTGAGCCACTTTGTGTAGAACGAACAAAAAATTGCAAAAAAATAAAGTGGAACAAAAGAATGTATTCCATCGGAGTTTTGTTGTAATATTCAGGTATAAGTTCAGTTTAAAAGTAATTCAATATACCTACTAAGTTAAAAAATTATTTAATGATAATCAACGTATTATGATCTACCCATTGTATAATTTAAAAATAGTTTACTAAGTAAATCAAATAACACCTGCTTGCATACAGTAATATTTCGACTTAATTACTGTGACAGATTGCTTGACTTGTATGAAACTTTTAGTTAAGTTATCTATATACAAATATTATAAAGAGGAAAGATTTGTGTTGTTGTATGTTTGTATTTTTGTATGTGTTACTAATAATATCAAAAACTACTGGACCGATTTTAAAAATTCTTTCACTAATGGAATGCTAGAAGATCCCTGAGTAACATAGGATATGTTTTATTCGAGTATTTCTACGGGAACGGGAGGTACGCGGATGAAACCGCGCAGAACCGCTAGTATTACAATAATATTGTATATCTGACCAGTTCATTAGAACAGAAATTAATATGGCAATAGCATCCCGCGGCAGACTTAGAGTTAAATAATAAAACAGGAATATTAGTGGCGAAACAAATAAGAAGTAATCGACGTGTTTGTAAACTGGAGTCGCGTGCCTCGCCACGGCATGATTACCACCCCCATCTCCCTCTACACACCCGAGGAACGACGACTACCCTTGATGTTTCACAACCGCGTAAATTAATATAAAAGAAGGTAGTTTTATTATCGCTTTTACGTGTACAAACATTCTAGAAAATGACGAGTGAAACGTACGTAATTGATAGTTTGTTACTCTACATTTTCTAATAAACTGCGTCAGACAGCGTGTTTGTAATTCTGTTCAGACGCAAATTGTGGTGAGTTATTATAACTATTAGACTTTAGCCGTGGATATTTTGAATAAATCGTGACCAATAAACGCAGTCAGAATAATTCTAATTGTGAATAAGTTAGCTGGCAGCGATCGTAAAATGAGGTCGTTATTTAATATTCCCGCGGGGCGAGATTTCGTGGAAGGAATATTAATTGAATGAACTTGCGACTACTACAAATTAATGGTAATTCTTTGCCATTCGATTTAACAGCTATTGTCGATCTTTAGCATATTAATGAAGTTAAACTAAGATTACGAGCGCGGATTCATGAGAATGACAGATCCGTATTTATCAAACTTAATTCCTAATTGCTAACAATATGTTTGGCTAGTGTGGTCATTGATCCGTATAAACAGAAAGCTTTCTGTTATATGTCTATGTATACAGTTGACTCAAATCAATTACCTATAAAGACAGTTAACAAGGATAAAAAGTCAAGTGATATGTCAACTTCCATCGGTGGGTACGTTTTATTTACATTTGTATGGAGCGTTCACTGCGTTCATCAATCAACTCAAGTTTCCGTTCTATTTGCGTTGCCGCCAGAAATCAGACGGGTCGGGTATGGCCGACATCGAACTACTAGACTAACTTCTCGGCAAACATTTACTCTGGCTTGACGTGTGTTTAACGATAATCGTGTAATGTGTTACAAATGTTTATGTTATGTCGCGTACAGCGCTAATGCGCGTTAATACCCGCTTCATGGTTGACAAATAAATCAATAAAAAGGATTAAGTTTATTTCTCTGTTTTAATGTCTGAGGGCACGTAATACCGTAGAAAATAGAAGCGACTGTGTTAATATAATAAAGATAAATCGTAGGAGAGTAGAATGGCTATAAATCGCCAGTGGAACATACGAACGGTTCTTAACCGACTTAAAAAAAAGAGGTTCTCAATTTGTCACGTATGTTTTTATTGCTTTTGTTTTTTATATTTAGAATATTTCCGTGAAATCTGAAGCGATTTCGATTTATTTTTTTCGGCTGATCGGATATACCTAACTCAAGGGATAACCATATAAGTTTTGTGAAAATCTGATGAGGAACTTCAGGACCGGAACAGACCAGAACTCCTCAACGGACATCAGCAAATCAGTCGCTATCAGCGTAATAGATTTAGTAACAGTAGGTAGCTAATGGATGTTAAATATGCAAACAAGTCTTTTTAGTGCTATTCGTTGAAATTGGTTAGTATTTTTGTTTAAAATTTTGATTATTATTATTTATTAAAAAAAAAAACAAGTGAAAGCAACGGGTTCCTTCTCGTTGTTCGTGTATCAGCGTTTTTATGTATGGAAAATACACTAGACTCGACGGACACAAGCGCATAGATATTATTGTAATATAAAAATCAAAATTTAAGAAAAGAAAATAAATTTCGAAATCGTTTCAGATTTTAAGGAGTTATAGATTAACATACGAAAAAAAAAACATATGCGACGAATTTGAACATCTTTTTTTTAAGTCGGTTAAAAAATTAATACTTATTTGTATGATTTTCTATGCCATTGATTGCTATGAATGAAAATTTGGTGAATTATTGAGAACTACCATGGGAAATGTACTGAAAATAAAAGATTAAGAATTCCCACGGGATACCAACGCCTCTGACGGGCCCCCTAGAAACAAGTAAAAGTTTCTTAACGTAAAATTACTTATGATGGACTATTTATGCTGAAAACAAGTGTTCCAGAAATTAAATAAAGAGCCAGTACCTAAACAAACGAACAACAAAACCACGGCTATTACAATCTACATATTATTATGCGATAGGGATATTCATGGATGCAAAATTAATATAGGTTAGCCATGCGTTTACAACGCCACTTTCCAAACAATAATGAAAGCAAACCGTAACTGCGCTGTAGCGGCCAATGCCGGCACATCGTTACAGAACAACTAGTTAACTAACTATCGGATTGTAATAGCTATCTATGGTCGTGTCGATTTGGGAGTTCCTTCAGCTAACGTTGATATCATTCTGTAATTTAATTAATGAAAATACGCTCAAAATACAAGTCAAAATATCTGAATTTGGAAAGGGCAGCAATAACATAGATAAATAAAAATGAAATAAGTAATTATAGTTAATGGAACCTAAAAAACAAGCTTTTGTATAAATATATTATACTTTGTATCAAATGAGCCCAAACTCGAGTGATTTACTTGTAGCCATTGAGGAGTTGCGATGTAAGCCTCCGGGCTCCATCATTAGATCAGCTTGGTAGTACCATAATATTGCATTGCAGTCACCGAACTTTGCGATGATTTTCTTCTAGTTGAGCTAGTGATAAATATGTAAGCTTTTTTTGAAAAACTTGACTTGGCCAGGACTTAAACCTAACTGTTTAACCACTGGGATATCACTGCTCACTTGATTTTAGTATGCACTGCAATGCAACAAATAAAACTAACATAGAAAAGAAACTACTAACCAGCACAAAAGCCCTGATAATCAAAATGTTACAGCACAACTGCTTTGAATAGAGAATTATCTTTTTACAATACAACTACGTTAAATTAGGACAAATGCGTAATGTCCACAGTACACGTGAGTTATTGATTAGTAGATAACCGTAAAATTGCGTAAGAGGACGAAATTTCATCAAGACCGAGATTTGTCAGCGCTGAGATTAGAGCTGTGTATGGAAACAAATACTTAATATTTTGAAACGGAGTTGACTGCCCTGTTGGCTCAGTAATAGCTTAACCTAACCACTCAGAGTTCGCGAGTGCGATCTCGCCCGGAACCAACATTACTGTGCAGTGTGCATAAACAACTTCGTTTTCATGTTCGTATGCTTATGTATTAAAGTATTTTAGGCAAAGTACATACGTATTTTAGGAACGAACGACTGTGTGTGAATTGTTACGCGATATTATTGTCTCAGCAGTAATGGTTATTATTTTTGGTAGTAGTAAGCAGGTTATGCGATTACCAAAAATGCAAGAAGTGATGAGAAGAGACTAAAATTAAATATTAATCTACTCGAAGCGAATTAAAGAACAATATCTGAGAAGGAGTAAAATTATTGGGAAATCGCGAGAACCAACACAGAAAAACTAAATTTAGAAAATATACACAATTTCGAAGTAAATAAAAATAATATTAGAGCTTTTTAAAGATTCGATTTATTTTATACTAGCGACCCGCCCCGGCTTCGCACGGGTACAATGCTAACACTAAAACCTTCCTCTTGAATCACTCTATCCATTAAAAAAAAACGCATCAAAATCCGTTGCGTAGTTTTAAAGATTTAAGCATACAAGCATTTTCGGACGGTTAAAGAGCCGGCCGAAAATCAGTGAGGCTCGGGTTCGAATCCTGGCATGTACCAATGAGTTTTTAAAACTTACGTACATATTTATCACTAGCTCGACGGTGAAGGAAAACATCGTGAGGAAACCCGCAGGTCTCAGAATTAAGTCTGAGACATGTGTAAATAGACCCGGTCCGGCGATGGGCTCACCACCTATCACGTTTAGGGGTCCAATGTATCTCGTGAAATGTGGGTATATCCAGTAATGGAATACCTCTGCCTACCCCCTCGGGGATGAAAGGCGTGAGATTATATTATTATATATATTATTAAGCATACAAAGGGACATAGGGATATAGGGACAGAGAAAGCGACTTTGTTTTATACTATGTAGTGATACGTGTTTAGCCGATAAAACTTTCGTCTTAAGTGAGTGGAGTGCGGTGATTCCTGTCCAAAGTTTAGCAAAGCGCGCGTTACAATACTTCCGGGTGCTGAAATGTCAAGAACTGAAAAGCTGCCTATCCTATTAATCGGTTAATCGAAAACTTCAAGATGTTTCAATGGTGTCAAAACTTTGCATGTGAATTACCAAAATAATAAAAAAACTTGGATGAAATTAGAAATAACCTCTATTGTCACTTCTACTAATATAGAACCCTCTGTAAATGAGACATATGTTATTTATACCTGGATATTATTATCTTAGCCACTGGTACCTGATTAAGTGAGAAAAAATTGCAGGTCCCTTAAATGTCCCATTTATCTAGGGGTCACTCACTGTACTTATGTCTATTTGTAAATGACTGTATGTATTCTAAACCCAGAAAAAACTTCACTTTGCATAAATAGCACAAAAAGCCAAGTTAGCATATTATATGTAATTACTAAATAATAATTTATGCAAAACTGAGAATTGTTGTAATATAAATTAATATAAGAGCTTTGGGCAGTGCTAATTAACATACGTACTAAGAGTGATAAGAAACTCGCCAGAATCTAACGATTTACCGTCGTATATTAGTTACGCAAAAGAATATAAAGTCTGATAAGAACATTAAACGCTTATTCGATACGAGCACATTACCTACCCACAGTAGGCACGGTGACTCCAAATTTTATTTTGCACGTTTAATTGCAATTTCATATTCAACGTCTTAAAAAACTAATTATGCAAATTGGTTCACACCGCAGTATGTGCCTTAATGTAAAAATACTTTTTACAGCTGTTAATTTAGGCACTTTAATTAATATAGCAACACCTTGTCGCCGAATAAGCCGATACCCATATTTACGGAAAAATAAGTCAACTATTTAATTTCAACTTAAATAAAATATTTGTTTTTTTTTTAAATGTTGACGTAATTCTTACAATTCTTGGAATTATCTTCTTCAGTTATTACTCCGCATTTAGTTTTAGTAATATTAAGTAGGTATGGTAAGCAAAGCCTTAGCCAATCTATCTTAAGTATAAAAAAATGCTTCAAGTAGCAGTGGAAGATTGGAGCACATTCATATTGGCTATTGGCTCTGGTGGACTTTCGTCAGGCTATTAGATCGCGATGGTCGAGTGGGTCGATCTCGGTAGATCGCAGAGATACGCCGCGAGCCGCCCGCTGAAACCCCCGTCGTCGCCGGCCCCGGCCCCTCTTCACCGACATTGCGATTCTTGCCACTTGGCACATCTTAAAGCGAGTGCCTCGAGTGGGTAATACATTTACCATTAAAAATCTGGATAAACCAGCGTTTTATTTCCTTTCAACGTTTTAAGTTGGTCTCTGTTTAATTCCGCGAGATTGTTAATTTATAATCTTAATTGAAATGAATGGTGTCGAAAGTGTTTTAATTAAATTTGAGCGCATTTAATCGTTGACTTAAGTAATCTGAGGCAATTAAAACTTTTGGTAAGGACATGAATCGTTAACCACTTTTAACATATCAAGTAATTGACGTTATTTGTGTCTTACCTACTGCCTTCAGAAAAACCTTTTTCGTTGCCTGCGAACGAAACCATTAGCTAGCAAACCAATATCTCAAGTTGCGCATCCCTTACAAAATATATAATAAACGTGGTCGCGCATTTCTCGTTCTTTTTTCGTCCTTCTGGGAATCTCCTTATTTTATCAGAGACGTTATTGACGTGCACTTAATAAGTCAATAAAATTGCAACAATTTATTTACAATAACAAAAATATAGTCAACGTTTGTTATCGGTACACTGTACAGCAAGGAATAGAATAATATAATACATCTCAGGTTTCAAAGAAAACGAATTCTAAATATACTAAACTAATTACAAAATCTACTGTAACTTTATTCCCAAATATACACGTTAAAAAGGTATGATTTATAAAGCCAGCCAAGTGCGAGTCTGAGAGCTATGGCGGTGACCTTAGTTCTTCGGCGGATTTCTTCGTTCCGGATTCTATCTCGCAAAGAAACTCCGAGCGTATCACGGTTCATAAGATACAGCCTGGTGACAGACTGACGGACAGCGAAGTCTTACTAATAGGGTCCCGTTTTACTCTTTGGGTAAGGAACCCTAAAAAGAGATCACAATAATGCCTGCCGCTTGCCGGCAGAGCTTTTATAATTTTTCAGTCCACCTGAGAATCTGAAACCGAATACTTAGCATTGCGCGGGAAATTCTCAGATAAGTAACTCCTTCGACTATGGTGGCTCGAGTTATGATTTGAAAGATTCAACCTCATCAATACCAGACTGGCCGTAATGTTATTTTTACAAGCTTTTATTTAATTTCACCTGTCCCGTTGTCTGTAAATTCTGTAATCAAATTTTGCAACTCAAATTTGACCCACTTCCCGGTTACCGATTGAGCTGAAATTTTGTATACATGTGTAAAGCGCGTGACAATGCAATATTATGATGACATGGTGCTGATCTGACGATGGAGCTGGAGGTGGCCATAGGAACATTGCAATTAATCGACACAACCGGATCGAGTTTGGGCTCGTTTGAATCGTCTTGACGAGTAGTTTGTCTTTCAATGGTAACCAGGGTCTGATGATGGAGCTGGATGGAAGGTGGTCATAGGAACTCTGTAATGAAACGAAGCAATCCAGTCGAGTCTCGGCTCATTTGATTCATCATGACAGTTACTTTGGTGCTAGATGGTAACCAGGGTCTGATGATGGAGCTGAAAGATAGCCATAGGAACTCAGTAAAAAAACTTTTTTAAAAACAAGCTTTTATTACATTGTGATGGAACATTAACATTTAGCATAATTACACCTTCAATATTTTTCTTTTGGAATCACAATAGAACACGCTTTTATTTATAAAAAAAATGATTGATTACTTATTTAATGATATTTTTCATATAAGGTTTAAATTATTATTTTTAAATTTTTAGTTCTTTTTACTGACAGAAATATAATAAAAGCTTGTTTTTAAAAAAGTTTTTTTTTTCTTTTAATTTTATGAGACGCCTATTTAATCGCGTGATAAATAAAAATTGTGAAAGAAAAGTTGCTCAGCTACATTGGGCGAAAATTTTACGTTCCAATTGTATAATGAAACATGCGAGATGACAATGCTATTTTCATGGACTTCTATAAAGCGATATTGTAAATCTTAGAACAAACCTACTAAACCTGTCATTTATTTAATGTGTCGTACAACAAGAAACATCTAAAGTTGCATAATAAATACAAGAACATTATATTTGTACATACTTGGTCGTTTACATACATTATTTAATTTAGCGGTTAATAAAAGTGACAACGGATTAAGACAGTTGTTCAAGCACCCAATTCAACAAGAATTTCGCAAAAGTAAATATACATAATTTGTAAAAAGCCGTGTTAAAGTGCCAATATAATATTAAATTACGTAAGCGCGTCTCAACAACATACCAAACAAGTTTACATCAAAGGAAGGTGGATTCGCCGCAAGTAAATACTACTGCCAGATGCAGTGAAACTACACTCTGGGGGAGTGGTGGGCGAGCAGGAAATAAAGAGCGTTAGGCCCCGTCATAAACATTTTAGGAGTTTTTTATGCTGCACGAGAATGCAAACGCGGCATTTATCTGCTCATCATATTACCAAAATTTTAAGATAATATCTACTATAACCAGCAACTCGTCGGTAGAGATAGGCTTCTATTTACATTTAGCCAATCTTCATGGACGAGTTTAGAGTGCCTTGTAATAATTAGACTATTGACATTTCTTAGTGTATTTTTTGTACCTACAGAAAATTAATAATTTTGATATAATTTTTAATACAATTAAGATAAACCTTCTATCGTTTTAGAAAATTTACCTACTCTCATATTATATTTTTAAATCCAAGTTACCCACTAGCAATGTTAAGTTAATGAATGTAAAAATGCATTTTCTTTACAGAAGGTTCCAATAACATTTTTTTTGACTGCTTTTTTTTTTTTGCTTTAAATGTAGATATATCCGATGTTTTTGCTAGGCACGTATTATTGATCATATTATATTTTAATGCTTGTTTCATTAAACTGAATTATTTTATTTTTTATCAGGAGCCCCGTGGAAATTAAAAGAATACCTTTTTTCAGTGGATGCCCAGGTATATCACATAAGGAGTCTACGTGCTAAACTTTTCTAGATTGCATAGTTTCAGAGATTACGTGATAACTGATAAGCCAGTGGTAATTCGGTTTTCTAATGTATATTTTGGTAACCAGATGTATTCAATTTGTTATAATAACCACCTTGAAATAAGTGGAAAGTATACTATGAAACAAACAAGGCAGGTTTCCATTCAAATAACATGCAAACAAATGTTGGTAGTAAAACAAAAGCCATTTTTCTATAATATACTTTGAGTAAATGCTGCTGTCGTGAGCCAGTCTAGTGCAACTTGCGCCGGGAGTGTAAAGGATTTTCTGAATTTTGTGCATTTGCATGTCTGCGCTCCCCTCTTGCTGCAGCGAAAAGTTAACCGCACGTTTTCGCTGTCTGAGTACACTTCTGAATTATTAAGATTTTCTATTACTTAGAGTGTGCTTAGATTAAACTACTCCCAGCTAGTTATTTCTCATTGAATAAGCAATCAGTATTATTCATATCATTTTGATTAGCAAGACCGGTCATTTGTTTGAAGGACATCCCATCCCACCAAGTCTGGCGAGGTGACCCGATAATTCGTGCAATTTGCTAACCGCGCCTACAATACTAACAAACAATAATAATGGGGACGCGACAGGTAACATATTTTTGTTATTGTTTGTGAAGGATTTTATTTTGAGATCAGATGATATCATCAGAGTTCGGCTAATAAATAATAAAACGAAATTAGATTTAATGGTTAATCTATGACAATATGATAAACTCTACTCTACTACCTTGTAATCTGTACAAATAGATAATGAATGAAAATACCTGATAAGTTACAATTTGTGTTTATCATAATGACAAGAAGTGATTTATGAATGATTGCACAATGTTACATACAACAGTTTATAAATTATTATAAATTTTATCACAAGTTTAATGATTAAGATATCCATCGCATTTATTTAATACCTAGTTATGAAGTCATACTTTTCTTGGAAATATATTTTTATTGGTCTTATTCTTAGCTATTATAATAAGAATCATATAATGTTATCGTAAGTTATTTATAGTTTGTGAGCTTAATAACAGATTGTAACTCTCAAAACTTTCGAAAGGAAGCTCACCTCTTGATATTGACAATATAGCAGTAAGGTGAAAACATTCAAAAGTCCCGAGACTAAGTGTAATAGGTACAAATAAATTAGAACGAGATTGTTTAAGTTTCCCAAGGTAAGTATTTATGTCACGGCGTGCCAACAACGAGCTCTAGGGGATAGTCGGGGATGGTAATGTTGGTGTCTAGGGGTTCGGATTCTCAACCGGTTCCCGGCGCGACTTTTCTTCTAAATCGATATTGATTTTGCTTTAACGATGAAATACTGCCCATTTTACATCCAGTTACATAGTGTGTTAGTAATATTTGTTTCGTTAAAACGCATTGATGGACCTGGACAACTTGAACTTAAATATGTAACAGTAACAACAATGTCTAAAAAATATATTTTATTAAATATTGCCAATGAAAATTGGATTTACATTAGATTATGTAAATTATGTCATATGTCATCAGTTCGATACAAAATGAAACCATAAACAACATTTAAAAATAAACAAAATAATTTCACGCCTTTTATCCCCGAGGGGGTAGGCAGAGGTATTCCATTTCTGGAAATACCTACTCTTCACGAGAATATTCGAACATTAAAACCTGATAGGTGGTGAGCCCATCGCCGTACCGGGTCTGTTACACATGCCTGATAATGAATTCTGAGACCTGCGGGTTTCCTCAGGATGTTTTCCTTCACCGTCGAGCTAGTGATTAACATATACGTAAATTTTTTGAAAAACTTATTGGTACATGCCAGGATTTGAACCCGTGCCTCACTGATTATCATCATGAGAAGCGCACTCTTTAACCGTAAGGCTATCACTGCTTAACAACAACAATATTATTATTATAAATTGACTTTATATGTATAAATAGAAGAAATTAATGAAGCACTCTGAAGATTTTATAATGAAATTTCATCATTATAAGTATTATTCAAAGTAATTTTAAATCTGCCTATGTATGTACATAGTTAAAAACAAAATCTATTCTTATGAAAAGAAATTATGGTGAACACGATATACTTGTATCTCTATACTTTTTAAACAAAACATGTTTTCTACGAACCTACCTGAAAAATGGCAGGTGCGGCGCGTGCAAAATCCAGCAATAATATTTTACGTTGCTAACATCACGCCACATTGAATATTCGCCGCTTATCAGGTAGAAGGGCCTTGTCAAACATTTTAAATTTGTTTCCAAGTATTTAATATGCTTTATTTATTTAATAAACAAAGTTTATCTTTTGCAACCGCATTTCGAAAGATTTACGATGTATTGATGTTACGGGAAAATAAAGGTTCCTTACGATAAGTCTAGTCTCAATCACATCCGATGCCTAATTTTAAAAGTAATAATGGTTAAGAGAAAATTGTTTGTGGGATAAATTCCTTGACTACAGAAGCGACGGGCGGTACGGAGAGTGCGGCGTGGGAAAATCGTAAGCTCCGTGATATTATTGTAATGTCCATCGCTGCACGGCTCAGGCGTCAGATGACATGGTCACGCTTCACTGAATTTGTACGGTACAATTTTTTTGTAGTTTCTTTTCTCATAGTAAGTAGGTAATTAGGATTTTAAATTTACCTAGAATTTGAATTAACCTAAGAATTTAACTGAAAATATGGCAAAAAAATATATTTATATATATAATTACGCAATAATAAATCAAATAATGTGTGTATATAATGTATTATGTATGTACTATATTCATGTAATTATAATATATGTATATATACAGTGGTGGTCAGATAATTAGAAACACTGCCAACGGTCCTTGACATTATGTAAGATACTTCTCCGCAATCGTTTTTATTTTGAAAATAAACAATAAATAGGACAACAATATGTTCAACGATTTATCATTGATTAGAAAAACAATATAAATTCCATTGCACAAGGGCAGTTTCAATATTACATTACGGACAAACATTTAAACCAATTTTAAGTTATAAACAATAATGGTCAACTAATTAGAAACAACAACAAAAAAGTATAAAATTTTTTTTTTTAAAGTATTAGTAATTAGTATTGTTATTTAAGAAATAGCTACTATCCCAAACCTATCAATAGTTATAATTAATATTAAGTGGAGTATCCCTTAATGCCAATAACAGCACTGCAACGACGTGGCATTTTGATTCAATCAATTTCGTAAAATTTTCTAGGGGGATTTAATTCCATGCTTCAAAAAATGCTTCATTTAGTTCGTTTTGACTGGTGTTACGTTTGTTTGAGACTTTCTTTTTAACAATAAACCAGAGATTTTCTATCGGGATTAAATCCGGACGATTTGCTGGCTAGTCTAAACTGGATATACGCTGTTTGCTAAGGAAACATTTGACGCTATTGGGCGTGTGTTTAAGGTCATTGTCATGCTGAAAGATCCAGGTTACAGGCAAATGATCGTCCGAGTATGGAATCATTGTGTGCTCTAAGATATTTTAGTATTGCCATTGATCCATTGTACCTTCAATCTTCCGAACGGGTCCAACTCCATATCCGGAAAAACACCCCCAAACTTTAATCTTACTGCCACCGTCCTTGACTATACTCCTTGTGTATTTATAATTAAAAGCATTGTTTACAGGACGTCTAACATAGCGCTTTGCGTCGGAATTTACCATATTTATTTTTGTTTCATCTAAAAATAACACTTTTTTCCATTCTTGTACCGTTCAATTAACATATTTTTTTAGCGAATAATAATCGCTTCTCTCGGTGCTGCTTGGTAAGAAGCGGTACCTTTCGAAAGATTCTATCAAACAATTTAGCTTCTACTAATCTTCGGCGTATCAATCTTGGCGAGATGTTTCTCGGGTCATCAGGCGAAAAAAGTTCATTTATAATCTGGTTGGAGCCTTTAATTGGGTCTTTTTTAGAAACACTAACAACAACTTATCTTCTCTGGGAAATGTTTTTCTTTGCCGCGCCTTTCTAAGAACATTTTTTCAACAGTTCCATGTGTTTTGTAATGATCAATTGCATTAAAAACTTTCTTTACAGAACAATTTAAGTGCTCAGCTATTCTTCTGTACGCCCACATATGATCTATACGTAAATAAACAATGATTTGCCTAGTTGACGCGACACATCTTTTTTTTTTGGCCCATTTTGAACAAAATAAAATTCAGATTAAATTTTGAATTGCCGCTACAATAATAGAAAAAGCCAAGAAAAAAATGTTATTCTCCAATTTCTAAAAAAAGAATGAGTTATGGATACTTTTTTTAAATGTTTCTAATTATGCGTCCAAGCGGCAAGTTACAGAAAATAAACTCCTACATGTGTAAGACTCATTTTGTAATTAAAAATAACATATGTTTTATATTTTATGCATTTAATGAGTTTTTTATTTGAGTGGTTATATTATTGCATAATTATTAATTATTGAATGTGTATATTTTTTACGAACATTTGTACGTTGAAGTTATACTTTCCTTATTCATAAGAAGTGTTTCTAATTATCTGACCACCACTGTATATATTTACTTTATGTATGTAGTTACTGTGTATTTTATTTTTTATATATTTATAGGAAACGGTTTATGTATGTAAGTACCTTAATCCATTGTTAACTTTAGTGCACCACCTACCTTCATCTGTTTATCTCAGTTACATCCATCCTAAGGTTGTCTGGAAGAAATCGCTTAAAGCGATAAGACCGCCCATTATACTTTTTTGTATCACTATGTCACTTGTTGCATATTTTTTTATTGGTGTACAATAAAGAGTTGTTACTTACTTACTTACGCAAAGATAAAATAGATAATAGTAATTGGAATAAACATTGCAGGAAGAGCTATTACAGTATCGGCATTCCATTCAATTAAATTAGAGCGCTGATTCCTTGTTAATGTGCACACGTGTGACATCTACACGTAATGTCATGTTTTTATTACGTAATAAAACCATAACGCTTCGACACACGCATAATTATATTGTTTAACTTAAATTAAGATTATAAAGTAAACTCTTTATGTAATTGTATGTTGTCCAAAATAAATAAATAAACTTTGGTTCTACTTCTACTTGTTTCAGAGTAGAAAATTAACTTAAGTCATTGTAACCAGAAATTGCATAAGCGTTGCACACCGCAACGCATGTGGTGAATTAAATAGGAGCAAAGGAACCTGTTCACTGTTCAGTGCCTATAATATACACGCGCGCCGCTCCAACGAGCCACAAACGGCAAGCCCGTCGCCATAATTTAAAACGATAGCGCGGAATGTAGTTTTATTGTGCACATACGATACTTCAACATACAGAACATATTGCCATTCGAGGACGGCGCGATAAATGAGCACAAACGAGCGAAAGCCACTTAGACCAAATTTACACTTAGTGGGAGACCGCGGCTGCACCGAGCGAGAGTCGTGCCCGGCGCTCCGAGTGCGCGCCTGTCGTCAGCTGCTCACTTCAACTTCATAACACAGGGGTCAACTACATATTACGTAACGTTTGGATCTTCCTCTCGCCAATATTAAATATCGGTGCTAAATATTATTCCATCTGCATGCATATAATATAAGTTACAAAAATAGCTTACAAAGCTCCGAAAAAAGATAATTATATATATAATTAAAAATACATCAATTCATTTGATGTTACTTTCACTTATGCTTGATTATGAAACAAGGTTGGTCTCAGTAAACATGAAAACATATTTCATATACAAATTGATTATAACAAATGTAATATTTAGGTAATTTCTCATAGTTATGTTTTTTAAAGTTTCAACAACCTAGGTATCAGAGGCTTTATTATACATATTATTCATTTTATTTGGATAACCATCAAGGCACTTATTCCACACCATCAAGAATCACAAGCAAGAGTCACAAACATTTTATTTTTAGTATTATGTCACTTACAGTATGTAAATTTTATAATTTTAGATTACTACCTAATTAATAATGAGCTTTGTTAACTTTTGATAACTTCAATTGAAAATACACCAAAAGAAGGAGGTTATCAACTCGACTGTGTTTTTCTGTTTGTTACCTCAGGCCTCAGAACTTTCGACTGGGTGAACCGATTTTGATGATTCTTTTTGTATTTAAATACTGAGTGTTTGGTCAAGTTCTGACAATGGCATCCATGAGAAAACCATTAAGTTAAAGCCGTTTTTTTACTCGTTAGAGTTCTGTTATTGAGTCTGTTCTGCAGGTCATTGACTTCATAGATAAAAAAACTTTAGGTTCAGTGTAGCTTCATTGCCTATGCATTAAAAATATTTGAAGACTAACATGACAAATTCCAAAAAAAATATATACCATAAATTTATAATTATTATTATTATAACTATCCATTAAGGAAGTACTTGTGTGGTGTGTACTAGCGCTACTGCAATTTCTTTTTGGATATTATAGTCAGTCTAAAACTTACAAAATAAGTAGGTACCTAGTACCTAGTTATTGCTAATCAAGTAGAAGTAGTCACTGTTATCATTTTAAATGTCTACCATGGAATACAATGGTTCGCTATTCCCTCCTATGCTCTGATCAATACATTTTTATGCCAGGTAAGAGAATATGTATTTAAGTTGATAAGTTTTCAAGTATTATGATAGAATAGAAAAGAAACAATTTATTTGCTTGGCCAATAGGATGATGTTGGAACATTTTAAAATACAAAATAAGCCAGCCTAGTAACAATTATGTTAGATAATAGCTTATAATAAATTGTTATCGTGTGCCAGCGGGAACTTGCTGCTTAATCATATAAAACCAAAATATCTGCATGGCAAATATTTTAATGTCCTTTGTTGTTTAAAAGTTGTTCTATTAATAAGGTGGTCATTCAGGGCTCATGTTCGTTATCGTTATAGTACTTTTACAGTAAGTGTTTTCTGAATGTTATTATAATAGATTTGTGTGAGAGAAAGTGGAATGTCGGCTGATTACGATATAAAATTTTATTTTTGACATCGGCGTTTACTTTATTTGTATTTAGTTATAAAGTGGTTGATATTTTTCTTCTGAATTATTACAGACTGGTGTTTATTATAGTATGGGGTTGATTTTGACTTAGTCTAAGCATATAAATATTTTTTAATTGCTTCGTTGTAACATCAAGAGTTTCCACTGATCCCAAGTAATTTTACACTCAGGGTTCATTCAATAGGTCAATGCACTTCCGAGGCGACGAACAAACCGATTACGATGCGCCGTTTTTATATTTTATATTGGGGATACCATTAATAAGAAAATGTAGGTATATCCCGATATTATATTTAAGTCACCACAACATAGATTAACATATCACAATGTTTAGATGTTTCTAAATTTATTTACAGTGAGAATTTTATGAGGAGAGGTAGTATCTTTTATTAGCAAATACTTTATTTGACCTGAAGAATTTGTGATGTTTATTGGGAAAGCTGTTTTGTAAATATAAACATTTTTTTTGGAAATAAAATAGGTACTAAAAGGTGATGGTGGTGATGACATAGGATAATGGATAAGTCTTTTCTATTGTTGAGAAGTATGATGTGTGTGAGGTTGTAAAGGATTTGTCCAAGCCGCCAGCGGCGAACAGGGTCTGCACTCACCTCGAGGTCCTCGTAGGTGCGGAATGCCATGATAGCGAATCCGTCGATGATTTCCTCCTCCCCGAGCGGCTCCTTGGACTTTTTCCTGCGGGCCGGAGGACGAGGCGGCTTCTCCCGCGCCGGCGACTCGTCCTCGCCGCTGTCCCCATCCTTCACTTTACTCTCTCGCTGTGCTTGCATGCGCTGTGCCCGCTCCCTTCGCCTATTTCTTTGATTGCGCTGCTTCACTTCTGTTTCCATCGTTCGCACATTATTCAAATCACCCGACCACCGTGCTGCACTACACTAAAGTCCGCACTACACTTTTATCACACATGGTTATCCTTCGTTCCTATGCCGTGTTATTCGACATTACCAATCTTGCACTCAGAAAAAGACACTGGCCGTTTCCAATGGCGGATCGTACACCGTTGCCGCATTGCAAGTAAAATGGCCGCGTAGCACTCGACGGGCTGTCTTCTTTCACATTCACGTAAATGGAGGCATTATTCCTCTTAAACTAAGTTATACTACAATATTATTTAACAAGAACTAAGACAATAACACGATAAATTAAATTTATACATTATTCTCTGTGTTCAGAATCAGTCAATAGTCAATACAATGAAAGGTGTTGCACGACGCCAACGCTACGGTGCGGTCGCGATGGTGAACTAAAGCAATAGTACCAACACAACGTCACGAACATTCCGCGATATGGGGCGTCATTCGGCAATGTGGCGATCGGAGTTCCTCCTCTAACCAATGTGTTTATCCCTTTCTACGTCGTAAAATATAAACTATAATATTGGTTGCAGTTTTGAGACATTTATTGTGAGTATGTACATAACATTTAATACATAAAGCTAAAAAAAACGTTCTGTAAATGAATATTATACTAAATTAGTTGAATGTGAAAATAAAATGTTTTTTATTTTATTCAGGCTGTCTAATAGAAATAAAATGACAATGGCATTTAATCTGTAATGTTGGCACAATTAAAATTTTGCTCTGTGTTTTATCGTGTTTCCAACTATAGCACAGAGTCGTTGTTTTCGTGTATTTGCCACATTGAAATGTACATGGCAAAGCGACACAGTGCCATCTATTTTATACTTATTGTAAACACTATTATGAAGTTCGTGCGCTTTAATGTACTGACGTATGATATAATGATGCGTTCACAATTTAACTTCCCTGTGTATAATTCTGAACTTTTTAGTGTTTTTTCCCTGGTTTTGTTTTCCACCGTTATTTTGTTATTATTATTAGCGTTTTTTAACCTGACTAGAGGCGACGCTAAGTCCATCGGAACTATACTTAAAAATTTATCTTCTCTCTATAATTATTATATAAAAATTATTCCGCCTTAAAAAATAAATGATATTTATTTATTGTATGTAGTTCCAAAAGATACTACAGACTAAACAATACATCGCACATAATATTATATACTTACCGTAGCCTCTGTTCTTTATGTATGTGATTAAATTTTAATGAAGTACTTTATAGATAAATTACATTGAAGTACCTACATTAAAACCACAGACTATAGTAAATATGAGCTTATTTATTTACTGTGTTCATAAAACCATGTAGGTATACGAGTAGTACGCGCATGCACAAAAATGGTCTCTGACAGGAATCGGACCCGCGACCTTTGACTCAGCGGGCAAGCAAGGCCACTGCTAGGAATAACTAATATTATGCCAATAATAATTAATTTTATTAATATTTTATTTGTAATTTTAATATTGTATTTATTATTTGTAAGATGATATTAATTTTTGGAAAGTGATATGTTTTCTAAAGATGTGGATAAATAAATACACTTTACGCCTTTTACCTATCCCCGAGGGGGTAGGCAGAGGTATTCCGTTTCAGATGAGATTTAGATAAATGTACAGTAGATACCTAGGTAGGTACTTACGTACCTACTAATCATCTGGTTATAATGATGATAATAATAATCATTTATTTCCAAAACTACAGGAATATAAAGTAAACAAGAAAGATTTTACAAAATAAACCGTTACTCCTAAACTAAGTAGGAGGCAACGATCACAATGTATATGTCGTGCCCAGATCATTGAATTGAACATTTCATCAAATAGGTAGTCGACCATTTCATGAAATGGTTGAATACAATTTCATGAAATAGTCTAACATAACCTAACCGAATCATGAAGTGATCAATTCTATGATCTGGCTGGGTACAACATATACAATGTAATCGGGTAACCTTAACTTTCGGTTATAGGTAGGATTTAGGAAGGTAGGTAATAATCGTTCAATAAATAGCAACATACATATTTGCTACTTTGGATTGAAATAGAACTAGGTAGTATTTAGTTAGTGTCAATTCATAATTTTCATTGTCACCTGGATTCACTACATCACAATCAAAGTCGTACTTTAACTACTTTCATATTAGTAGGTTGGTTTATCCTACTAATAGTACGAGATCCGGCCGCAAAAAAGTGTAGGGATCGAGTTTAAGCTACAAACCAAATTTTAACGCATATTTATGATCAGGAGAATATATATCTATAAGGGTGCCCCTATCGAAATATGGCCACAATCTTTATGTATTTTGCCCCTTTGTGTATATTGCCGCTTTATGTATAAAGATTTTGAAAAATCAGCTGATTTTTCATGATTTTTCAGAGTTTTTATGCATATTGCCGGGAAGTGGACGGTACTTTATGTAAAAAAACAAGCGAATGAAATTTCGTCCCATAAATCAAGATTTTTTCTTAAGGCTATATCCTACTAATATTATAAACGCGAAAGTTTGTTTGGATGGATGTCTGGATGTATGGATGGATGTTTGTTCCTCTTTCACGCAAAAACTACCGAACGGATTTTGATGAAACTTTACAGTTATATAGCTTATACATCAGAATAACACATAGGCTGTATTTTATCCCCGTATTCCCACGAGAACGGGAACTACGCGGGTGAAACCGCGGGGTGCTGCTAGTAATATCATAAACGCGAAAGTTTGTATGTATGGATGTTTGTTCCTCTTTCACGCAAAAACTACTAAACGGATTTTGATGAAACTTTACAGTTATATAGATTATACATCAGAATAACACATAGGCTATATAATATCCCCGCATTCCCACGGGAACGGGTCTAATATAAATTCTCGAAAACTTGTACTCATACCTACATAATTATTTTAATGTAAATAATATTCCCATTGCAAAATAATACTTAAACAAGCTGATCTTTGTATATATGCCAAAGTTCGTTATCATAACGAATGAATCTATCTCATGAATATGTATAATTTATCTAAAGGTATGTAGCTTTTATAATTTCAGTTGTGTGCGCGTCTTTAGTGCAGAAGCTCGCGTTTTCTCTATGAAATAATTAATGTAAGTATTTTAAAATAAGAGGTGACGTAATTAATCAAATTGATAATAAATTATAGGTACCACACCTGCTTCTAAGTTGATAAGCTCTGTACGTGTTTAGCTACAGTTTTATATCTACATCAAAAGGTATTAATGGATTTCTTGTAAATACTAACATACCTGAGTAAATATTTTTTGGTGGTAACGTAAATAATGTGAGCGAGCAGTGAGGCCAGTGAGTGATGTGATATTTTTCCTCGTCAGACAATAGGTCAGATACATCATACAATATTTATATATCCATGGCAGTGTACGAATTGTTTGAAAGGCGATATGCAATGTTTTTTATTATTCTGACTATTATAGATTAACTTTATATTATAAAAAAATCAATGTATGTATTGTTACGTACCTATTACGAATATACTTTTTCCCTCCATGAAATCAATGTGACTAAACTATGTACTTACATAGGTAGGTACATCTAAAATTCCAAAATAGGTAATAATCGTGCAATTAATTTATTATATTGGCATACTGAACTTAAATAATAATTAGAAAGTTAAAAAGATTTATGTACTTTTTAAGTGCTACTCTACAACGTTAGGACCACCGGCGGACTTCGTTTGTTTGTTTTCTTATAATTTTTTACCGTTTGTACAGCCATAATGCCGCGCACACACGAAGGGGTGGCGAAACGTACCTCGGTGAAGTGATTTTATATTTTATTTTTTTACTAACAGCCGGCAACGAGCGCACAGCTCCCCTTCTTCAATGTGAATTATAAGAACGTGTTAAGTTTTTTTTATATAAAAAAACGATTATTCATAGATTTTTTAGTTTTATTACCTACCTATTTCATTATTTGGCTAATTTATACAGTAGGATATAGTTAGGTGCTTACATTATAAATACATGATAATGTGATAATTGGCGACTCTTATTGTAGTGCTGTAGATAAGTGTTTATACGTAAGTATATTAGGTACCTACGAACCTAATATTGATAGGATATTATAATTATTATTTTCAGAACAAAAGATTGTAGGCGTACCTACCTGGTTACGTACACTAACTATATTATAGTAGGTACATTCTGGTACATATTATTATATCAAGGTTACGTAGGTCATCCAATAAATGTAACAATTACAATCTAGAATTATAAATAATACTCATATTTTCGGTAGGTTATAGGTATCGACGTATCTAGTGTGCTAATAACTAATATTATTAAAATATACCTCTTGATTATCAATATTTAGCGTAGGTATGTAGGTATTAACGAATAAACCGCAACCTATGACCGCAACGCAACAAAAATTTCAATTAAGTACCTATCTTGCTATTAGTAACTCCCGACGATTATACGTAGTTTCAACTTTTGTTCGCTACCTACTAATGTAAATTATTGAAATGTTTACAGATTTTTCAAAATGACTGGTAAGAATAACAATCGCGCTGTCATAGCAACGGCTATCCTCGGAATTTTGGTGTCCACGTATGCTTTGTACGTGGAGCTGAGTGTAGAGGCACACGGCGCGGACTATGAAGCCATGTGTGATATTTCCGAGCACGTTAAGTGCTCTAGGGTGTTGACGTCCAAGTAAGTTATAATTTTCTATCACACTGTGGTTCATTAAATATACAACAATTTAAGTACCTATTTAATTGTTTCAAATCGCCAAAGTTATAGGTAACATAAGGTAATGTAATGGGCGGGGATAAGACAGCATAATGTAGGTACTTACCTAGTGGCACTTATTGCATAAATATTACCTATCTATCTACTTAATATATATTGCGCCGACCTCAATGAATAGGGAATTAAATAATCTGTAGTCTGTTGAGTGAGACTTAGAATAATAAAAACATAATTTTCTTAATTTGTTTTGTTTTAGATATGCGAAAGGATTTGGATTGCTCCCGAAGGATTACCAAATACCGAATCCTATTTACGGATTGTGTTTCTATTGCCTTATAATATTTTTAAGTACGTATAACCTTACCATATTATACATATTTTTAAATAAGTATCAATTGCAAGCAACCCCAGTGTTTGTGCAAACGGTCAACGAACGCACGAGCTAAACAATAAAGAACTACTTACCTACCAAACCATTTAAATAAAATTAAAATAAAGTAAGCCACATAAATATTAAATGTCGCCGGCTTATAAACATAAAAAATAATCAGTTAATGAATTGAACATAGTTTGCCCGGCCCGGTCAAAATTCAATATGGAAGGTCTACTAGTGTCCAAAATTATTGTAGCGAAAGGAACTTATTCAGGAACTGTGGTAATTTCAGAAAATAAAGTAAATCACAACTCAATCATAATACGACGGCAATCGTTGCATTACGCGACGTCGCGGGAGAGCAATTCGCACATCATCACCGGTCGTGGTTGCCCGTCGTGACTGCGCCGAGAAAAATTATTGCGAAACCCGGAGCTCTACGCTTATTTGGTAGCTCACGAGCTGTGAATAACTGTTATCGTAATAGGCTTACATTTGTAGCCACTAGCAATGGGAAGTTAATGTTTCGCAGGAGATTCACACGTTGCTGTTTTATGTTGTTTAGTTGGATAGCAGCTGGTAGGTACGTAAGCAGTTAGCATCGGATGTTCTTCACATATTCGGGGTTCTAGACAATTGTTTTTGTTGTTGCAAAGTGGTTGGTGACGGATAGACAGACTTGAAGAGAGCTGTACTTACCTAAGTCGCACACTTAGCCTATGTTGAACAAAATTAGGTCCATATCCAGTCAATCATTTTTCACCCACGACGAGCGCTCAAGGACAATAGAAAATAATATTTATTTATATTAATGTTTACGTGTAGTTTATTACTATATATGTATAGTATGTTACATTATTATATTATGTACCTACCTACAGAATAGAAATAATTATAATAGAATAAATAGATATAATAATTATAGATGTTACAAGTAAAATATTGCATCCAGTGCGTCTTGGCGAGGCACAGTGCCCTGTACAGCAGATTTGACTATTTACTCTCGAGACTAAATAATAAAAACACAGCGGCAACATTCTCCCCCACTAGATAATCGAATCCTATTGTGTCTGCTAACCGTAAGATGACGGGATATTAAAAAAAATGTCTTCTTTTATGCTTATAGCCTAAATAATATGCACCTACTACTTCAAAGACAAATTTAAATTTCCGTAACCATGGTATAGGTAGGTATACATACCTACTTAGATAGACACGATCCTTAGTTATACCTATATGTAGATACCTTCCTGTACTATGCATAATACCTAACGAAAGCTGTATTAATATGCCAATAAACATTCTGGATTATGCTTGTGGTACATAAATTTGAAGGGTTTGCGTGAGCCTTTATTGCTGTGCTAAAATGTTAATTCCATAAAACGTGGTCGTAAACACTCATTGTTATTTGATTTAAACATTGAAATAAACCCGCAGCGTTTGAATGTTGCGGTTAGAAATTATAATGCTGTGATTGCGATTTCATGTTAGTACCAGCATTTCCATAATATATATATATATAACGCCTTTTATCCCCGAGGGGGTAGGCAGAGGTATTCCATTACTGGATATACCCACATTTCACGAGAATCATTGGACCCCTAAACGTGATAGGTGGTGAGCCCATCGCCGGACCGGGTCTATTTACACATGTCTCAGAATTAATTCTGGGACCTGCGGGTTTCCTCACGATTTCATTTCCATAATCGTCATCTTAATTTAGTTTTTATTTTTCAGCGACCTTCGATCAATCAAGAATTGTGAAAGTTCAGCTGACCCTCGTAGTGCTTTCGGACCTGTGCTCCGTGTATCTCGCGTATATACTAGCGTTCGTACTCTATGATTTCTGCGTAGTCTGCGTATCCACTTACGTCGTTAACGCAATTCTGACTATGTTGGTATACAAGAAAATGAAACTATTGAGTGAAAAAAGGAAGTAAAATTAAGATTTATGTATCTCAATCACGTTACTGGGTTTTGGATTATGTACTAAACATAACATAACGTTTATTTACATAATTATATATCTGACTAATTGATTTTTTTCCAATGTATGTTGCATTTTTTGTGATGTTCTATTCCATAGCTTACTTTGATAAATAAATTGACTTTATTTTTCTTATCTATTATGTATTTAATGAATAATGATGTTAAGAAATAAATTGAATTATTTTTAAGAAAAGCTGCTATCTGTACCCCGCGATGTCACCCTTTGCCACTGGAACGTTACTCCAAAAAAAAGTATTTTTTTCGATGGTGATAGAATTAGAAAAAGAAAAACAAACTTATCTAAAAAAACGGAATTTTTTTTTAAAAATTGGTTGTAATGGAGCCCCCTTAAATATTTATTTTGTTATAGCGGCAACAGCAATACTTTCATCATCTGTGATTTCTCTGAACATTTCAACTGTCTAACTATCACAGTTCATGAGATACCGCCTGGTGACAGACGGACGGACAGCTTAGTCTTAGTAATTGGGTCCCGTTTTACTCTTTGGGTACGGAACCTTAAAAACTAATCTTTATATTTATGTAGATTAAAAACTAGGCGCTGCCATCTATTAGTAAGTAAAAAATATACTGACATCTAGCGTTCAGTAGAGGAATTACAAAACATCTTGTGGTGTACCCTGCCATCTGTTAGCAAATTATTATGGAATAAGTTAAACGAAAATGCATATGGGTGGCGCTGCTTAAGTGTTTCTCTTTTCATTATTTTTTTATAAATTGTACCACAAGGTAGTATTATTATGTATTTATAAAAAACAGTACATATACTGTTAAATATTTATTTATCCTTAAACTACCATTTTACCAAAGTCGAATTACCATAGAAACTGTGATTACGAGTCATAGTTTTCTCTCTTATTGAATTAATCCGTTTCATCCATGTAGTTAGATAGATACACACCCAACATAAAAAATATATCAGTTAGGTATTTAATACTAAACTATAGTCAGATCCTGTACCATAAACACCCAGACACGAAACGAATTCCAGACTTGCGGCGAGAAGCCGGAACTAAGAGTAAGTAAATAATTAACAAGAAAATATATTTGTATTGAAATATAGGTAGGTTCCTACTTCAAAATTTCTTTATTTATTTTTTATATTTTTTGACTTATTAGTGAAAAAAATATTTTGAAAGAATATGACAGTTGATATGTTAGCAACATTTTATTGAGCGACTGCAACGCTCTGCACCAATCGAAGTTCAGTGGTGGACCAAACTCACAGACTACCTACACCACTTATAATAAAGAGGAAAGATTTGTATTTTGGTGTTTTTGTTTGTTTGTAACAAATAAACTCAAAAACTGCTAGACCGATGATAATGATTCTTACACCTATTCATAGCTACATTAACATTGAGTAACAAAGTTTATATTTTATTAGCGTACTTATTCCTCCGGGAACGGGCACTAAGCGGGTGACACTACGCAGAACAGCTAGTCTATTATACTTACATACCTACCTACCATAGGTTTTGTGACAATCTTTTCCTTGTGAAGTTTACTGACGTCTTGTTAAGAACGTGATGGCTATATCTGCGCAAACGCCCACGCAAATCATCCTGTCGATCCTTCTTTGTTTGATCACCAGTCGCGATTGCAGTTTGACAGTCTGTACGTGTAGACGCTACTTTAAAACCAGTAAACAAAGCACAATTTTTGGTAGTTCCAAATTGACTTAGGAAAAGAATTCCCAATTCTTTTCCTAAGTCAATTTTTGGAAATGAAAAAGAAAATTTAGAGAATGTACAAATTGCAAAGTAGAATAAATATTTGATAAGTGTGTCGTAGGTATCTGAACAAATCTGGAAATCCTACTGATTCAGAATGCTGCCATATCAAGATTTTTTAACAAACCTATAATTTATTGCACAAATAAGCATAGGTATATTCACAATACCTGTTACCTAATGTAAATACTCAAGTCGATCTCTCGGACAATATGTTAGCGAACTATCTGATACAGCTGTCGCTCCTGACAGATGGACCGAAAGCTGATTAAGAGCTACCGATACTCGGTAGGCGATCCACAGTGAATACCACTGTCATTCAAGTTAGAATGATCAAGCATTTTAAAGGGTATCGGACTTTACTCTTTTGTTTGCTGCATCCACAGAGCGAAGTACATAAAAAAGAAAGATATTTTACATACCTACGCATAAAGCCATGGGCAGGAATTACCTAATGGTGTCTTTTACTGATCAGCGGGCGCATTCACGGAGATTCGACACCGTTCCCGTTCGATTCAGATCAAGTGAGAAATGTTCCGAAGTAGAATCTATCGAAAATTTTCGACTGCTTTCAGAGACTGAAATAGCTATTGTGTAAGTTTCCGACCGTAACGGAAATTTCGAATCCTTATGTCAAATATGACATTGGTTTTCGATACCGATATCTGTGAATAGCCTATCTCGAAAACGTTCGACAGATTTCCGAGTCGAATATCGAGCTAATGAATTTTTTAATAACTTATTGATGTACTCGTATATGTAACAATGTCCAGATTAGGCGATAAAAATATATCTACTGGTGAAAAGTGGGTCAAATCAAATCAAAATTCATTTATTTCAGTATTTATACAAAATACACTTTGAAACGTCAATAACAAGGCACACTAAACTCGTCCATGAAGATTGGCTAAATGTAAACAGCAGCTTATCTCCACCGACGAGTTGCTGGTTCCAAATGCAGTAACCCGAGAAGAGCCAGCAAGAAACTCAAGGGCAGCTCTTTTTAATCTCATGTTTTACTAGTAAGTACCTATTTCCATGAGAATATTATATATTTCTTAAATTACTTATTCCTTGTTATTTCACAGATAAAGTAGATTGTAGCGATTGCATTTTTTTCCATTTAAAAATTTTCTTGGTAAGACACGCCCACACTTTCTTGTATGAAGTAGATATTACCTTTGAACGGTTATGACAACAAGTACTCGATGAACTAAGAATACTTGATTCCCAAACTAATTTGCTAAATATCCTACTAAGTATAGACAGTTACAGTTCCGAAATTTCACTCTTCATCGGGTTATCTAATGTCATCTTCTTCTTCTTTATGATCCTAAGTCCCCTAGATGGGGCAGAGGGCATCAACAGTGACTCGCCATCCCGTTCGGTCTTGAGCTTCGCGCTTGATTTCACTCCAAGTCTTGCCGATCTTCTTCGCTTCATCTAGCACAGTGCGCCGCCAGGTTTGTTTGGGACGGCCCCGCTTTCGCTTTCCTTGAGGGTTCCATCCAACTAATGTCATAGAATAAAGAATAGTACTAACCTACTTATCTTGTTTGGTCGTTTTTATATATTTTTTTATTTTGATTATTTAAATAAATGTCGTAGTTATGTTGTGAATCATAGCCAGGATAAGCAAGAATTACAAATGTAATGTCAGTAAAACGAGAGAAAAATAAATTTAAAATATAATACGTAGGTACTTACGTACTTGATATATCAGTGAGAAATTTTTGTTATGCATCGCTTTCGGCCGTAAACTTTGCACCGCTCGCTGTGGGAGACGCGACGGTGACACGATGATAATACATCATAATTGTCTATACAAATATAAAACTACGTCATTTATGTAACACATGTATTGTGTAATTTATTGTCTTGTATAATGATTTTTTTATCTGAATTGTTTTAGTGTTAAAAAGAGACAAAGTCAAACAGTACGATGAAGTATTGATAAAACAAAAGTAGGTGCTACAGACAATTTACTTGAAGATTTTTAATTGTAAATATAATTATAATTATATATTTTATTTATTTAAACCTTGACCACTTATTTTCAAACGTCCAACGTTAAAATTAAACAGGGTACTTTAAATATTTTCATGATCAAAGTACATTTACATTATCGTTTGAAATAATAACAGGTAAAATATTTACAGTCTTATTTATTCCAATTTCTAAATGAAATTAACGTTTAATTAGCTTCTAAGATAACATTAATATGAATCATGTGGATATTTTTCAGATATTTTTTGTAACACAGATACCTGTTCTCGAATTTGCACACAAAGCTTGCCCACGCGCAGTAAACTACACTAGGGCTGGTCTACACGAATGGAAATCATATTTCCTCAAGTTTATTTAATAGGTATTCCGCTTGTCAAAGAGCTGTCATAAATGTTTGTCACTTTAAAGTTTAGTACTATTATTATTATCATTCATACAGGGTCTTTTTGTCTTAACAGGGCTCGAAGTCTGTCACAGTTATTTGAGCAGTGTGCTGCAGAACTCCTCTTTAGGGTGCTAAACTACCGATAAATACACAACCCTCAGATACGAATTCAAGAGTTAAAAATTTATCGCCATCTCGTGACGTAAAATGTTCGATGCTATCTCGTAAGTGTAGACGCATGCTTATAATATTATCTACGACGTGGCTGGCCTACGCTGAAGCGCCATTTTTGGACGCACGCGCCATTGACCTTAGCTTGGCGGCGGCGGCTGCCGTCTGCAGAATGATGTTTCCTAATAAAGACACGCCTGTGATAACTTAATCATGTGAGCACCAAGGCAAACTACCAAAAATGCTTTTAAGAAACATCGGCGATATTGGAATTCATCATGTTTATAACCCTCCCTATATTAAAATGTTAGTATTTGTGACCGAGCTCTAGCTAGACGGATCGTGGTATTTCGCGCCTATCGAAATCGTTACAGCCGTCTCCGAGAACGCGATTACAATGTCAATCAAATTGAAAACAAAGAAAGAAGCAACGAATAATTTATATTTAAATTTAAAGAAAATAAATATTAATAAAATGTTTATTTCTCACCACAAGTCCACATATAAAATACAAGAAAATTAAATAAGCCATTGTTTAATCTATTTGGAATGTGGATCGCTGGTGACTGTGGTAGGTAATAAAACCTTTTTTTATATTCCCTATATCTCATTAAATAAAGTATCTGTTAAAGGGTCTAGATTTAAACAGATAAACACCTTCTTACGGTTCGATCTAAAAGGTATACTAATATTTGCATTGTGGGCGACCTGCAGGCCTTGTATAGAGAAGTAGGCCGATCGGCATTTTAGTAATACGACTTTTGGTATGTCTACGAGTATAACACCATCAAGTTGGCAGCACCTTTGGAAACACTGTCGATATAATATTTTACATATTTTCTGATGAACATGACGTGATGACATGATTAAGGCTAAATTATTAAAACTAACGTTTATTTGTCAATAGGCATAAATATATTTCTACAGAGTAAAACAAATAACATTATAATGAACCTAAAACTAAAAACCTTAAAGAATATAATATAACGACCAAAATATTATTAAAAGGTCCCTTTAGGCAAGGTTCCGAACATCTTTTCTCACGTCACGGCACCCGGTAAACACTTTTTTATATTTAAAACTATGTAGCCTATTGTTGGGCTACGTCAATATTTTCGCACAAGCATTTTTAAAAGTAAGTTTGCTCTTTCACGCAAAAACTACTTTCATTAACGGATCTTGATTAAACTTGAGAATAATAGAGTTTATACATTAGAACACCACATTAGGCTACTTTGTATCCCGGTATGCGGGCTAAGTCGAAAAAAGTTATTCTATCGAGGCATCTGTAATTCACAAATTCTGTATTAATGCCTAAAACGAATTCACATAGATGCTAAGTGTATGACAGAACTACATAAAAATATAGTTCTATAGTCATTTAAGGGACTGACATGTTGGCGTAGTTTTCTTGGAGAATTTTAGTAAGTAGTACGCAAACAATCTTTAAAGCTTTGACTGAAACAGGATTTCAATGAAACAGGCTTTGAATGATACTCTAAGTTTTGAGCCGTATTTCTAATTTAGTATAGTAGTGGACAAATTTATACCAGTTTTTCTCATCTAACAATAGGTGTGTCCTGGAAACGGTAAACTATAACAATCTAGCCGTAACATGTAATATGAAACTAGTTTAAAAGGTACAACAGGGCAAGACCATTGGCAGAAAGGTTAAAGGCATATGCCTATACCTCCTAAATCAAGTGTACTTATTGAAAGTCGTTAAGTTAAAACCTCTCCGCAGTTCAAAATTTTAATTGCATTTGTGCGGAATAGATTACAGATATAAAATTCAGTTACAAAATTTCAGATATTCAATTATACCTCTTCACGAAATTTTGTAAGCTTTTTATAATATTACAGAATTCCTTTTATAGTACGGCAGCATGTATAGTCAATTTCGTTGGCAGACTAATCTATGTTGTGTAGGTTACATACTGTGGTCTAGATGGTTCTGCACAACCAATGATGTCCAAGTTCTAAATCTGCCTACTAAGTATTAGTGCCTATACTATACAACGTACGTTATCAAAATGTATATGTGTATTAACACCAAAAATGAAATCCTGTCTACGTATGTATGTATATTCTCCAATGCATGGGTAAATTAACTAAATGCACTAGTCTAACTTGCCTGCAATCGAGTTTTTGAATAACTAGCAGGAAATCAGTGATTACGGCCATTACGTCTTTGAACATGTAATAGTTATTACAATCATTATGAACCCACGTGGATAGTCCGTAATAATAATGTAATCTGCTTACAATAATAAAAAATGTTTATCATTATCTATCAAATCAACTTCCCATATTATAGATACGAGTAGGTATAAAAGTAATTATAAATTAGTAACTCCCGTTACTGTAGGAATATTATAGCCTTAGTTACCTCCAGAAAAGTATTTTTTTCATTGGTGAAACTTTTTTTTCTGAGCCTTTTCATTAAGCACAAACGTACAAAAAAGCTAATCTTCCTTCTTTGTAATATAGTGTAGAAATAAAATACAATAACTCTTTATTGTACACCATAAACAATAGGTGCAGTATGGATAATAAACAATAAGTATGCTTTTATTATTTTAGCGATATCTTCCATACATAGTTTAATTAAATACAATATATTGAATATTATACTAAATATAGAGTTATTCCATTATGTGATCACTGATCAGTGTATCCGCCAGAAAATATTGAATAATAATAATAAATAAGATGGTTACTTATTAAATTTTTAGAGATATAAATGAATGACTAGCATTTATAACTTACGTAATTAATTAACTAATTGTGGAAATATGACCTAAAAAGAAGGACTTATACAATTAATTTTAAAAATAATATTTTTCTCTACTTTTTATAGTAGTAATTTTGAATCATGGTTATTATAATAGTAATTCGTAGCAGACTCAATCAAGTAAGTCCATATATCCACATTCTTTGTCCGTCAATTTGAAAAACTGGTCATAAACTGATGAATAGCGCGTTGAAGTCTTTTATAGTCAAAACTATCGTCATTTAAAAACGATGAAAGCAGAATATAATATATATTTTGTCGTGCTTCGATTACTAATAAAAAAGTACTAGCTACACAAAACGTTAACTACGCATACCACATCGAAATAAAACTCTGTTCACTTGAACTTTGGTCTCTATGACTATTCTGATCAAAAGTGCACTTAATTCTTCAATTGAGTGCAAAATTGTTCCATAATTTTTGGGGCGTTAATCGTGAATGTGGTTGCTTATTGATAAAAATATTTGTAGGTCACAAAATTTGTCATTTCATTGGCTTAGCAGAAACTTCTTTCAGCTATTTTCGTTACGTAACGAGGAGATAATTCATCTCAACTTATAGTTGTAAGTCAATGAGTATTTATAAATTGTATGTATGACTGCACAATACAATGACTTGAGATGTGTAATCATTGGAATACAGTCAAACGTTTATACTTACTTAGTACGCATGCGCATGTCAAACTTTAGCTTTCATCAGCTGACCAAACACCTGTACAATGGGGCAATAGGATTATCGTAATGTAAGCATCTTAGATCTTAAGGTTGTGGCTCTACGAAAGCAAAGCGAATAATGCGTCTACGAGCGATAATCTAGCCCCTGGCCCATTGCCAAAACGACCGTTTTATTCTCGTTTATGCAATTGTAATACAAACTATTAAGAACTACGTGTCAGTGACTGAGCAGTGATAGCCTTACGGTTAAAGAGCCTGCTTCATATGATGAAAATCAGTAAGGCTCGGGTTCGAATCCTGGCATACACCAGTGAGTTTTTCAAAACTGACGTACCTACATATTTATCACTAGCTCGACGGTGAAGGAAAACATCGTGAGGAAACCTGCAGGTCCCAGAATTAATTCTGAGACATGTGTAACAGACCCGGTCCGGCGATGGGCTCACCACCTATCACGTTTGGGGGTCCAAAAAAATGTGGTGAAAAGTGGGTATATTCAGAAATAGAATACCTTTGCCTACCCCTTCGGGGATATAAGGAGTGAGATTATGTATGTATGTGTGTACTCCTATAGAGGGTTTTGTTAAGAAAGAGAGGTCTTGCTATAACACCGCGCGCATGACAAGTCAAACGCTTATGCCAATCCCATACATTTGTTATTCTATTCGTCTGCCGTTTACGTTTTATAAAGTGACTTGGCTAGGCCCGAGGTTCACTAATTAGTACAAACAAATATTTACACTACGATTCTTAAAAAAATTTGGGTGTTACGAACTCCAAAAGCTCCAAATGGTTTTGGAATTTTAGTACCATTCGAAAATCGATGCGACGGGTATTGGAACTTTTACAAATACATAAATTCGATCCGCCGATTTGTGTATGTTGACTTCCAGTGAATGTGTACCATTATACGGCTCAATAAAGCATTCTTAATCACAGTTCTACAGTGTACCACCCGCCTTATACATTGCGAAGTGGAAAGACAACCGAGTTACAAAAGTATTTGCCTCCAGGCTCACTTGTATCTAGTGAGCATCTACTATGTGGCAACTGCAAGCCAGTTAATTTCCTCCTTACTTAACGATTGTATAGTTTATTGGACCAATTAAACGGTTGTACCATCTGATAAATGGCTTTAAGTATTGCTCGGAGGGGTTTATTAATATTAAATGGACTGTTGGGTCTGTATCTATTTTGAAATCACTGTTAAGTGAAATTGTGAGTTATTTTAGGAATTCAAGTAATAAAACTTCACTACATAATTTTAAGAAATAAGGTAAACGCAGCTATTAACGACCCATCGAAAATCTGCAGGTATTGCCGACCCATTCTGCTTATTCTTATTTTTATCGGTTTGGAACTATTTGAGTCACAAGAGAGTATAATATACACACATGTTTGTATGTTTCCTAATAAATTTACTGGTGTTAGTGTACGTAGGTTCACGGGAATGTTACCAAATACGTTAGTTTCTGTGAACGTAGCGAGTGCGCCGAATGTGTCATACTAACCCTTACTTCCTCAGGTAAGTACTCGAATTTTTTGCTTAAGATATTTTATATATAAATATTTACGTTAAGTTTATTCTGAATAACTCAACATATTCCTTTATTTGTATATTCCACATTTCGCAACTAAATTATTATGTTTAAAGGAATTTTAAAAAGTATTTTTGAAATTAAAATAGAACGGCAATAGCTGCAGTGCATTTTAGTAGTGCAGTCATTGCCGACCCATGGATCGGCAATGGCTAAGAGGTTATGCTTTATTTTTTCAATTTTTCGTTAATGCTTATAATAATTAAACAAGTTTTTATAACACCATTTCAATCTTAAGTATTCTAAAATTATAAGCATCTATTAGCGACATACACCATGTTATATTATAAACTTGTTTTTCCGCGATAAACTGCCACGCATTATTAAACATTTAGACGTGGGATATGAAAGAAACTACTTAGAGTTTTCTTCGTATTTATATAAAAGTGGTGTATTTTTTTATAGTTTAGGACTAAATCAACAAATTATTGTATTAAATCGGATGGGGAAATAAATTACAATTAATATCGATTATTTTTCGTGGCTCGTTAAAAGATTTGTTCATTTTTTTATTGAACACTAATTACCGATCCATATGAATCGGTGATTGCAACAAAAAGAAGCTATCACCGATTCTATACCGAATAATTGGTATTTTTGGATTAACGGTATGTAATGTCTAAAAGTAAAGCTACTAATTTGTTTCAATTTAATGATTATATTCATTAAGTTAGGTTCGGTTTAATTTCATTTCATGTCATTAAATTTCATTTTCATTTCATATCCATAAAAAAAATCTACTGAAGACTTGGCTGTATGTATAGTTAATATACCTTGTTTAATTAATATACCTTCATTTATATAACTTCATACTACATTGTATGCCCGCAGCGGGTAGATTGTGTGATTCTTTTTTAATATAAGATCCTTTGTATGTACCACAATTGAACAATAAATATATTCTATTCTATTCTATTCTATTCCCTTTGCCTAACCAGAATTAGTGAAGAAAACAAAAAAAACTCTGATTTTAATCTTTTACGGTTGGCGCGATTTTCCAAAAATGTTAGTTGAGTTTATTGTATTTTTATAATTTTATTAAATTGCTTAATTTTTTCGCAACTGTATTAAAAATAGTTATTAAGTACACGTGCGGAACCGTCATTGCAACTTGTTCCGACAGTCAACCCTACCTTCGGCTGCGCTAAACTTGGGAAGTTCGAAAAAAATTTATAGGTTTTTTGGGAAATAAAACAAAGGGTTTAAGTAAATTTGAAATAAAATTGTCTAATTATTTTTATTCAAAACATGTAAATTATACATTAATAATAGTTTTTACTTTTATTTTCAGGTTTGTGACTCTGACTTAAATAGTATAAAGTATTAGTGCTAGCCATGGTGGAGCAAATCATGATTCATGTGTGTAGAAGCACCAGCCACTATCCCAACTTGAAAAACTCTGTGCTGAAAATAAAACAGTGTGTTTTTATTTTATTAACATCTACACATTTACAAAATTATCTCTGAATTTTGATAGTGAATATTTATGTTTCAGGTGATTCAGTTATCCCCTATGTCCAACACAATTGACACTAAGACCAATTCTCTTCAACGGCACTACATGGAACTGCATTGTGAAATAACAGCATTGACATTGTTTTAAGAAGTAATTACTATTAAGCAGGCTAATCAATTAGAAAGAAAGGCTATGGTAACTATGGTTTGCACTAGCTGGCCAAGCAGCAGGTTTCCGGAACGCAAGATAACAATACATGACCTATGTTCTCACTTTGATTTTATGAATGTTATTCTATTTACCATTTCTATTAAAGTCTATTTTCTTATATTACTAAAATTTCATTTGTGTCCTCAATACCTTTATTTTATTGAGGTCAAAATGTGAAAAAAAGTATTTTAAAGAATCCACAAGCATTCCGAGGTTTACTGCGATTAGTTGGAAAATTGGGCACTAGTGACATGGGCTGCAACTCGCTGCATTTCCACTTGTAATCCTTGAAGCCTCCGAGATTCACACAGAGGAGCCAGTGGAAGACCTAATGAAAATAAAAATTCTTTGTAATTGAAATGTATCATATTTAAAACTTTGCACAATGATTCATAAGCATTAAGAATTATAAAAATAATAACTACCAATAACGTAGGCACTTACTGTCGAGTTAAGTTTGAAAATTGCTTCCAATTTGCAATTTGAAACACAATTTGTATTTGATATGTTTATTGAGATGTTTACAACTTCGTTCAAAGGAATTCTTCCATGGAATCCAAAAGTGGATAGTTTTTTCTCCAGCGTAAGCCAGATATTGATGTATGAACATATTTTTGTTGAATATATAAGAAATCTACATTAACAATGAATTTCATGTTGGTTCTCACAGACCAGTAATAGAAATTGGTTCTATTCCTTTTTTTTCACCCCTTACAGGGTAGGCATAGTAGATTGTTATACAAGGGTCGGAACATAGAGATCCTTTAGTTTCTTAAATCAGTGGGTCGGAAGGAATTGATAACTTCCACCCGCGTTAAACACTCTACTTTTCATTTCGAATTCAAGGAAAGTAAACAAAAAAAAAATCAATTTTACAAAAATTCAAACATGCAAAAACGCAATAATACCTACAAAAAAAAAATTGTCAACAATACAACCAAAGAGGTTGGAAGAAAGAGAAACTTTTTCTTTTAAACGTCTTTGAATACTACATCATAGAGTACCTAACCTAAATAACATTACAAAAATAATATACAAATCCTTCCTCTTTATAATACTTTTAGCCGAGTAGGTAATAGTGTTATGTGCTTATTAGTGTCGATGAAAAACAAGATTTTGAATTTCGAAACAGCTTACCAAATTATTACTCTTTTTTTAATTTAAAATATGGAACGCGTACCGCCCCGCGCGCGGGCTATTTTCTGTTGTTTATACCTACACTCACAAGGCCGCACCTTTTTTCTTATTCTAATAATCTAATTGATGTAAAAAGTTTCGTATCCCTACTAAGTACCCAAAGAGGTTGGCAGAAAGTCATTCTCTTTCCTAGAGAAACTCTTTCTTTAAACGTCATTGCCAAATGTAGTACTATTTTTTTAAATTTATTCCCGCCCTATGGCCGGAAGCAATTACTATGAGTCTTTCCCGACCGAGGGCGGGAATTACAGACCTGAATCTCTCTGTGGTGGGAATCATCGCTTCCGACCCGGTACTCAGATCAAACATACAGTACTTTCCGAGTATGAGATATGAAAAAATCATTACGCCATGCAGCCTCGTCATTAGTTAATGATATCCTTGAATTATCCTTGAATGGCTCTGCTTCAGAGTCCATGCACAAAAATAATAGCACTTTTACTGAAGACTTTATTGTAACTTCTTATGGCAATCCAAAAATGTCCATATCTCACATTTTATCGAATTTCCCACTCACTGCACACTTTCACGGATACTTGCCACTTAATAAACTATTTCTATTATGATGAGTCAAAACCCGAAATACCTACACAGCAAAATGAAAATTATACAAAAAACATGACGTCCCTCTTCGGATTCCCGCCAAAAAGTTTAAAGTCAAGTTTATCTCCATTTTCAGATTATTTTAGTAACTATAATTATTGTAATGAATCAAGTACAAAAATGAGAAGCAAATAAAAGTAAACGGGACATTTCGAACACGGGATATTTTGGGAAAGGAATATTTCGCTCAAACTAATAATTATTTTGAGAATCGAACATGTAGGTCGGTATTTTGTGAAAAAAAGTATGCTTTATTTACTTACGGTCGGTGTTAGATTCATAAAAATCGGTAATAGCTTCAAAGCGTTTCGGGTGGGTCGGTAATAGAAACAATTGACTTCAACAATCCTTTGATTATTTTTTCAATGAAAACATGATATTTATAAACAAATGCAAATATAAATATAAAATATACAATCTATATCTAAATATAAAATAAAAAAATCTGGTATGTTTGCAACCACTACCCTTAATTCTAATAATCAATTTCAAAACTTGCTTAAGGGGGTCGGTAATAGCTGCGTTTACCTTAGCCTAAGATCCGGCCGCAAAAAAATGTAGGGATCGAGTATAAGCTACAAACCAAATTTTTACGAATATTTATGATCAATAGAATATATATCTATAGGGGTGCCCCTATCGAAATATGGCCGCAAGTATTTTTAATAAAAAAAAACTTGATTTTAGGGACGAAATTTCATTCACTTGTTTTTTTTACATAAAATACCGTCCACTTCATGGCAATATGCATAAAGACTCTAAAAATTCAGACATAAAGCGGCAATTATACATAAAGGACCAAAATATGTACATAAAGATTTTGAAAAATCTGCTGATTTTTCAGAATTATATTATACCTTACAATTAGTAATACCTATTTACCTATGGTTTTACTAATATAATCTGTAACATTAAAATAAATCTCACGCCTTTTATCCCCGAGGGGGTAGGCAGAGGTATTCCATTACTGGATATACCCAACGTGATAGGTGGTGAGCCCATCACCGGACCGGGTCTATTTACACATGTCTCAGAATTACAAAGTAATACGTATCAATCTGGAATCACTAAGCACTAAAGTTATAGTAGTTTTCATGGTCCTTTTGCGAATGTCAGAACTGCAGAGGATCAATCTTGATGCCCTGCAACAAAGCGATAAGCTTGAGAAAACATTTTATAAATCCATTTTTAGATTGGTCTGTATTGTATTTTTTTTTATGTACATAATATTGCTAAGTGGTGGGATCTTTTTTCTTTATTAAGATAACAGTGTTTATTTGTGGATAGGCACTTTACATATAGAATAATTATGTTAGCGAAAGATTTGATGTTTGTTACGTAAACACGAACGACCAATAACAACATTCTCAAAGAGGGTAGAAAGTATCAATACCATTGCGCTGATCCCAATAATGGGAAAAGTGAGAATTATGTAATGAATGACTGTAATCGGATGGATAGTATATAATAATTATATTATCCTGTTTTAACGCATTTTTCGTTTTTCACCAAATAAACCAGAAAGCTCTGACACCCCGACTGGATCGCATTTTTTAGAAATGTCAATGCGATAAAATATAACCTCCGGCTTATATCAGTATCTAACTGCGGGTGTCCAGCAGCGTTGCCCGCGCGGATCCCGCTTGTTCCCGTTCCCGTGAGAATTTCCAAAATCCCTTTATAGTGATAGGTATCTAACTTGATAACTATCTACCTACACTACCGGCAAATAAAATAAAACGAAAAATAATAAATAAATTATCTCACGCTTTGCATCCCCGAGGGGGTAGGCAGAGGTATTCCATTGCTGGATATACCCACATTTCACGAGATACATTGGACCCCTTAACGTGATAGGTGGTGAGCCCATCGCCGGACCGGGTCTATTTACACATGTCTCAGAATTAATTCTGAGACCTGCGGGTTACCTCACGATGTTTTCCTTCACCGTCAGGCTAGTGATAAATATATACGTTAGTTTTTTGAAAAACTCATTGGTACATGCCAGAATTCGAACCCGAGCCTCACTGATTTTCGGCCGGCTCTTTAACCGTAAAGGCTATCACTGCTACCGCCAAATTTTTTATAAAATATTTCATACAGACACGGTCTTGTTACAGTTATTAAGTTTTTAATCAGTCATTTAATTTTGTCACCGAGAGCGCTTTATCACGCTATGTGTGATGTGTCAATTTAAAAAAAAAATAGCACACGTCCAAAACATTCTGATAGTAAATGATTCTGAACAAAGTAGTTTCCGCTTTTTAGTTATAATTATCTAATAGGTACTCATCGCATCTTTGAATTAAGTTTTTTTTTCATTTATCAATTTTCTATCGAATGTCAGTGACCACAATGAATAGAGACTGTATTTAATAGTGTTAAATTGCCGGGGTATAGTATACTGGTGTAGGCGTACAAAATGATAGTTAAAATTAGTTAGCAAGAAATTTATGATCTCACATTAGTCTCAGTCGGTTACCGATCTCGGGCTTTGAGGTTAATTCAATTATATTGAATGATGTCATCCTTTGTACGCAAAAAATCTAATCAAGAACAATAATTTTACTGATACCAATCACAATCTTCTAATTAATATTAGCCCAATATGTAGGTACTTTTACGAACTGATTTGAATAGTGATTCTAAAAATTATTAGTTCGGAGGCGAAAAAAACCAAATGTGGAATCCAGCTCGCTCTAAAATTAATTCTCAGACATGTTTAACGTCTAAGGACGGGTAATCGTGTAGGTATTTCTTTTTTAGGTAGAATCGAAGACACGTTTATTTTGTAAAGATTTGAAATATAATAATTAAATCAGGTAAAACCTTTATACTAATTGTATTTAGTTATCTAAAAATAATTATATATCATTACATACCTTTTTATTATAATAAGTAACTAAGTATAAAAAGGAGGGTGCTACAAATGAAAGTGGAATCCCTTAAATAGCCTTGATCTTAAAATAAGTTTCACTTTGTACGACTAAATCTAAGTAGGACTTTTTAATTTGACAAGATATGACAGCTATAAAATTTATATTTCTTATTAAATACAGACCTAGTCAGCATTTAATTACAATAGCTTTAAGGCATTTAAGGCAAAAAAAAAAAATCATCACAGACACATCAAATATTTCTTAGATCTGAAAGCTTTTTGCAATCTCGTTTATTATCGTACGATTTTTATACCTGTGTTAGCGACGGGATTATGACATGGAGTGTGATGTTAAATGCAGAACGGCGCCCACGCCTCATTGGCATGCATCTGGGGCCGATAAATAAGATCCCTGGGCCCTAAGCCGGTCCTCCCACCGTCCCTCCGCTGGTCTGCGTAGTCACACCTAGAGATATCAAGGCTTTAATTGCCACATTGAAACAGCTATGCTAGATGAAGGACGCGTTGTCAATGATATATTAAAAAATATAGATTCGTTAACATTTCACTAAAAAGGGTGTTCTAAATGCACCGTCAACAACTAAATGTTCTATTAAATACTCATTAATATTAACAATTTAAATAACAACACAAATTGCAAAGAGCGGCGTTGTCGCTTATAAGTGTTATAAGTGGGCACTAGATCGCACGTATATATCTGTCACTTATTCGAGAGAGGCGACAATTAGCTCCTTTTCTCCTTTTGTAAGGTGTTGTTGGTTAGGTAGTTTTTCAGGGTATGCTATCAGGTAGGGGGTCAACGTTAAACTAAAAAATGTAAAATAACTTGTAGACATAGAATCAATCATCCTAAGGAAAACTAAGTAGTCTTTATATAACTATGATTCATTAGCATATTCAACTTGAGAAGTGCAGAAATAAATTTTGAAGTATCACGAATCAACTTACTTATAACTAAAACATGACAAAATTCCCATTAATACCTTGAAAACTATTTAAGCGCTGAAACCTGTTTGATTTATATCCTGCAAACAAGATCCAAGACTACCTAAGAGTAATAAAATGAGGTGACTGTTTTATTTTAAATTAAAACAGCATGGTGTAGTGTCTCGTAACTAAGTATAAAATGTGACATGTGCAAAGTGTTTTGCAATCTGGTTCTAAAAGAAAAACACGAGGTAAAATGTCCTCAAATTAATGATTATTTTGCTTATCTATCATAAATAAATTAAATTTAAAAACTAAGACACAATAATCCATGCTCTATGGTCATAACAGAAGCAGCTCAAAATAAGCAAACTAAGGAAAATTGTATGTCAATTAAATTCATAAAATGCGTAATGTTCATTGTAAGTCCATAAAAGGACTAGCGCCAGTAGCGAGCTTGCGTCCACGCAGTTTTCCATGTTGATCCTCGCGGCCCCCACTCCAGCGCACGCGGCGAGGTTTTCGCGCCGAGTCGTATAACCTCTCTGTACACCCCGCGATCGGGCGTGCTCGATCGATCGCAGCGTCGATTTCCGTCGATCTATTTTACGAACTTTTCTGAATGAAAAGCGCGAGTAAAGTGAACTAAGTATCCGTGTCCTCTAGTTTTAGGATTGATTACAGTGCATTCGTGTTGTGCCATAATTAACTAAGATTTATTTTAAAGTGTCGGAAAATTTATTTCAGTGTTTCAGTTACAGAAGGTTTCAGTAAATAAGTGTGAAACAACTTTATTGTGTTCATTGTCGGCCTTGTCGGAGGACGCCATTGTTTATACTGAGGTTTGTATAATGTTTATTTACATAGGTTTACTATATATTTCGTACTTCATTGTTACATATTTCAAAGAATATTATGCTTCCATCAATTATGATGAAGAATGAAGTACCTACTTACTACTTTTAAAACTTCATCGTCCTTATAAAAGTGACTCGTTTAGTGAGCAATAGGTAAACATTATAGATACAAGAGACTATATTGATTTTCCGGCTTAGCCAAACGCGCTAAGGTTAGCAATGACATAACTCTTAGATGTATGCAAATACAATGTCCACTGACGCATGTAGGTGTCTGCTCATACTCAGCAGTAGATTATGCTCCATTACCATAACACCTTAACATAGGCACTTGATGTCATTATGAATATTATGATAATTACTTATCTGTTCCCTGTCAATAAATACTGAATTGGAATATTTCAGAAGGAAATCTGAGAGACACTTTGCATCCAGTTCAGTGGTTTTAAGATTGTTAAGTTGCTACGTTTTCAAAATAATCAGCCAAGGTTTTTTACCAGTCACCTATACTAACATACACATAGCACTTACTAAAAATTTAAATTAACATGATACCGCAGCCAAACTACAAACTGTTTACCTTTTCTCCAAACTTCCGTTTGCGTACGCGCAGCGGATATAGTGTCCTACAAGCGCGCGGGAAACTGACCACAGTCCCTATTAGTGTAAGTATGTTACGACTGATCATAATTCGGGATAGACTGCTACACTACAAACCTGAATAACCTTACTATAAGGGAATAGAGGCTAAATGAATAGTATTTCTAATATCAGGCATTTAAGTCTAAGAGTTGTGGTTCCTACTTCTTGCACGTAAAAATACTTTAAAATGCACATCTGCAAGAATGTTTCTGAGAAGAGTCGAACATGGTGTAGATTTAAGTAAAAAATGTCCTCTATAAAGGTTGTACAAAACAGTGTTCAAACTGTGTAAATAATGCCTGTGTGTAGGTAGTATATAATTTATAAACACGTGAAATTATAAATCTACTTCTTTATATGCGTTCTTTGGTCATAGGGTTCAGTCGTTAAGTTTTTTGGGATGTCGTTGATAATGATTAAAATCTGCCGTAGCCTTTACTAAATTAATTATTCGAGTTTAGATATTTCCAGTTTATAATGTAATAAATTGAAAGGAACCAGAATACTCGTTCATACCTTACCGAATTCAACATCCGAACTGTCAATCAATATTTTTTAGGAATTACGTTTAAAAAACATTTAATTTAGCTTGTTGTCCTTGTATTACAAAGTTGTTTGGCGAATGTGTAGGTACCTATTTAAACATAATGATTATAAATATTAGATCATTGATCTGGAATAACAATAACAAAAGTAAAATTTATACATTAACACAAAGCATGCGTGGGCGCAGAACGAACAACCATCTGTCATTATACTTCAATCTAATATAATAACGCCTCTGCTAATGTTTTGTGTCCGTTTTTTGTCAGCAAATGTACGGACGGTAATTACGCTACACTGTCTTGATACGAATAACACTAAATATAATAGTTGTTTTAAGTAACTATAATATCATGCGAAATAATATATTCGAGTAATATTTTCATGGTTCATTTAAATTGTACCATAAAATTATAAATGACTTTATTTTCAAGTGTTTACTTAATATCGTTATGTGTAGATACATAAAAAATATATAGTTTTTTTTAATTACTTTTTTTTTTAAAGTTCAGTTCACTTGAACTCTTGATTAAAGAGTACTAAGTCGATAATAAATAAGTCATTGATTGATTAAGTGATTGATAATAACAGAGAGGGAATGCTGCCAGTCTTCTGGGCACTGTCCCACATGGTTCCTCTTTGGAGGACATTTTTTATCTGTAATTATTGTAAATCAATGTATATTTTCTTTGTAAATAAATGTATATGATTTCATTGATTGATAATAATATATATATATATATTATTAATAATAATGATAATGAAAATTGTCATTATCAGATAAAGAATCACGGCTGTTGTTAGGCGTCCGATAACCGGATGAATAGATAATTATCGGGCAAATTGGCGATCCATCGTCTCTGCCTACCCCTGTGGGAAGAAGGCGTGAGCTGTATGTATTTATGTAATAAATATAATTATTCGTCCCATTACCGGATCAATAAAATTATTTAGTTTTTCGGTAAAACTAATAAGCTGTTTTGTTGTATATCAGATTTTTCTATGACTAAAGTTTAATTTTGTATTATAAAATGATGAATTAAAAAATACAATAAAATACTTGTTATTGTAGAGTATTTTCTTTATATCAGAATCCGAAGCGGATTCAATAAAAGAACTACATCCTCCAATGTTGCATTAAAATATTCGATTTAATTTTAATATGAGTACATTTAGCTTTTACTTAAATCTGTTAGTAGTCGCGTAACAATTTACAAAAAATACTACTTATGTTAGTCATATCCGTTCGTTACAAGCAATGGTTTTCTTAGAAACTTTGTCATAACGTAGCCTTAAGCAAGACTCAAGTTTCTAAATACTTATTTACGACTATTTACCTCATGGCATATTCGTATATAGCTCCGTGAAGTCCATGAACTTATAAAGCCAAAATAAATAAGGATAGACAACCGTTATTTCGTGTTTGTTTAACTTACTAATCTGCCATTTTTCATGTCTTCCTAATAGCTATGGCAAACATTTCAATAGGTTTCGCTGTTAACCAAAAAACAACTTTCTAAGGAACGACTCTGTCAACAATTTGTTGTTCAGTTTATACCATTTTACATATTCGATAGGCTTGTACTCGGATAAAGATAACGTAGAGTAAGACTACAGAAATATAATCATATTCATTAAAATTTAAGCTCACATTATCTAAACTTGTATCATCATCATATCAGACGGATATAGGCCTTCCCACATATTATACTAATTCTATCCTGATAGTTATTATACAGGGAGGATTTTTGAGACGGGTCAGTAAGGGCAGGTACCTTATTCGTTATAGTTACAGGAAAACGTTCCTAGGAGATCATCCCTAACTTTTTAAGATATTATGAACTGCATTCACAGATTTTGGAGAAAATGTACAGTCAGCGAAAAAAATGTTAAAATGTTAAAAAATATTTTTATGCCAATCGATACTATTTCGTGTGGAGAAAGACTCTATGGGACCATTTAAGGTTTGAGTACTAGAAATGACAGAAATTGCCAAAAACTTTTTTCATACATTTTGTACTGAAAAACGAAAATTAACTCGAAATTATTCTTTATTTTGGCAATTATATTTCTTATTGTGATCAAAAGATTACTTAAGACCAACTGAAATTTAAATACAAAAACTACATTAAGTCACAACAACTTCGTTTCAACTTCGTTTTTTAGGTGACCCCACCTAAACGATGTCTATAAAAGGAATTATGACAGTGTTCAGGAGCTAAAAGAGGCATTCACGAGGATCATCTTTGAAATTATCGGCTGCTACTAGCTCAGTACAAAAACGAGTAAACTTATGTATTCGCGAAATCGACGGTCATTTTGAGCAGTTTATTTCGTAGATTACCTGTTTTTAAGTTTGTGTTTAAAAATACATAATGCCAGTGTTGTTGTGACATACCGTAGTTTTTGGATTTAAATTTCAGTTGGACTTAAATATTTTTTTATTTTATTTTTATTTTTATTTTTAAATAATCTTTGGATCACAATAAATAAGAAATATGATTTCCAAAATATTGTACTAGATTTATACCAGTTGTAATAACTTTTGGTATCAAATTTTTATCGTTTTGTCCTCGCTATGCCTTATTGTATTATAACCTCTTTGTAAAATATGCATGTAAATACAACTACACCATATTACCTCTAAATTGTAGTCTACAAAATAAATTAATTTTCACCAGTTGATGTTATTGACAATCAAGAATGATATAGTGAGAATCAGAGGCAGATAACCTAAAAAGAAAAGTGAATCAATTACCGTTTAGCTTTTGTTACACGCGCAGCCTTAAGCTTATATTGTGATTTGTATAATGGAGCCAGTTAGTGGCTAGAGGCAGGCACTGGAGCGCATTCCTCTCTCGGCCGAGGCAAGGTGATTATTACTACTAGCCCTAGCATTTGTTAAGCGTAGCCATCGCTACTTAAAGGGCACCCGACACCGTTATGAATGGTCGTTTATTATTATTTACTCTGATTACAGATGCTCGCAGGTCCTTTTGAGCGGAAACTAGGTGGTTGGAAATGATTATTTTATAATTAATTTGTTTTTGTTAATGTAATACTGACAGCTTAATGCCTGAGCCTCAGTCATAAAACGTGAAAAATGTGACTTACGGTGGTGTGTAAATAGGATAAGAATCTGCCTATTCTGAGCTAAGCTAAGCTAAATATTCCTTAAAAAATAGGTACAATTCTGATCGTAAACTATGATTAATACATACAACAAATCTTTAGAAAACAACCAGAAGCTTTATTAACCATGCAAACACATCTGCTTTATTGTCAGTAACATTCAGATAATTACTCCGCTTTGCGGCTAACTACCCAAACTCAAGATAATCGGTGCGGTGATTATTGTCAAAATTATGGAGCCATTATGGTTTTGGTATGCGATTGCGATATTCATAAATTGGACATGAGATGCGTACTGTGCGGTGAGTTCAAATTAGTAATTACGAGTATGTTTATTGCTCTGAGGGATGGCACAAGTAGAATCCATACTATAGATAGATAAAACGATAGATAAACTGGGGTGATCTTTATTGGCATTAGGCTGTTGATTACTTGAACAATAAATAAATAAGAGCTATATTATAATGAAAAACAAATAAAAAAAAACTATTATTTGCATAAACATACATTACCTACTGTTACTTTTTTTTTATTTGATTTGGTGATGTCCGTTGAGGAGTTCGGTCCATCCGGAGTTCTTCATCAGATTTTCACAAAACTTATATGTTACCACCCTTGAGGCATACCCGAATAAACGAAAAAAAAATCAAAATCGCTTCAGATTTGACTGAAATAGTGGATTAACAGACAAAATAAACATACTGGACGAATTGAGAACATCCTCCTTTTTTGAAGTCGGTTAATAAGATACATAATCCTTTATACGAAACTAAGTTTGTTTTTTACAGTTTTATGGATAAATCGGTTGATACCCAAAAGGTCATGCGGTCGGATTCGGGGGTACCTTAAAACTAGTTTCTATAATTTTTTTGTTTTTTTTTTCATTTAGAACTATAATAAATGAATTGTACTAGTGATCTCATATAGAAGAATTGCAGAATTAGAATCGGAATCGTTTTATTAGAGTAGGTTCATACATAAAGTTCGTAATATGAAGTCCAGGCTATTCAATCATTCATGATGCAGATGCAAATGTTTTGCTTCTAGACAATAACATAACAAAAGTATGAAGATACGAAACAAAAGCTTTTTTTGAGACTCCATAGTATTTAGTAACTAACAATAATTATAAAAACCTCTTCAGTAACCAAAAATAAGATACATTTACATATTAAACCTACATCTATTTATAAAGAAATAATAAAAAATATATACATTAAATTAATCCAACTTTAATTTCCGCTCAAAATGTAAACCGTGGTTTTTCTAAAGTCGATTAACAATCTGACAGTGATATGTCGGTTTTAATTCAGTTTTTCTCAGCGTAGGACCTTCAAAGATGGTCACTTGTCACCGTGTCGGACCGCACAGTAGCCTTGCCGTTTTTGTTGGGTCACTAGTTCCGCTATTCGAGCGTGGTTGACAGCTCAGATGTAAATAGAAATACTGAATAATTACTGGCGGATACCTTAAAAGTATAAACTAATTACAGCAAACGATAATACTTGTCAAGGGTGCATTTAATCATTTATTTTAGGTTCTCCTTTGGATATTAATTAATTCGAAAAGTACGAAAACGAAACCCCGACGTAGCAATAACTCATCAAACATTCATAGCAATCGAGTGAATCGTTTAGGTACGCATACAGCACAAACAAAGAAACATTAATTTTTACATACATACCTGCAGAAGATAGATGAATACTATAATAAAGATTACCTGGCGCTGAGATAATATATTTGCAGACTTGCATGAATTTTAACTGCAAGTATGGAATTTCCAATTATGCGTCAAGAGGATCTGGTACAACGGCGCTATGAATTTACGAAGTTTGTAGTCCTTGTATGTTTCCATTATGTATTCTGACCATGTGTGGCTGGCATGGGATTTCTCGACACGTAGGTATAATGTCACGGCAACGGCGAGGTTGACATGTGACTGTGCAGTGTGACCCTAGATGTCTCATGCCTGCGTATTTCGCGAGCTCTTCGACGGCCTGGCTCAATGTCAAGTGGATGATGTGATTAGGCCCTTGGGAATACGGTTATGATTAATAGTGTGTCTTTCGTAGGTCGTAATAGAGTAGTTCTGTATCAAAATTCAATTGCGACTGTTACGAATCATCCTTCATTACAAATATTGTCTCAAACAAAACATCTCTGAAAATATGTTAAAATTTTCATTTTATAATTTAAATAAAACAATGAAAAAAGTTAAGTACCTAATTAAATACTATAAAAAATAACGTAATTGTAGTGAATAATTCAGAACATTTAAAAAAATCTCCGAACAAAACTAGGCAGTCCCAACTTTGTACCGTAAAACTATAAGGCGGAATCTGATTTAAATTTAATAATAACATAAAACTAAGGCGATTTTCACACCCATAGAAATTGCACGAAGGGCGTCAGTGTACACGTAGAGTCAGATGTCAAAATATCCATGGCTCTATCAGAAGTCGTTCAATCCGACCATCCGAAATATCATGAATAGGCTAAATAATCATTATAATAAACAGCTTGCTTTAACAATGTATGTCGACTGCAATCATAAGAATGCAAAGTAATCGGAAAATTACTATTCTGCATTTGACTTTATTTATTTTTAAGTAAGTAGGTAAATACATTTCGGGACATTTTCAAGTGGTTAAGTAAGTAATTAAGCTCAAACGACTTGTACGTTAGGAATGTTCTCGCTTTGTTTCATTGAAGACAATGAACTTTATTTATTTGCGACCTCGGTTGAACGATCAATCAATTGCTTAAAGAACAATGCAATTTTAATGTATTTGATGTGTATTCCATTTTCATTTCTTAGGTGTACGTTTATGTACAATATGTAACAGAATAAGCGCAATCCTTGAAATTAGTTTGTTCAGTATCGACTACTTAATCGATTTCAGCTTTTTTTGATGTGTTAAAGTTTTCTTAAAAAAATGAATTAGCATACCTGAATTTAGTGCAACCTATGGAAATCGTACTAGTATTGCTCTTTATTTAGAAAATTGGTTAGACTCAACTAAAGTACGAAGGCATCATATTTTTTTAATACTAATTGGGGTGTATGAGGAATTGCGCTGCTTTTTTCAAACAATCGGGTCACCTGTTCGACTCAGCGCTATTAAATATACTTTCTGAAAGCGTGCCACTATACACTAAAATAGGTGACAGAGTAGCGTGTGGTGAATTGAGAATATTGCTTTATTACTGAATGGGCTATTAATGGCGGTGACGTCAAACCGTCAACATTGTTTCAGTCGTCACAATCACAATACAAAAGTTGTACTTACACGATTTTGTTCTTCATAACATAGAACTCTAAAGAGTATAAAAGACTTCAACTTATATGGTTTCCTCATGGATGTCGTTGTCAGAACTGGACCAAATTTGGAAGTAGCAGCTTTCAAATAAAAAGAGAAACATCACAATCGGTTCTCCCATTAAAAACTTCTAAGGTAACAAACATATAAAAAACATATTAAGTACACTCGAATTGAGACCCTCCTCCATTTTTAAAGTAGGATGAAAATAGGAATCTACTTTAAAATGATCTCTTATTTCACCAAAACAAACTTATTTCGTATCAGTAGCACATCTTAACACACTTATCAAACTATATAACCACTTACTAGTAAGCTCCGTTCCCACGCCGTCATGCAATTATCTCACCAATTTATTGAGAACTACAACTTTATAGTGAAGGGAACCCTGTCAAGTTTCACGGTATTATGGCCATAGACGAACTAAATATATGAATAGAGACATGACAAAACGACTTGTCAAAATGTTTACATAATAATGTGATGTAACATGGTGGTTTGAGATGTCTTTGTTGCTTATGCACAAGCGATATTAACTAGGTAGGTATACCTTCTGTAAATAAAACATCAATGTTTTGTAATTTTTGTCAATATCTAAATAATAATAGAGCAGTGATAGCCCGGACGGTTAAAGAGCCGTCCGAAAATCAGTGAGGCTCGGGTTCGAATCCTGGCATGTTCCAATGAGTTTTTCAAAAACTTACGTACATATTTATCACTAGCTCGACGGTGAAGGAAAACATCGTGAGGAAACCCGCACGTCTCAGAATTAATTCTGAGGCATGTGTGTGTAACAGACCCGGTCCGGCGATGGGCTCACAACCTATCACGTTTAGGGGTCGAATATTCTCGTGAATCGTAACGCCTTTTATCCCCGAGGGGGTAGGCAGAGGTATTCCATTACTGGATATACCCACATTTCACGAGATATATTGGACCCCTAAACGTGATAGGTGGTGAGCCCATCGCCGGACCGGGTCTGTTACACATGCCTCAGAATTAATTCTGAGACCGATGTTTTCCTTTTAACTAGTGATGAATAAGTACGTAAGTTTTGAAAAACTCATTAGTATTCATTCACATGAGATAAATTTGTAAATGATGACATTTTGTAATTGAGCCTCGTTAATTTTTGTTTTGCTATGCCGATACATGAAAAAAATACCTACATTATTTGCGTTAGGTATCTTAATTTACACAAACTCATAAAGTGGAAGTTAATAAAATTTTCTCAGGAATAACACAACGCTATCAAGTTCCCAAGCAGGTATTAAGAGGTTTCTGCTCGTATTTTTTGTCATTGCCATCTTCGTTTTTTTGGTGAGGTCATCATACATGTTTTGGTCCTGTGACTAAATTTAAAACTTGTGTAACTAGTTGGTTTTACGAACGGCCTAGCAATAGAAAAGGTAATATCAGAGACTAGTGTAGTCTTAAAGCATCGGAGCAGCTTAGTTGGGAAAATATTATAGAAAGCTGCGATTTGGAAAAGATTCAAGGTCACACAGAGGAGGGAGAGGCCCCATTTTTTGGAATGTTGGTACGAGTTTATATCGATACACGTGGTTCGCCCTCTTTCTGTGGGACAAGTTGCGTATAAACTAGAACATTACAAAAAAATCCCGCCCAGGATCGCGACCGCTTTTCCATATTTCTCCTCTGTATGCGTAAACCTCCAATAAAATAACGAGATCATAATGTATCAGAAGATGTATTGAGATGGTGTAGACCCCAAATTCTACCCTGGCTAGGGTAATAACAATGATGGGCGAGTCACGAGCTGATTATGTAACATGGGGTCTAAATGTCAGGACCCTTCACCGGCGTTCGTCAGCTCAATTGAAGTCTCGATGTTGTTGGTATTACACATTACCTATGTATAATTTGTAAACAGGTGCTTAATGAGAGTGCAACAAGTGCCGTTTAAATAACAATGAGGAATTTTTGAAGTATTTCAAGAAAAATGTTCATCTACAGTTTCACCCTAATATTTTAATTTCTAAAAAATAGAATAAACTTAATTAATTAAAAAAAAATTACAAACATTGGCACTTGGTCCTAAAATTTTAACTGAGCTTAAATCTCCTAGTATTTACAAACTTATGTTCCACTTTATAATAATCTTACTTACTGATGCTTGTAGCATTAGTAACTTCTGGAAGTCGTTTTAAAGGCTTATATTAGTAATCCACACGAAGTAGCAGGTGTGAAACAATATCGCATATAATAGCGTTGTAAGGACAAACATGGTGATTGAATGCAATAAACAGTATGCCGTTAAAATTTATCACTTGTAAATCTAACTAGAATATTTTATTTAAGGTAAGATAGTTTCAGTATTTGTTTTAAACAGACCGCTGGTTAAGGTAAGGCAAAGCCAAATATTTAAAATGTAATGAAAACAAAAGTGATATATTATTCGAAACATTGATTAATAACAGCAACAAATAAAACCTTTTTACAAATATAATAAATATACTATGACGCTGTTTTTTGAATGTTTAAAATACTTTTAAACTTTAAAAGGCATGAATGCATCCGATGGCTGGCAGTGGTATTTTAATGCAGTTTTTCGTTCACCCATTTCACTCGAATACAATCTCTAATTTGGTCAACCCACCCAAACCTGTATATTTGTTTCGTAATTTTTTCGCGTACTAAGGTCCATAAATATTGATTCAAGCCCTATTGTAGTATCGAAACCTCATGAATTATTTATCGTATCTGAATCTGATATCGACGAGTTTGTCGAGATTTCGAAAATCGATACAGCGATTTAACACTTATAAATGTTCGGCTACACGCATAATTAGAGGTGTATGGTTGAGTATTTATTATGCGAGTTCGATTTTTTGATTTTATCGTCGCATAATTTGTTGTGGGCGTGGGGATGACCATTGATTTGATACGAGTATTATCACTTCTTTAATGAATTCTTTGAATGGAAGAAGACTTAAATTTATTTTTTCTCTGCCCCGAAACTCTATAGTAACGTGATTGCCCACTAGATAAGGTAAAGATAATTGACAATCACTATGAATTCGGTACGAACTTAACACAAACGTTTAGCCTTCACGCTTAATTAGTTTGTTGAATCGTACAATTAACGTTGCGTATATTTCGAGGGAGGATGTTCGATCGATTGGAGGAGTTTCTTGCGCAAACGCAAGTATTGGTACTCCTACGCTGCTGAGAACCAGTCGGCAAGTAATAGGGACACGCCTGGACGGACAATTTTGTGTATTACTAGTTAGATGCAACACCTGAACATTCTTGTTGTGAAACTACGTAGGTCTGTAATCACATTAGAATAGAATAGAATAGAATAGAATATATTTATTGTTAAATTGTGGTACATACAAAGGATCTTATATTAAAAAATAATCACACAATCTACCCGCTGCGGGCATACAATGTAGTATGAAGTTATATAAATGAAGGTATATTAATTAAACAGCTGAGAATTGATAATGTCAAGTAAGTAGCTTACAACTAGAAATTTAAGGATATGTAAAACAAGTATCGATAATTACAAATTAATATGTCAAAAGGTATCTACTAATATAAAAAATGTCAACGAAACGAAAAGAATTCATTCAGCTCATAAAAACAGTTTTTTATAAGCCAGTTCTTTAATGTAGTGTTAAAGGTTTTACCGTCGAGTTCTTTAATAGTTTTTGGTAGGTGATTATACACACGAATCGCAGTCGTGTATGCACTCTTAAAGTAGATATCAGAGGTGGTGCTCAAAAGTGCTAAGTTTTGCCGTGATCTTAGGGTGGTTTTGAGGTATGTAGATTTTTCCGTAAAATTTGTTCCGTTGTTGCGCACAAATCTACACAAGTTAAAAATATATAAACTAGTAAGCGTAAGAAATTTATATGTCATAAAAAATGGTCTACAAGATGTCCTGCGGTCTAATTTATATATTGTCCTAATGCACCGTTTTAATGCATTGTTTGGTGTGCTCGTAACTACATGCTGTTTCAAGTGTTTGATTTAGGACAGGTATTTTAATAATTGATTTAGTTGTCAGCGGTGTTAAGGTAGGTATAAATTTATTTACATTGTTTAATGTACTTGTTTAGTAGAACGTAATATAATTGCGGTAATGGTGATTAAAAATATTAGTTCTTTTATTTAAAGTTTATGTATTTCAACAAGTTCTGCTTATAGTATTCCGAGTTTATTGTTTAGCTGAGTTTAATTTTAAACCAGGATGATTTATCTTCAATTTAAATATCAAATATCTAATGTGTTTGTGCTTTAGTTGTTCAGACTGTATGTACTCTTACATTACTTCAGAACTCACTAATAATCAACGGATATTGTGAACTAGGATTTATTTTATCAAAAAGGAATTTCGAAGCACAACCAATTTTCCTACATTCGTAGGCATACTGGTATTTTCCACTATATATTATTTAAAAAAAATCTAGAATTCTACAATCTGTATAAGTATATCCTATATCTTATCTGTCCGCTGCAAATGAATCACACCGTCAACACTATTATCCATTTACGTAAGACAAAGTTCAGTGGTTATAAGATGGCAAGCGGCGGAGTGAAGAAAGCACTGTGACAGACAAGTTTCCATTTCTGGCATCAGTGAGGTTAATTCTGCGGTGACTCATTGGGCAGAGGTCTTGTATGGGCACTGGTGTATATGGTACTTTAATTGCCACTCAATCGGTGAAATCAATAAAAACGTATTGTGTGTAATATGCAACAACAAGTATAACAAAAATATTTATGTAATAAGTACTGACTTCCTCTATTCTGTTAATGATTTAATACCCCTTTGAACCTTGACGTGTGAGAAACCATTCGGAAATTTAAGTTTCTAAACACCGGATTAATTTATCCGGAAATGCCTTGTCGATACAATAAACTGCGGTACTGGGGTATACTTTATTGGATTTTAATTACATCCGTATCTGGTTATCATCCGGCCGTTCATTACCTACCCAGTTGATTATGCATTCTGTCATTATTATGTCTTCGATGCGCATGCACATCGTACTAATGAGGAAACGACACGTCAAAGAATAATGCCAAAGGTGAATCCACTTGATTTCCGTAGTGTTGAAAGTCCTATGAGTGAGGCGCTCCGCAAACATGTTGCTGACACAGGACACACATTTCTGTGGACACTCACGGCAACCGGACACAGTTTTGTGTGCAACTCTCGCAATAATATGGTTTATAAATGTTGCTTGTGTCTTCAATTGACAACATTTAATATAGGTGCTTACACCGAACCCTTCTTGATTAGGTAGTGGTTGATTTTATATTGTCTGTATGGAAATAAAATAGTAACTGGTAGCCTATATTCGTTCGACACATAACACAAGTGTCTAGTTACGTTTGCGCATCAGTTTAGAATGCCACAGGGCGCAGTAAATTAAGACATGTGAATTGAAAATTAATCTAATGTCATTTGTAAAATTACAACATTCTATAGATAGACGAGTACAACTGATAATAAAATATAATATTATCTATACTAATTGTATGAACATAAGTTCGTAAAATTCAATTTAAGAATCAGGGTGGTGCAAACAGTCGCGACCCTAAAATACTTATAATAAAGTTTATCAGTTTTTAACGACCACAATCGTATTTTTTGGTTCATCGTGTATGTATAAATAAACTAAAATGTCAGCATAAAATAAAATTATTTAATGACATTATATTAAACTAAGAACCATCAATCAAGCTAGACAAGTTACGTTATTTCTACACCTTTATTTTGTCAGCAGTCGACAGTCGCAGAAGAGGTAATTGATGAATGGCTTTTCAAGAAAACATTGGAGTAGTAAAATGTTTAAAATGTTCATCTTCTATAACATAATGTTATTTTGTCACAGATCTTACTGTTAAGGCTGTGTGTGTAACAATTTTAATAGACAATTCATTAACATTCCAGTAAGTTGTACAGCATTGAAAATAAACCCTGTATAATGTCGGAGTAAGTTAGTCACGGAGCCATCGTATGTTAATGAGTGTTTGTACAGTCGGCTGGTTAGACGCCACACTCGACCAAGGTCAAAAGACATTTGTAAGGCAAACACAGCTCTAAACGGCAATTTTAAAAATTGCAACTCATACGCTCCTTTCTTACATCAACCATGCGCGAAGTAAGCCTTTTATAAACCAGCAATCTATTGCAAATAAGGAGGTTAAAGCGTTTTCTTGGAATAGTTGTTCGGTTAAATAAAATTCCATAGACCAGGGGACACGTTTCATTACATATTATAATGGGGTCTAGTTAAATACTATTTATGCGTGAATTTTTTTATCGGTTTGATTTGTCCGTGTGTTCCATTGGTAGGTACAGATCTGCCTTCGATCCGTTGAACACTTTGTTCCGGGTAAACACTGTATAAGTAGATAACATGGCCATTGACTTGGAAACTTATAGCATAGGCAGAAAAATTTAATGCAGTGGACTTTTATCATTAGGTACTTGTAGTCATAGAGCATTGATATAATAGAAATGAGGTTGCCTCTCATGCGTGCTGCTTGAGTTCGCTTCTTGGTGAGGGCAAGTGAAAATGAGTTTATCAAAACCGTATACATAACAATATTTATCACTATCTTAGCGATGAAGGAAAATATCATGAAAACCGCACTTCAATCTTCAGGGCCACCATCTGTGATGTGGTTTCCGAAAAATCTCTGTTGAAAAGTGGGTGTATCCAGAAATGAAATTACTTGGCTAGCCTCCTCGGGGATTAGGCATGAGGGTAATGATTATTAGTTTTTTTTTTCAGGATAACAGTGATGCGCTGACATGCCGACTGCAGCCCTCTCCCGCGGCACTCCCCCCGCGTCTCCGCCACTCCATTCCACCACCTACGAGGAAGCTTTAGCTACTGTACGTATAATTTTATTAAGTATATTATTTATTATTAGGTATCTTAGTTCGTGCTACGTCTTCATACACATGTTTGTTTGTTCACATAGACACTGATTTTTTTACTTTCATAAATCATGACTATGAAGAAAAGTTATATATTTCGTAACTTAAATGTATTATATACTAGCGACCCGCCCCGGCTTTGCACGCGTGCAATGCTAACACTAAAACCTTCCTCTTGAATCACTATCCATTAAAAAAAACCGCATCAAAATCCGTTGCGTAAGTTTTAAAGATTTAAGCATACAAAGGGACACAGGGATATAGGGACATAAGGACATAGGGATATAGGGACAGAGAAAGCGACTTTATTTTATACTATGTAGTGATATATTTTCTTATTTCTGAGTCCAGATTAAGACAAGGTACAACGTAAAGAACTAGTGTCTTATGCTATTCAACCAGCCAGCACCGTTTCTTAAATTGTATCGTTAAAAACCTACCATTCAAAGTTCTTCTAGGTGTTTTGAATTTTGAGATTTCTTGATGAGTGAGTGGATGAATGAAATAGTAGCTTCACAACCAATCTAATTAAAATAACTTTACCTGCTTAAAATATTACTGTAGGCGTTGGTATAGATAGATTATTAATTGATTGAAACATATTTTTAGATAGGATACGGATCGGCTCGCGGGTCACGTTTGCTGAGATCAAAACGTGCCACTATATTATGTAAAATACCTTTTTTTATCGTTATAAAAATTAGTATTATTTGGCATTAACCAGTTTAAATAATGTCTCTTCTTTAATACGCATAAAATTCCTGTTGCCAGACATGTAAAAAGACAAGATTCAAAAAACCTGCTTAAATGTTTACAGATTAAAATTATTATTATTTTACGAATACTTTTCGATGGCCCTTATTATTAAAATGAATAATCCAGATTGAATATTGTAAGCTGAAATGCCATGTTGAGATTGTGATATCTGCTGTAGATCAACATTAAAGTTATCAGTAAAGTAAGTGTGAGTGTATTTACACTAATAATATTATAAAGAGAAAAGATTGGTATTCATATATAGGTACCTATCAAAAGCTACTAACTAGACCCATTTTAAAGTCTTTCACCAATGGAACGTTTACTTTTATATGAGTAATACGGGTTATAATTTTGCGGGAACGGGACTTACGCGGGTGAAATCGCGCGGAACAGCTAGTATTTATAATATTTATATTATATAATTAAAAAAACAAAGCTGAGACGGGGTGTAGTGTTATTAATTCAGTTAGTCCAAACTTTTTATAGGCGAATTATTATTTTATAGAAGATTGTAGTAGATTTTTCCCTATTATTCTTTTAATTACCGCAAAAAGATAATTACAAAACTAGTTTTTGTTTTCGTGGTGTAACCTTTATTACAACGTGTGACATTAATTATTCAATGTGCTATCGGTAATTAAATATGGCATGGAAATACTTTTGCATTCAAGTGTGTATTACAAGAGTGGTACTTAGGTATTGTACCTTAGACCTGCCCTGTGTAATACACTCCAGTCTCCTTGATGCCACTTACCATTGAAGGCAGATCATAAGTTCAAGATTTTACTGCAGCTTCTGTTTGGGAACCGACTCAATACTGAGTTTAAGAATAAAGTTTCAATACTAAATAGAAAAAAAATTGGTTTTTATGTTATCGTCGAGATAATAATAGATTGTAACGAGGTTTTAATTGTCTTCTTAATTTTATATTTTTTTGCCCTTTCAACTTATTTATCTGGCCACATATTTTAATTATATTCATGTAAAAGTTTAATGTAAATCCGTTCAGTAGTTTTTTCGTGAACAAACATCCATCCATTCATTCTAACAAACTTTCGTATTGAAGAATGATAGCGAATTTAAATAAAAAACACTGCATAAATAAACCATTTGAATTGGCAAATAAAATTAAATAATCAGAATTGGTAGCAAAACGGTAATTCACGATACCGTATTAGGAGTGATCATTTCATCAAAACCACTTTTTCACACGTCTTACCAAAAATAAATGTAATTGGACATGCTAATTCCTAACCACCTTGGCAGAAGATTTGCAGAATTGCAAAATAGGTCGGTACATTATGTTTTTGCAATATAGTGTAGGTACAATCACGCAAAAAACACTTTGTGGGCCAGTGTACACTGTACACACATAGGTAGATTATAATATAAGTGTGCGGTAGCATTAGTAGGTACGACATCACGTATCGGCACCGACTTAGCGAATGGATTGCTCCACTGTGAATGGAAAATGTCCATAATACGCCGAGCGGACGTACGGAATCGCTAATGTGACTATGTTACTGGTTATCGTTGGAAAAAATTTAATAGTTGTTTTTTAATGTCCGGCCCACTGAAACTGAATTTAGTTTTGCATGACATCGATTCTATAATCTTTTCTAAGGGTAATCGTAAAAATCGGAAGGACTGTTTGAGTGTAAAGTTACTGGATTAAGTTAGATTGGATGTGTATTTATATACTTAACCTCTCATACCATAAATCACAGACACAATTGATTTTTAATTGTGTCTGGGTTCCAATTGGAACCGGCGGTTCTTAACTGATTAAACGGAATTTTTGAGTTCTCACCAGTGATTTAAATATTATTTTATGTAAATAACTCTCTTATTTAACAAAGATGAGACATCGTTTTGACATAACATACCAAAAACATAACTACATAATATAATTTAAAAAAACTCAAATCAAATATTTTTATTCAACACTATATCTGTTTTTAAAAACGTGGTTACCCTCATTGTAGTACAATCCGCACAATCCACCTGCATACAATAGCTTAGTAGTTTAGTGCAGTTCCCAGCATCCGACGAGCGGTCTCGCGAATATCGTAAACTTTACGAATAAAATGTTCGAAATTTAAAGTAAAATTCGTGTCGGTAATAGAACGAAGTTTTATCCAAATTTATATGTGTAAAATTTAGTGGCCAATACGTAACCGTGTTTTGTGATAGTTTTATGCACTGAACTAAACATAGTTATTATTTATATACGAGTATAATCACTTTTACTTGGATTTTTTCATTTTCTCTGTGTGATAAATTTTGTGATTTAAGCATTGTTATATACAGCCGTAATTTCATGTTTATTTATTACTTAGGTACACAAAAGTAAATGCTTTTGGATATCCGCGGTAGTAATTTACTCTTAATTTCGCGTAGTTTTGGTTGATTTCTTTCGGTAGGAAGTTTCAAAACCCGATCGAGTATCGCATCAGTAGCAGAGGGTATCATGACTATTTCTTAAAACACCCCATAGATTAATTAAGTGGTATAGCGTGAATCACTTGCGTGTGTAGAGGCCGGTGGTGGAGACCTTGGCCATTATATTTATTGAGAACGATCTAATTAAACGGTTAACAGGCTATTCTGTCTTTTTGTACGACTTTCTCACGAAGGGGATACGCTAACCAGCAATTAGTCACGACTTCGGTTCTTTACACGAGTACTTTGTATTTTCGAACGATATTTAAAATGTAAAAGTGTTTATTGAGAAATCAGTACTGTAACAGACACCCTGACATTTAAGGCGTATCCGTGTTTTATGACTAGCAGGGCTCCGCAGTTTCATCCGTGGCAATTTAACGAAGTCCATGTCAACTAGAGGATAGTATAGTTTGATATGAACTTACGAACGAGTATTGTTGTAAGAGAGAAGGCAGGCAAGAGCTAGTTAAAGAATGTAATCAAATTCCTAATACCAAAGCTCCTTTTTTAAACAGACTTCATAAAAGGAGGAGGTTCTTAATTCGATTGTATGTTTTTTTTACAAATTTGAGTAAATTACGGTTGATTGTGTAGTGAGAAAACTAAACAAACATGGAGCAGGACTATTTACGCCGATCAGTTACGCAACACCATTCACGAGCCGTTCGACAACGACAGTTTAAGAATAGCCGGTTCACCTTGCGTTGTCGTGGGAGCGCCATTTTATGTGAATTCCATAGGGCCACTACCGCATTTCTACATTGCTTCCAATTTTCAGAGCCTTTTGGTAACTTGGGGTTTTTAGTGTAGCACACAATTCACACATCACGTCATCAACAGCCGATTGCAGAGCTAAGAGTCGTTCCTCATACATGAGAAAGTACACAAAACGCTTATACCTGATGGGGTTAGCAGAGGTATCCGATCATCATCTGGAACCACCCAATTTTGACAAGTTTCCTGTGACAGTCCATCGCTGGATGCTGTTACATATCCTCAGAACCAAGTCTGCGGCCGGTGGGTATCCCCAAGATGTTTTCCTTCACCGTCGAGCTAGTGATAAATATGTACCAAAGTGTTTTTGAACTCATTGGTACATATCCTCACCAAGATATTTGATAAACATAATAAGTACCTACTCAAGTAAGTCTCTACCTTACCTCTATGTTAATACCTAAAGAAGAAACCAACAATAATGTTCATGTCCCAAAAAGGTTGGTCACGAACGGGAAGTCAACAGAACCTTTACATTTCAAATTAGGTAGGTGTGTCTTTATACTTTTAATTTGAGTTTAGTTATTATAGCAGCACCCCGCGGTTTCACCCGCGTAGTTCCCGTTCCCGTGGGAATACGGGGATAAAATATAGCCTATGTGTTATTCTGATGTATAAGCTATATAACTGTAAAGTTTCATCAAAATCCGTTCGGTAGTTTTTGCGTGAAAGAGGAACAAACATCCATCCAGACATCCATACATCCAGACATCCATCCAAACAAACTTTCGCGTTTATAATATTAGTAAGATGTAGGTACGTAGTGCTCAACATTAATTTTAGTAGATTGAGTTATTAAAGTATTTTGCTGGTTGAGAGAACCATTACTACCAATTACATTGATGTTGAGAACAAGTTTTAAATAGCGTTCGACTTAAGTGCCGGTTTAAATTCTTAAAGCTTTATATTTATTTATAGAAATATATACAATTGAGTACCAATACAGCAAATACGCATTTAAATTCGACATAAGACGAAGACAAACTAGACAAGCGTAAGGAATAATTTTCACGGTCAATGTTAATTGTAAATGTAAATAAAAATTTAGGCTGTTAGTCTCGTATATCTATTTGATTTTTTGTTTGTTTTGTTCACCTCAATATTAAGGTAGCTTAGATTCACAATTGGACCCGATAGGTGGCTGTTGTCTGTGGCAGGACAACGTCTGCCTGAGTCACTAGCAATATCGTAAAATTTCAATCACAACTGTCCCATTTCAAGAGCCCAACCAATTTCGGAGTCACACAAATACTAATAATATTTCTAACGTCCAAATGTCAACCGCACAAGCGCAGTCTTCTCTATGCTTCACAGTAGGCTTATCTAGGACTTAAGCACATACTCGTTGACAGGTTGCGGCTTCCCGCAAATCACCGTAAACGAGTATCCAAAAGATCAACCAAGAAACTCATTTACATAGCAAAATACTCAAATAATAACTCGTTGGTTAATGTTTGCGTAGAATTATTGAATACTATGAAACCCAATTTTAAACGAGTTTAAAAAAATATATTGAACTTGGTTTAGTAATGCCGCAATGCTGACATAATGCCTAAAGTATGTAACTCTGTCTCTCTGATCCGACTTGATGAAATTTTGCAGGACTAGTTTAGGTTACATGAGTTAGGTTAGTCTTGAGTTAGGTTACATGTTTTTTTTCAGAGAATGATACGAGTAGTTCTTAGAGTAAGATATCCATGCAAATTTTGTTGTTACATTACCAGGTACAATTTAGTAAAAGTGTGACGTATCAATCATTACATAAATTAGTAGACAATCACGATGGGATGTAATTTCTTAAAAATATAACTGTTTACTAAATTACACAGTCATAAGCCGCAACGAAGCTATATAATCAATGACAAGTCTTGAGTCAAGACACGAATATTATCTCGAGCCTTATATTGCCAATCAAACACATGTCGCGATTGAATTTCACCGAACTCTGACAGCCCATGTGGACAGTCACCTTGCAGCAGGGATCGCCTTGCGGTGACTCACGCGCAACTGAGACGCGCTCGCTCGCCCGCGACCAGAGGATCTGTTACAGGCGAGGATAAGGGCAAGCAAGATGGTTTGTTCAATACGCAGTCAGATTCTTTATCAGATCAATTTAGACAAAACGTTGGCTTCAAGAGGCGTGCAGTGCAATAATTCATTTTTTGAGATAGAATTTTTGTTAATTACTCGTATTTTATTAATTAATAAATTTATATATTAATTTATATTATTTGTTAAAAATAAAAACATTATACTACTGAAAGTGTAAATATAAAATCGGTACCTATCTAATGTTAAGGGGTACTAGAGGCTAACTTAACAATGATTGAATCAGAAATAAAAATAAAGAATCGCAAACAATGGATTAGCTCTGAATCATGGCTGTTGAATTGGGTTATGTAGAACAAAGCATCTATAATTGTCACGCAACGACCCATTAATAAATAGTAAATAGTACTACTTATACAGCGCATGCTCGGTGCATTGTGCTGATGACGGCAAAACCTTGTGCCATACAAACACACATACAATAGACATCCAATTTAGGCGAGCTACCGTTCATTTTAGGTTTCTCTTAGTCTGATTTTAAGCATACCTCAAGGTCCTTTGAATTAACCAACGTACTAAGTTATAAGTAGTATCCTGGTAAGACGAAGTTTTAATTTGATTTCTTTGGGAAATCCGTAAGACTTCATTCAAACTAAAAAGTTTCTACGTATCCAATGTGAATTTTTGTTTACAGTGGCGGATCCAGGTTCATTTGATTTGTATACATTTTGATTCGGAAGGGCTGGACACAGCTTAGGCTAGGCTTTATTAAAGTAAACACTTTTGTGCACACACAAACAATTTTGTTTTGCTAACGTATAGCGAAAGTCTTGGGATATTTTTTTGCTAATCCAATTACTTTAACTTACTTTTACTTTGAGGTTGTAGACTGGACTAGCTTCAGCCCGTTACCCCCCCCCCCCTCCCTTCACTGGATCCACTACTGTTTCTTTAGTTATTTGACTTACAACTTTGAACGTGACAGACAGATTTATTTTCATGTTAATGCCATTGTCGTGGTAGGTAGATGCGGCAGTATAATGTTATCACTGACCGTGTGCTGAAAATAGAATCACGTCATGGTATATACTATAATAATGCAGTATCTAGTATAAATGAAGAAATATAAGTACCTACATATTATGTAATTTTAAAAACTGATCCTCGAATTTTATGCATTAGATCAATAATAAAATTATTACTTGTAGTCCAATCTTCAAAATTATCACAATTAATTTAAAATGAATCAATGAAGGTATATTCTTTCTTTATTGAGGAAATGAAATACTCGTTAAAAATAAATTACGGAATAAATAATGTGGCAACCTAATTTTATTTTATCAAAATAAGTGTTACATAGTTCTTTTTAGTGATATATTTTTCTAACTAAAAGCCACGTTAAGGATGACAAAAGTCACCAGTACAAATACCATAGGCAAGCAAACGGCCTTGCGCCGAAGGGTCAGCTGGCCGGTCAACGGGCCAGTTTGCTCTACAATGCCTCGCCACTCTCGGTTTCAAATGCGCTAGAAATGTGACTGTGATGAGAGATGAATACGCGTCGTCTTCTGTATTCATGCATTCATACTTCATTCATTTGTTTCGAAACGGAAAACCTTGTTGGTTATCGTAAACGAGTTGATGACGCTAATTTTAGTGCAGAAAAAAGCCTGACTAGTGATTACTTTTATGGTCATTGGGTATTTAAATTTAAGCGCTACAAGTTTATTACTGAGATTAGATGGTAAAAATATCAAATAAATCTAACGAAAATAAAAAATAACTAATCGTAGTAGTAGGTTAGAAATAGGAGTCAATAGCTCCCCCTCTTATATCAAAATTAAATTTAAAATCCACTTGAGATTCACTCTTTATTTAAGAATTCAGATATGAAAATGAAATGTCTCAAGACTGAAAGGTTTCTTACCGTCAGATCGGATGCTGGCTCATTTGAGGAACTATTTTTCAAGAAGGGCATTGTTTTGTTGGTGTGGTATGTAAGTGTAATACCATATTTTGATATGAACTTTTGTAGTCTTCACAGTTTGCCGGCTTCTGAAGTGCATGGTGGCGTTAGGTTTGTCTTTATCTCTGAAGTCGCACAGGCCATATTATTACCTGCTCTGCTGCTCCAAATGGAGGATAACGGAGCTTTTTACACGCAGTCGGTTTTTTTGATAAATTATTGATGTACTTGTTTTTGAAAATTATTTTTTAAAGAAATTGCTGTCAACAATTTATTTCGTTACTTACGTCGCGTGGGTAACAGTTCGAACATTGACCTCTTGTTGAGGCTACAAGAACTGCTACAAGGTACTGTTGTCATTTAATTCCTTGGCTCTATTATTTTGGCAATCCAGCTGGCTATATTTGGCGCGACCTTACGATCTGGTTTCGCAAATGAGTCGTTTTGTAAAGACATAGCCACTGGGAGCTTAAGTAAATTTTGGCAAGGACTATAATTTTTGGCCTGTATTCTTATTGTTTTGAAGTTAGAGACATTAATTATTAAGACTTTAAAAGGTTTTTTGGAATACTACCACTGAGGTACTACAATTTCCGGAATAACTGCATCAACTCCCACAGGGATACGGCGCGAACGTATAGTAGCTATAAATATTAACCTCTAAGACCAAGCATCCGAGACACAATAGATTTTTAATTGTGTCTCGGTTCCAATTGGAACCCGCCGCGGTTCTTTACAGATTAAAGAAATAGTATAAATGTTTTTGAAATACATAACTACAATTAAACATAGTCTATGTCACTCATGAATAGTGTAACATATTATCATTAAAAAATGATTATGACCAGTATTCCCAGCGCTTGACTCCTTTAACACACAACTTTAATTCTTTATAGATCTAATATGTAAATTAATAAAGATGTTTATAGTCAATTGTAAGTTACTTTGCTTGTTATTAGTAAAATAACGTGTACAAATTTATTTTTATATCACCCTAAACTCCAGGCCCACGTACTGTCAAACTTATGAGCCGTTGAAACATGTTCCATTGCGCCGGGAACACGTCGAGATATGCCGATAGCGCCCATTGTGTCCGGCGGACAAGGCGATAGTCCCCATTACCAGCCGTCTAAATATTACACCAGGGAGGGATTATAGGCCCAAACGACAAATACGCCATTATTAGGCTCTTAAAAAAATAGTTTTAGAATTTTTTTTTATTCTAAAAGTAAGGGTCTCGCTATGACGTAATTTCTGCTACCTCGAAATTAAATGAAATGCATAAATGGTTATTTCGGTTAAATGGTTATTTAAGTAGGATTTAATAATTATCCATTAAAGCCTACTGAAATAACCATTAATAGCTTTCAAACTAGCTTCTAGTTTGGAAGCTATATATCTACAATTTTATTTGTAAATCATGTTTTAAACAACAACGCGTTTACGTTTTACATAATATTATTGATGACATAATGTGGGCGTTCAAGTCCTTCGGGTGAGTGAGTGAATACATTAGAATTGATTAGCAGTTCAAAAATGGAGTCTTGGCATTCCGACAAATATGCGTGTTGTCATTTCATCACCGCAAAAATATTTCATCATTCACTGTTGGACATTGGCCTCCCGTAAACTAATTATGCATATAGCATTATGATTATTTATTGTACGAGAATAGTATGATTGTAAATGTTAAAACAATATTATTTCAAGTTAGAATCATCATCGATAAATGAGAATAATGAAAAGTAAGTAAGGAGCAAAGGAACCTTCTCTCTTTGCCCTTACTCCGTCTCTGTGGAGTACCTATTGTACATGAACTCCTTCCTAACACTTCATTGTTCGAAGCCAGCGCATGTCCGAGTGATGGCCGGTGGAGATAGTTTCGATAGCCGCAAGGTATTTAATGCACGAATGCAAGGTCCGAACGCTTGTTTTGTTGCGTTTGAATTGGTAATTGAATAATTTAATAGTTAATTTGGTTGGATTGTTCTATTTTTTATTCGTAGATCACCGGTAAAACGTTTTTCTATTTACTACTGAACATGAAACATGTGTCTTCACCACACGTGTCATGTGCACTTCTACCAGAAGTAGAAATAATGTAATAGACAAGAAAACTAAAAGATTTTAAGGAACAAAAAGATTTTATGTACAAATAAAATGCATTTTACTGCACCCGCGCATTCCGGATTCTGTACAATGTCTATAAGTATATTCAGACCGCATCCATACTGAGAGCATCGCCGTTTATAATAGCCGAGATCTCAATAAACAAATGCCAGTCCGGTAATGCACGCTGGGCATTCCGCTTCTATGCTATGCAGCTTCCGCGATGCACGTGTCGCATGGAGGCCGCGCCCTTGCCTGATGACCAGCGCAGCGCGACGCGCGAGGTCGAGTGCATTGTGCACCTGTTTCGGGGTGCACAATGTGCCTGCTGACTTAATTGGGTCATGGGTTAACAAGTTTTCAGTATGAATTTAGCATGAAACGTGTTAAACAGATTTATTTGAAAAGGTTTCAACTGAATGTAGTAAAACCGCATGCGAATACTATTGTGTTATCTCTCTCTACTATATAAAAATAAGTCGCGTTTTCCTTCCTGACGCTATAACTCCAGAACGCACGAACCGATTTCCACGGTTTTGCATTCGTTGGAAAGGTCTCGGGCTCCGTGAGGTTTATAGCAAAGAAAATTCAGGAAAAAATTTAACAGAAAAGCGGGAAAATCTTATAAGCATTGCACCCGTGCGAAGCCGGGGCGGGTCGCTAGTAATACTAAAAATGTTTGCAAAATACTATAGGTAGGTACACTTTTTCACCAGATATACTTTGGACCCCTAAACGTGATAGGTGGTGAGCCCATCGCCGAACCGGGTCTGTTTACACATGTCTCAGAATTAATTCTAGGACCTGCGGGTTTTCTCACGATGTTTTCCTTCACCGTCGAGCTAGTGATAAATAAGTACGTAAGTATAGGTCGGTGCTTATTGTTATATACGTTAAATTTTTTGTTGTTCATATAACACCTTTGCTTATCAAATAAATACCGTAATAGTTACCTACTTGAGCATCCGTCGCTGATGAAAACAAAAATTATCGATCATCGAAGTAGAAGTGACCTTGTAAATCGTATTGAAGTAATTGTGGCATGGTTTTTGCCGTAATAGCCAGCCATATTAGTGACAACCATCTAATTTATCTTATACGCTATTTGTAGCCATCGTTTCTTATTGCGCGGTTTTTTATTGCGTAACAAAACACAAATTCCTCAAAGTAAAACAATCGAGCATCGAGCTGGATCTATCAATCACTTAATTAACTTTTTATGGCTGCCAGTCAAGGGTCAACCATAAAACATGACCCGACAGAGTCGACAGTCTTAACACATTAAATCACGCTAACACAAAACAATTTATCACTGGCTATGCATTGACAGATTGCTTGTTGACAGGTCACAAATGAGGACATTCACCTTTGCAACAATTGTTATTAAAAAATCCGTTATAGTGTCGCTCCTTTTTGTGGGTCAATATATGGTAAAAAATTGTACATTTTGACGTATGTATTAAGCACTAGCTGTTTCCCGCGATTTTACCTACGTAAGCCCTGTTCCTGTAGAAAAATGATAGCCCATGTTACTTCCGCCCATGTAAGCTTTCCAATGGTGAGGGATTTTTTAAAATTGGTCCAAGTAGTTTCAGAGGGTATATGCCCATCCAGTAACACCCCTGGCTGTCACACTGTTACTGGCTGGGAAAAAGATTCGTCATCGAGTAACAGTGTTACTCGTACAGCCAGTAACAGTGTGACAGCCAGGGGTGTTAGGTACTGGATGGGCATAATACCTTTCAGAGCCTCCCTTTCCTCTTTGTAATATTGGTGTAGATGTAAATTATCTTTTATTCTAACATAAGAAGATTTTTGAAATGTACTATTGGCAAAATGAGATGGACATGTAGATTATACTCGTATCTATTATCCCATTGCTTGAAAACGGCAGATAAAAATCTTCTCACAAGTCATAAACATACTTACCTAAAGTAGCTAGATTATTTATTTTTCATAACACAACTCCGAAGCGGTAGTCTTCCAGGCACGTAATATTTTCCCCTTCCCCAAGGACTCGACGAAAATGGAAAAACTTTCCGTATCGTTTGACTAACTCCTTGGTGTATAACTTTGTGAAGTCTGCTTTGTGTAATAGCAATTTATTTTAGTAATTCTATCTGAACAAAGACATTTAAATATAATAGTAGGTAATGGAACTTCATACAGTTATTTTTAAATTTATATGTAATTATAATTGTCCTTATAGTACCTTAATCGTAGGTAACTTAAGTATTCTGACAGTCTAGGGATTAGGTAGGTACCCATCTATGTATTAAAATATGAGTTTGGTAAAAGGATTTGCTAAGATTTTGCTCTTCTTTGAACTCTATTTCTAACTCTACACTACATATCTTAATTACAGGATGTTGTCAAAGAAAGAAATCTGAGTAACGTGTCACTAAGTACTTAGGCACTTAGTTGGATTTTGGCACTCTATAAACGTAACAGCTCAATAGAATCGTTTGGTCCCAGCGGAAGCACCGGTGTACCAACTGAATACTCATTGCGTTACATAAATTATCGTGCACCTAAAGAAAATGTAAATCCACCGATTCAATTATATTACAGCTAAGCCTCGGTTTTCCTTCAGTTAATTATCGGCGAGGGGTTAGAGCAGCCGATTTTACTTGTTTGTATTTATATTTTTTTGCTTATTCCAAGTAAACTATTGTTTATTTTTTGTTTAGCTAGTTAATTTATAAATAGACATATTTATATACATAAATGATGTGGAAAGAGACTGGAAATAAACTGTGAGTGAAGTGCAGTGATTTTACAATAATTTATCACCTATCGTGATTTTTGTATGTCCTTCCATGGTCACAGTTTTTTCGTTAAGCGACCATGGCGCCATCAAGCGACGGCCACGTGTACTATTACAATTCATGTCTAAGTCACCCGAGCCGAATGACTCGGGATTCTGTTACAGCTACTTGGTAAGAGATGGCGCTAATACTCTGTTGCTCTACATTACGAGTACCTATACATTAAACATTATTTATTAACATTTTTTATTTTTTGTTGCAGGCTGAGCCGGGTGATACAATAGCTACAACCAAAGAAGGTAAGTTTTAGTAGGAAAAAAGAAATTTTACACTTATATTACGTAATTACAGATATATGCCTTGAACTAACTACAGCGGAATTATGATTATTTCTTAACTAGCAACCCGCCCCGGCTTCGCACGGGTGCAATGCTAACACTAAAACCTTCCTCTCGAATCACTCTATCTATTAAAAAAAACCGCATCAAAATCCGTTGCGTAGTTTTAAAGATTTAAGCATACATAGGGATATAGGAACAGAGAAAGCGACTTTGTTTTATACTATGTAGTGATTACATATTACTAAAGCCATAGTTTTAAATAATATGGAATACATTTCCATTATGATTTTTTTTCCGTGTTCTGTCTGCAGAAGAATGGGTGACCAAAAAGAAGAGCGAGGTGACGACTACTCGGCAAATCGCTACAAGAGTTAAGCGCGAGTTGGTTCTTGAGGATGGCAGGATCCTAAGCGACTCTGGACCGAAGGTATCGACTTCTGTCAATGAGGATACGCACACGACCAACTTTCAACAGACTGAGGTAAATAATATCTTTTTTCATAGTACGAACCATGCTTACTCTGTCTTTTTAACACGTTCGCTGCTAACTACGAGCGTGCTCGTAGTAAACTACGAGTATTTTATTCGGAACATCTACAGCTAGATTATAAATAACTAACACATAAAAATAAATCAACGAAGCCATTTCCAGTTGTTCGCAGATAGATACAAATCTAGATGTAGACTGTCAAGGTAGAAAAACAAACTCAAGCACTGTTTAAAGATGTAAAATAACTAATTAAAAACTGTTTTCGATATGAATATGTATATAAATTACATAAGATGTTATTTTCTAATTATTTTCAAATATGTTTATTTCTACCTAGTTTATAAGTAAGTACCTCTTTAGTTTTAGTTTATATTGCTGTGCCCTATCCGGGTCTATGTTAACTATAAAACCTCTGTAAACATAGATAATGCAATAAATGATTGAGTATTGAGTATTGAGTTTATAGCACTCAACAATAATATGAGTTCAGTATCATATTGAGTGATGTTGCGCTAGTGAGTATAGCTAAAGAAGTTATTGCTAAATACCTACTCGCCTTATTTCCACGGGTTTAGAACAGGAGCAAATCTAAATTATTATGTAATGTTATCAGATTATAATGTTTTATAGTTGGCAGCGAACGTGTCAAGGAAACCATCTAAGATTGCTCAATTTGCCTAACAAAACAATTATTGGCTTATTAATTAGTTGATGCTTATTTCGAAATAGCTAAAACAATTATTAGTTTATTAATTAGTTGATGCTTATTTCGAAATAGCTATACCTACGCCCTGTGAATTCAGTCGCATCAATAACCCATAGTTTATAATAGAATAGTGTAGAACAGGGACTAGTGTAGAATAGGGAATAGTATAGAATAAGGGATAGTGTAGATTTTAATCAGTTAACTAATTTTTGGAATATGATCAGTAGGTAAGTAAGTAACTAACGAGTGACACAATGATCAAAAAAAGGACAATGGGCTATCTTAACATTAGTTACCTACAAATATATTTAGACTACTTTAAAATACATATTAGTGTAATAGACATACTTAATTAGTACATACGATTAATTGTCGATTCGTAAGAATAAAAGGTTGTGAGCTACCAATTTTTTTTAGACTTTTAGTGTATAATTGAGTTTTGTCGTTGACAGCATCGCGTCCCTGATGACCAGGCTGGGGAAGAAAATGCAGCTCTTAAAGATCAAGTCGACGGAGCCATCAAAGCACCTTACAAAGGTAAAATCTTGTGAATCACGTCACAACGTTTTTAAACAAATTCTAAGAAAATATGTTTATTTCAATACATCTATCTATATATTTATATAAAAATCATTGACGTGCGTTGTGAAAAAACTGATATCATTGGAGGAATACACCCAATGATGTTTAAAGTTTTTTATTTCTAAGAAAATTGATCCTTCAATCGTTTTGAATACTTCCCCAGCTATGATTATTCAATTCAATTCAAGCTTTTATCAGCCAGTAGTTAGAATTTACCAAATATTATTAACCATAAATAACATATTTTTATTTATTACAATTAATATTACTATTACAAAAGTACAAATATTATTAGTTTTATTTTGCACTAGCGGTTCTGCGCTGTTTCACCCGCGTAGTTCCCGTTCCCGTGGGAATACGGGAATAAAATATATCCTATGTTACTCAGGGATCTTCTAGCTTCCTATTGGTGAAAGAATTTTTTTAAATCGGTCCAGTAGTTTTTGAGTTTATTCGTAACAAAAATACAAATCTTTCCTCTTTATATATAATATTAGTATAGAATGGAAGTATGTATAAATTACAATTATATAAAATTATTAGAAGACCTAAAGCCGTATACAGAAAGAAAGCTGAAAACTTATCAGCGCTTATAGGCGCCGATCTACGCAGGTAACCGGCGCAGGCATTTATATGAACAAGCGCCGATAAGCGCCGACAATCTTCGACAGGCGCCGGTCAGCGCTTGTGCCGCCCGCCAATCATCGTACGACATTTTGCTCGCTCTGCTTCAATCTGCTTGCTTTATGTAGAATGGACTAGCGTGCAGCGCCGATAAGCGCCGATAAGCGCTGATAAGTTTTCAGCTTTCTTTCTGTATAGGGCTTAAGCTATTATCATTTATTGCATATCAGTTTCCCTTACTGGTGTGTCCTTTGACACATAGGCCTCCAAGATTATGATTTTGTATAAATATTACCTACAATACAAAAAAAATAATTCTGCTCTCCCAAAGGTGAAATCATTATGGGCGCGGAAGTGGCACCTGCGGACGCAACGGTGTTGTTGTCATCATGCGTGGTTGCCAACCCTGACGGCAAGGTGCGCGAGAGTCGCGACCGCCGCGTGCTGACGCGCAATGTCACCGAGAGAGTGCGCGAGACAGAGGAGCGATTCCATCGTGGTGATACAACGCATGACGTGAGTACTCTCTACAGATACAGCTTACTCAGATAAAGATGTATTGCCGCTTCGCAGCTATACGTACACTATAAGGTTACTGTTGTGTGTATAAAGGCGTCGAGTGCACAATGCTATGCTGTCTGACAGACTAATCAAATCTATAAGCTGCCACCCATGTTGTCGATGTATCCTTGTATGTGTATTATATGGTCTTTAAGGTAATGATATACATAATAGGAACGTGTGATAGAGTGTGTGCTCAGAATTTTGATAAGTAGTATTTTTTACTAATTATTTTGCATCGTTACTACTATGCACCTCAAAATTTTTTGTGTTATTGAATTCAATTCTTAAGTATTGATCTTTGATTGATCTTAAATAGTTATCTTATTTATTTCGAGCACACGAATGTCAGAAAAAAATATGTGTAAGTAAAAATAATAGTATCTCGCACCATTTCAATAATCTCACGTCAACTACGAGCTTGATCGGTGCAATTTACGAATGCTTTTAGAGCGAAGCGATGACGAAGTTATCTCACCCCATAAGATGTAAGGGACGCGTTGATAGAGTGTCAGGGTTCGATCCAGGACCACTCGATACCAGTGATAGACGCTAATGGACCCTGGGAACAGGCCACCTAACTCTGTATATTTCTGGAAAGATAAAAATGTATTTTTAGCAATGTTATGAACCTTTGTTTAAAATACTCATTCCAGCTTTTGAGTTTCGCAATGTTGTTCAGTTGAGTCAGTATGACACAAATGCATACAAGCAACATTATTAGTAATTTTAAAAGAAGAATAAAAACACTGTTATAGTAACCACGTAGTAATGATGGAGTTGCAAAAAGTATTTAGATTATTAAATTTATTTTCTTAATAGATTTTATAAGATGACACACGAAATTTTTGATAAAATTACACTATTATAACTGTGTTACTATTAAAAACAATATTACTGATTCATGTTGCCGAAGGTAGTGTATAGTGAGTGTCACGTGATGGTCATCAAAAAACTAGGATCCAATAACACACTATTACAAAACAAATCAGAATCAATCTATGCATGATTGTGTTATACGCATTGTACGTATAGTACTTATAGAATACTATAAGTAAGTTCCTGACTGACTATCAGAGGTTACGGTGATTCCCATCGAAGGTAAACCGGCTGGCATTTCGACTGAGGAATCCGCAAATCAACCTCGAAATCACAGATAAAAAAACGCTACGCTTGTATTTTCTTATACTTAAAATACCCTTGTATCAAAACCGTTTATATTGGTCGTATATTTATAACAATGTACCTTGATATTTGTAGATATGTTGACATATTTAAATTAGAAACAACTTAAGTGCGTCCAGACTTGATTTTGAATGATATCATTGACTTGAATGGTTAAATTTTTTGGATTGAAAATAATTTTGTACTGGATTTTTACAATATTATTTCTAAAGTGAACTCTCGAATAAAATGTACCTACATACTTAAGGACTGTTGTATAATTAAAGCTCCCAGAATAGCCCGAAAGGCAATTTCCATTCTGCATCTGGTATATTTAATAGAAACAATTCTGAGCGTTCTTTAACAGGTCAAATAACTAACTCAAACTGAACGTAAAGTAATTGGGGATGCTTTAAAGGTGTTGAATGAAATATATCTTTCATTCCTTTTAAAGCGAAATTTATTTCAGTTGTTAATATTTTTTGTTTCACAGAATTTTATTTCAATTATCTTTTACAGATTTATTGTTATTACGAACTCTCTTCTTCAGAAGTAACTGACATACTTGAAAATATATTTGGGGAATAATTGTTGAGTAGCCGCGTATCCGATGCCTTACGGCAAAAAAGTCCATACAAACTTTCATTCCTCATTTTCCATTTTAGGGAATGGATTTTCAAAAGACCTATTTTAATGATCACATTCGTTATAAAATTTGCAAGCTCTTGTGCAAAATTCATTCGAAAACCACCTATTTGGATTCTGTGTCAGTGATACGGTTAAAGTTTTTTTTGGGACAAAGATTAGCAGACGACTAGCAATAGCCAAATATTAAACACAATTAAAAAAAATGTTTGTTACGTTTTGTACAGCTTACTCAATTCACTTAGGCAGTTTTAAAATAATGTTTTATGTGATCAAGCATCATAACTTTTACACGAAATAAAAAAAAAATCTCATAAAAAATTTATTCAATCTCCAAAATAAAACTATTATTAGAATCAGCTCCTATCTCCTCAGAGCTAATTTAGCGGACTGGTTCAAACATCACAGTTTTAAATCGACAGGATGCTTGAAATTATAACCGGCGCCGGTTACCTCGGCTTTTTCCAATAATAAGAGCATTAAACCACTACTATTTGTTAACGAACTCGGTTGTTATACCAGCAGTAATATTTCTGAAGTCATTAGAAGTTAGTTTATAATCACGCAAATAATTTGATCATAACAAAGATGCGGCAAAATAATGATGTATGAAAAAATATGCGCTACTTAGTGGAGTCAGGATCTTAATGCCTCATAATGAGAGACGGCTAGAAAAATGCTGCGACTAAGTGATATTATTATCAAGAACTCAAAGAAAAACATTGTCTTGGCGACCCTTATTAATATTTAATAATAATAATAAATCTTTATTGCCAAAAAATACTGTTATAGAATATAACTATCAGCTGCGTATAAAGAATAACAATAACAGTTCATTACTAATTTTAAATTTGTCAATTTACAAGTGTATGAACTCAAGAGACATTAGTAGCCAAATTGTGACCAAACATTTTGTAGAAAAGCCATAAAGAGAGAGATTTATTTATTCATTTAAGAGAATGTCAAAATAACATTAATGATTAGGCAATATTAACTTTCAACTTTCGCAAAATGTGTTCGTGAAACGATAGTAAGGGCCTTACCATAAAATGGAGCAGCGTTTTATTCAGATGAGCGTTCACATAAATCGATGGGGATTTTGAAATTATAATTTGTTCACGGAGATAGGTCGCCGCGGGCGCCGCGCCCACGTACCTCGCGAAACGCACTCGTATCCTTTGAAGCGCTTTGTAGCTAGAAACAATAAATGTTTTTTTATTTAGCTAAAGTGGCAAAGCAGTGTAACTAATGGTAAGTCATCATCGTGAAATAAAGGGATAGTTCCATTGTGAGATGCGAATGTATTATAGAGATCGTTATAATTGTGTGGTATAATTTAACTACAAAGGTACGCAGTGAGTTAAAATTCTGTTTGGACGCTCCGACGCTGGATATTAAGGATTTATTAATTTTAAACTAACTGTCAAGTGTTGCTATGCCACTTGAAAGTTACGGAATATTTTAGAAATTTTTGTTTGATATATTCTAGATTTATTTTAGAGTATTGCTTTAAAGCGCTGTGCATAAGCGGATCTAAATCATTCCAGCAAATCTGTTGTTTGGTGTTGCTCCATGACGTGACCCCCGGTAATGCAATCACTTGTGCAACCTGCACTTGTGCCCGCAAAATGGAAACATAGTTTGCATTTACTGCGCTTTTGTCACTTGCAGTTTCAATGCTTTAATAAAGTAACTAAACATATTTATCGATATAGATATTAAAACTAAATACATAAGCAACAGAAAAACTACAACATAATAAGTTTAAATAAGGAATTTGCTTGAACAAAATGGAGGTTAGGTTCATAAAATTTTTGTGTAAGCAATAGTTAATGCAGGCGACATTTTGATTGTTGGAATTTCTCGTAAAGTTTTTGGGTTTATGTGCTTAAATTCTGATACAATTATAGCAAATAAAATTACGTTATTTGGTCAGTGTGGTGGGGTGAACGTATCGGTTGCGATTATCGAATACTAAATTGTGAAACGGTCTTGCATTATTTAGCGAGTTGGTAAATCCAAAATTCTCGTATCACAGCTAATATGTGTATCCTGCGTGTGCAATCAGCTCAACCCAGATAAACACACAACCTATTAGCCCCGGTATTATTCGGCCAAGTCGGTTACTCATGCGACCCAGATTTTTGGCCCGGGGGCGTTGCAACACCGAAAGTGATGTCCAATGAAAGTGATCATCTATCTGTTTGCAAGTTGTCGCCTGCCGCGGGCTGGAATAGTCGTAACATTTTGTAACCCATGGTGGTCGGAAGTATTCGGAATTTCTACATAGTTCTACTTTTACATAATTTATATAATTTACTCAATAATATTTAGTCATCGTTCTGAAGTTTATTGAATACTTACTTAATTAGTCCAACGCAAGATAGAATATAGAGGAGAAAGAAAGCCGACCCCAAATAAAGGGATAGGGCCAGGAAGAAGAAGAAACAGAAATAGAAATTGTAAGCGGAGTGCACAAAAGAACGGTATAAATTCAAGGATGGTTTTGAAAAATGCATTGTCCATCTCGATGGAATAACACGGAAACAAAAGCTCACTATTTTTCCAATAACATATTACAAAGCAAATTGTCAGCTCAGTCTAGTAAAAAACATAAAACGTCCCTAGTATTGCGTGGTAATAGGCCTGTGCAGTGTTAAAGTCGATTGGAAACACTTGCAATCCCACTAAACCTATTTTTTATTCAACGCAATTTGAGCCCGCCTATCTAAGACATAAAGCTATAGCCTGCTCATTGAGGAGTAACTTTACCTTAAAAAGTTGCAACGTTCTTTGATGTTAAATGGGACCAATTACAATCGATCGTTGGCAGTGGTATTCTATTCCTGGATATACCCACTGTTTACCAGTACTAGGACCCCTAAACGTGAGAGGTGGAGAGGCCATTGCTGGACCAGGGTAATGTTATATAAAAAAAAACCTCTCGATTTTTATCCCTGAGGGGGTAGGCAGAGGTATTCCATCTCTGGAAATACCCACTTTTCGCGAGAATATTCGACCCCTAAACGTGAGAGGTGGTGAGCTGGTGGAGAGATGTTATATATGACCCAGAGTCAGTTCTAGGACCTGTAGGTTTCCCCACTATATATGCTTTCACCGTCGAGCTACTGATAAAATGTACGTACGTATGTTTTTGAAAAACTGATTGGTACATTCCACATTTCGCCGCTGTCTGTATTAAATTAGTATACTAAATAGAACGATCAAATACATTAATTAAATAAAGTCACAACATCCAATAACGAAGCTTCATCAGGAATTATTCATATCTTTTTCATTTAATCCTGCCTCCAAGACAGCAACCATTTTCCTTGGCCAATGATCTAAGCACTCGGCGAGGTACATCGGCTAGTAATTTGACCTTATGCTAGGCATTAGTAGGAGTGCCCGGCGTGCTTTCAACACGGTCGGCAATAAAACCACAAAATGTGCTTCACATTAACAAAACGTATCGGAATCATGGATGTGACTTCTTATTTTGTCGGATAATAACGTCGATGTTGATGCAATGAATAGTGAACGTGAAAACGTTATTTGGAAAGAATTTTTTGGTTATAAAAACACCTGAAATATTTACAATCCTTCTATAAGAAGAGTAAACTAAGTAGTGATCGTTTTTACATGATCATTCATTTATTATCTACCGCAGGTTTTTGTAAATCATTAGAATTAGCGTTCCCGGCGATTTCACGGCGTTAGTACCGTTCTCATGAAAATTATAGACCACATTACTCTGAGAAAAGTTTCTTCAAGTAGATTAGGAGCCTATTTATTACAAACAAACATCTAAAAAAACAAATCTTTCACCTTTATAATAAAATTTATAAATATTAAATAATACTTGAAATATCCACTATGCTTCGTCGAAGTAAACTTTAAGTTAGTATCATTCATCCACTGGATGTTTCGGCAAATTATTATTATTAAAATACATACCATTCAACCACAACATGTTTCGTCAAGACACAGCATATAAAGAGGCAAAATTTAATTAATTGAAACAGTAGGTATTTACCGGCTCAAGCATAAGAGTTTATATTACTTTTGCATATCGGTCTAACACCCCTTTAGTATGATTGTTAAACTGTGCCTTTAGTTAATATTAAACCAACCATTCCAAGCTTTAGCACCTCATGACCGCAAATATTCAAAGTTAAAACACATGTGTAAAATATTCACATTGTTAAGACCTATTCTATTTATGCAGACTAGAAATTGCCTCATCCAGGCCCTATTCTAGGTCATTTGCTCTGCGATTATAACGCTAGATGAGCGCCGAGGTAGCTCCCAGGACAATAATTTAAGATGTTTAGATACCATCTACAAGCCCCGCGCGTTGTGCCCAAGAATTCATGTGATCACCACTAGATCCAATCTCAGATTAGCTCCTACGAGGTGATGTTGCGAAAAATTATCTCCTACTATAGGCTCTGTTTATTGTCAAAGATTATGAATCCGTGGCCGGCTGCTCGCTGCTATTTGTACGTTAATATTTTATTATGCGGCAATGCTTGTAAATGAAAATGGTTGCAATACAATTTTATGGTAAACGAAGAATATATGTGTATAAAAACTTTGTGAAATATATAATGTGGCCTCTTTTTTGCACAGTTTATATTTTGTACGACTTGTTTACAATTTACCGTCCACAAAAAATTTATTTATAGTCATCAATGACTTCAAACTGCTAGATTGCGATCCACCTTGACCTTACCAAACAAAAGCGAATGGTTTATTGCTTTTGATAGATAAATCAAAAATGCTGCCTTTTACAATGAATCGTTAAGTTTAATTACATTGCTGCTCTCGGCTCTCTTAGGTTCCTTTGTATTTCGCTGGCACATTTCATTGGTTCGTGTATTGTTTTATGCTTTGAAGCTAGTAACGTACTGAGCGTATTATTGATTGACCCAAATATAATCGTAAAAAATCTATTTGATATTGTTGGACAAATTACATGACATTATTCCGGTACCTAATTTTGCAACTTAAATATTCATAGCCGCTCAAGCGACGCAAGCACACGATGGCAATATATCACCTATTACGTCTTGAAATTGTTACCAGACCGGCTATAGGGCATTGAATAGTTGATTTTAAATAACTGCACAATTGAAACAGTCTCCTTGCCTTTATGGAATATACAGTTCAAGTATGAATATCATGTAAATGTGAAGCGTCTGACTTAACCATTATATCCTTGGCCTTTGCTGTTAAAGCTACCTACTCTAATTTTATATCAAAAGTCCATATTTAATTAACATGAAGTGCGTATTGAATATCATACCTGGCTTACGTATGCTAATTGCTTATGTATAAAACTATACCTTATGCAGATTTTTCCAGGATAATAAAAACCCAGTTAAATCTGGATTAAAAACAATTTCCATTTTATTTTTGTTATATTACGAAATGATTGCCTTTTATAATTAAGTATGAGTTCAGTGTTTTTAACTTTACGACCTAAAATGTTTAGAATACGTAATCAAATTTGGCTTGAAACTAAAAAAAAAAACGTAGGTTCATTAAACTATCGGAAAAATGTTGCTTATCGCAAATTAAAATTAATTGCTTTCTTATGTAATGAAAGTGAGTGTTTGTTGATGTGTTTAAAAGTGTTTTTATTTGACTTCAAAAAGAAGGTTCTCAATTCGACTGTATGCTTTTTTTTGTATGTATGTTACGCGATTAATTCGCCAATTATGAATAGATTTTGATGATTTTTTTTGTTTGGTATAATATTATACTTCAGGTGTGGTCCCAGATAAATTTTATCGAAATCGAATCGAAAGTGGTTTTACATACTATGTCTAAACATACACACCTACATAATAAGTCTAAAAATTGCATACATTAATGAAAATTTTTTCTGCAATTCGTCGAAGTAGGTTTTTACTCTTTAAAGTTTTTTTAGTTGAAAAACTCATGCACGAGGCCTAGGTTCCACTATTGATCCCTAGCTCTACGGTGAAGGAAAACATCGTGAGAAAACCCGAGGCTCCAGAATGGGTTCTGGGGATCCGTTACATCTCTTTTCACCTATAGTGAGTGTCACTTGTCTAAAAAATAACAACCCCACTCGTAGATAAGGCGTAAGCGTAAAATTGCGATGGTTATGTTTTATTGATCTGTACAATTTAATGTTGATGTAAGCTTAATATACTCTTTGAATCTCATAGAATTTTAGATTTCGTTTTCATTATATCAGATAATTACACAACTGACAAAATACTTAATAGACAACGCAACAACTTATCAATTTTTTTATAACTTTAGATAAAGTCGTTGATTTCCATGGTCATTGAACTTTCTAGTGCCACTTTCAGGTTTGTTCAAGCGTTAATTTGCGCTAAGATTGATGGCTTTGATAAAAGTATTTAAAATTTCACTGAAGTCCAATTCACTTGTCGTCAACTCAAGTATATTGTAGATAAGAACATGCAATAAAAATACGCAAGTAGAAAGCTAAAGCGAACATGGAACTTGATGTGTTTAGGAAGACCGGGCGATGAGCTACGAATCCATTAAATATTAGTGAACCCCGCAGCGTTTTGAGGTTTTTTCTCGTGAAAAATGCGGCCGTCATTTGGAAAAACTTTGAATATTTGCAAGAGAAGGAAATGCGATCAATTGTTTGATATGTGTTTGTTTTGCGCTCACGCGGACGAAATCACGGACAACAAGGAGTTTTATATAAAATCTTATCTTCAAATCTTAGTAAATCAAACTAAGTATTAGGTATCGTTTAGGAATATTTATATATTGTGAAAGTCTTTACGCGCGATACAATAGCAAAATAATACTTAATTGTATTTTGTTTACATAGATTATCTCCTTATTTTGTCAATTATAATTGACATAAAACTCACATAACGACTCGCTTAGTAATAATCGGTTCCCATAGGCAGTATGGTTGTTTGTTCAAGAACTAATAACAAAAAAGATAAATCGAACATTTGCGTGAGTTAGGCAATTAAGGCGGCCATTCTAATAACTGATGATGGATCTATCGAACGGGTTGCAACATACCTCTTTATTAATTAATTTAAAGCAGTCTCAACTTTAAAGCACCATAAATTACGAATTGACAGTAATATTGTTACGAAATAGTACACACTAAAGAAAACAGTAAAGTCTTATATGTATGATATTTTGTCGACGTCAGATATTCTGTTAGTACCTATAATAAGTGGGGTCTTATTATATCGATCCATTAACATATAGACACTGTAATAAAACGTTAAGTAATGGTTGAAAATTAATGGTTTCTTAGAACTACGGTCGGTTACAGTAATAGTTACATAAAATCAGCTTACGTTTATTCAAAAAACCTGTAGAAAAGAAATAAATGAACGTACCAGTGCTGATCAATAATCAAGAGATTTATTCTCCGCAATCGAACCTGACTGACCACTATAAGCATAAGCTTTAACAGGCCTATTAAGGGCGAATTCAGGGATTACAAAAACATGTTAGCAATTAGAGGTAAGCACTAGGTTGAATTCCTCGGCCGGCAGGGGGCGGGGAGCCCTTCGTAACAGCCTAGCCGACCAGTCTACGTTATTATCCATTCACAGCCGACAGATTGCGAGATATAGTCTATTTAATAATATAGGCATTTCAAACACTCAGTCCCGGATTAGACGTTAATGTTGTATTAATTTGTTTTTATTTGTTTTTATTTGTTTAATCATCCAGCTATCCTGTTGCGGAAGTCATAAACATTTCAATAAAAGCGAGATTGCTTAGCGACAGACTATCATAAAGTAAATATGATGTCGAGATCAAATCCTCAAGAAATATTAATTGATTTATTTATACCCCTATCTATCTGGTTTTCATTAAGTAAACTAGTAATCGCCCCGCGACGTTGCCCGTGAATTTAGATAAATCCTTTCTTAGTAGATGCCTACTCGTATATCGTATGAAAAAACCTACCTGCAAATTTTCAAGTTTTTTAGTACATATCATTTCTGGGATTTCGTGATTAATCAGGGAGCGAGCGATAAATCACTTTTTTCCTGTGGCTGAAATAGAGTATCATATACAACATGCAACAGAAAAAGCGCAATTCCTGAAATTAGTTTGTTCAGTATCGACTACTTATTCGATTTCAGTTCGATTGTATTCCTTTACAATAAAGCCCACAATCTAGTTGTTATTCACTCACTAAGCAAATATTCGTGTAAAATCATGGTTTGTAAATGGCTCCAAGAATTATCTTA